>CAXIVR010000001.1:48820298-49413212 GCA_964035755.1 Teleogryllus oceanicus | reverse complement strand
CATCAAAATTACATATTTTAAAAGAAACAAACATACGTTAAACAAAAAAATTAAAAAGTTTGCAACCCCTTTTAAAAGGACAACAAGGTTAAAAATTTATTTTATTAAAAATTCAAGTATTATACAGTAATCAAATATATATTTCGAAATAAACAATTATAATAAAAACAAATCAGAATTAATACCCAAGAATATTTGTCTTTACATAAAATATAATTATAATTTTGTAGTTTACAAAATTACCCGAGTAAACTAAAATGAGAAAAGTATAACTGTTTTTCCAATTAAATGTAAGGGAACAAGGGGAACCAGATAGTTATTAATATTATTCAGTAAACAAGTATTGGTCCTGTGAACCAATCTAGAATAAAACAATGTATGTTATCTTTAGATATGTTTTAAAGTGCTGTTGTTAACGATTTTTACATAAAATTTTAAGAGACCACAATGAATTATCTGTAATCTACACAAAAAGTTGTGATGGTAATCAAATTTAACAAAATATGAAGACGAGTAGTTGCGATCAGCAGTATAATTAATAACTGCATGTCGATAGAAATATAATTTTATTCTGCGATTCGATTTTATATTTACATGATAATATTATATATTTTAAAACAAACAAACTTACGTAACACAGATTGGAAACGTACAACCCAAAAATATATTGTATTCCTATGATTGTTTGAACTCATTGCATTGGATCTGAAATTACAGACAAACAAATATCCGAAGCAACTATTATAGATCCAGTATAGCAATTAAATGTAAATGTGAGGTACAGTATAATATTATTTTAATTTTAAAACGCTTATTTTGTACAACGGTAGCACGGAACCGATAGTTATCAATATTATTCAGTAAAACAAGTATTGGTCCTGTGAAACAATTCGCAGAATTATATCAATACTAGCAAATCAAATTACAGGCCATGATATCAAAGAGTATATTGGAATTTAGTACTTTAGAAATATACAAATGTGTAAATCTATATAGATTACTTGTTTAATATGTGTGTAGCTAAATGTAAGAATTTGATGTAGCGAAACTATGTTACGTTTGTGATTTCTTCCTCCCACACTACACAAAAACATAAGAACATGAAAATATATATAATGCATTATTACTCCATATAGAATATCAAATCACTGTAGGAATAAATCTTTTAAAAAAACAAAATAAGCGATAATTTAAAAAAAAGAATATGAAGTTAAAGGGAATTCTCCTGTAGAGCAGCCTCCTCTGACGACTTTCTATGGAGCTCCATCGTGCCCCAAAGGGTGACACACCTCCCAGCGGCTATCTTAAAAAATTGGCAGTAGGCTATCTCGAAATTATACTTTTTCACGTTCTGGTGTTTATGAATAATTCTTGAAAAACAAATAATAAATAATTGCGCACTTATAAAGTTGTAATGGATTTTATGTTTGACTAAATATGAGAACGACGGTTTACGATCAGGATTGTAATTATTAATTGTGATATCGATTGTAATGATATTTCGATTTTTCTTAATTGTAGCATTAACATGATCAATATTACATACTTCAAAAGAAACAAACATACGTTAAACAAATTGGATAGATAAAACCGAAGATTAGTTTCGAATGACGTTTGCAACACCTTTCTAAAATGACAAGCTACGATCAGGATTATATTTATAGATTGCGTGTCGATAGAAATTTAATTTTATTAAAGAATTCAATGTATTATACACGTATTAAAAATAGTATATTTCGAAATAAACAATTATAATAAAAACAAATCCGAAATGTAATACCCAAAAATATATTGTCTTTACATAAAAGATTCAATATAATTTAGTTAACAAACAAAATTGAGATATGTGTTAAAACAATCTGTTGTTAACGATTTTTACATAAAATTTTAAGAGATCACAATGAATTATCTGTAATCCACACACAAAGTTGTGATGGTGATCAAATCTAACAAAATATGAAGACGACTAGTTGCTATCAGCAGTATAATCAATAACTGCATGTCGATAAAAATATAATTTTATTCTGCGATTCGATTTTATATTTACATGATAATATTATATATTTTAAAACAAACAAACTTACGTAACACAGATTGGAAACGTACAACCAAGAAATACATTGTATTTATATTGTTTAACCATTATTTGATAATAAAAAACAGACAAACAAATATCCGGAGCCAACTAATATAGGTCCAGTACAGCAATTAAATGTAAATGTGAGATACAGTATAATATTATTTTCAATTTTAAAACGCATTACTTATGTACAACTGTAGCACGGAACCAGATAGTTATTAATATTATTCAGTAAAACAAGTATTGGTCCTGTGAAACAATACGTAGAATTATATCAATAATAGCAAATCAAATAACAGGCCATAATATCAAAGAGTATATTGGAATTTAGCACTTTAGAAATATCCAAATGTGTACTTCTATATAGATTACTTGCTTAAAATGTGTGTAGCTAAATGTAAAAATTTGATGTCGCGAAACTATGTTACGTTTGTGAATTCTTCCTCCCAGACTACACAAAAACATAAGAACATGAAATTATAAAGAATGCATATCCACTCCATATAGAACATCAAATCACCGTAGGTTTAGGAGAGCTTTAAAAAAAAAGCGATTACTATGAAGTTAAGGGGAATTCTCCTCTAGAGCAGCCTCCAGAGTTTACGATCAGCATTGTAATTATATCGATAAAAATATAATTTCATTCTGCAATTAGATTTTATATTTACATGATAATATTATATATTTTAAAACAAACAAACTTACGTGAAACAGATGGGGAAACGAACCAGTAAATATATTGTATTATGTTTGTTTTAACTCATTCATTGGGTCATCTTGCAATCAACAAATATCCAGGCCAACTGATATAGTCCCGTATAGCAACTAATGTAGTTGTAACTACAGTATAATATTATTTTTTAAATTTTAAAAAGCATTATTTATGTACATCGGATCACGGGAACCAGATAGTTATTAAATATTCAGTAAAACATGTATTGGTCCTGTGAAACAATTCTGATTCATGATAATAATAACAAATCAATTTACAGACCCTGATATCAAAGAGTATATTGAATTTAGTACTTTAGAAATACTTAAGCCGGCGGCGCTTGCCGGGTCGTTTACTACGCTCCGTGAAGTCACGAAGGTTAAGGGGAAATTTGAGTCTCCGGGTCCTTAGTTGGGGACCGCCAGGAACACGGGATCTAACGTCGTCGAGCCCTGGCCGAAGGTATAAAAGGCACTGACTGACTGCGACGTGACGAGACTTGACTTAGTAATTAACGGAGGATTACTCCAAAGAATGCGCTGACCCTTAGGGGTTGGAGACGCGTTGCGCAGATTGGCACAAAATTTAAATAAAAGAAATATACAAATGTGTACTTATATATATTACTTAATTGTCAGCTAAATGTAATTGTGTCGCGAAACTATTTACGTTGTGATTTCTTCCCCACTACACCAAAAACATTATAAGAAATATAAATAAGCATATCAACTCCATATAAATATCAAATTATTAATTAGGAGATTTAAAAACAAAATGGATAATATCTAAAGGATTATTAAAGTCAAGGTAATCTCACACAACAGGTTCTCTGACGAATTTGGATCCAATGCCCCAAATGACACATCTCCCAGGTATCTTTAAATTAGTAGGCTATCTTTAAAATAATTAGTTCTGTTTATAGCATTCTTGAAACAAAAATAAATTATTGGTACTCTTAAAATGGTTTGTTTGATAAATATGAAAACTTCACGATAGTTTAATATTAATTGTATATCGATTGAAATTAATTTTTTTATTAATTGTATCATAACTGATAATATTTACATATTTCAAAAAGACAAACATATTAAACAAATTGATAGATAAAACCGAGATTAGTTTTAATGACGTTTGCTAACCTGTTAAGGACACTAATCAGATTTATATTTAATTGTTCGATTGAAATTAAATGAATACAAATTCAATGAATTATAAGTAATCACAATAGTATATTTAAATATTATATTAAAAACAAATCAAAATGTAATACCCAAATATATTTCTTATAAAAATTCAATATAATTTTGTATTTAAAATTACCCAGAAACATAGGAAAGAAATAAACAATGTATGCTATCTTCAGATGTTTAACACGTGCTGTTTAAACATTTAATAAAATTTTATAAACACATGAATCATGTAATCCACATAAGTGTGATGGTGATAAATTAACAAAATTGGAAGATTAGTTGCGATCAGCAGTATAATTAATAACTGATTCGATAGAAATATACTTTCATTTGGATGTATCATTTATTGATAACATTATATATTTTAAAACAACTTAGTGAAAGATTGGGAATTAACCGAAATATATTGTATTGTATTTGTTTGAACGATTAATTGGTCATTATTGCAGATCATAAAATATCGAGCCAACAAACATAGGTCAGTATAGCAACTAATGTAGGTTAGGTACAGTATAATATTATTTTAATTTTAAACGTATTATGTACACTAACGACCTGATAGTTATTAATTTATCAAAACATGATTTTTCTGAAACAATTCGTATATACCAATAATAGCAAATCAATTTACAGGCCATGATATCAAAGTATATTGATTGTACTTTAGAAATATACAAATGTGTACATCTATATAATATTTTTTAATTATTGTATAAATGTAAGAATTTGATTCGAATATGTTAATTTTGTGATTTCTTCCTCACACTACAAAACATCAGAACATAAATATAAATAATATATCTATCCATATTAAATATCAAATTACCGTAGGATTAGAAGCTTTTCAAAACCAAAATAGCATAATTCAAAAAATTTAAAGTCAATTGGAATTCCTACAACGCTTTTTTACATGCTAGGCCAGAATAATGACACATCCAGGCTATCTTTAAATTAGAAGTAGGCTATCTTTAAATTATCGCTACCGTTCTGTTGTTTAGAATAATTTTAAATCAAATAATAAATTATCGCGATTCATTGCAGTAATATTTTATGTTTGACTAAATATGAAACCGGTTTACATCAGGATTGTAATTAATTGTGAATCGATTGTAATTATATTTCGATTTTCTTAATTGTATCATTAACATGTTTAATATTACAATTTAAAAGAAACAAACATACGTTAAACAAATTGGATAGATAAACTAAGATTATTCGAATGACGTTTGCTACACCTTTAAAGGAAACTACGATAGGATTATATTTATTGATTTTCGATAGAAATTTATTTTATTAAGAATTCAATGTAATACTAATCAAAATAGTATATTTCAAAATAAACAATTATATTACAAACAAATCAGAAATTTTATACCCAAGAATATATTGTCTTTACATAAAAGACTCCATTATAATTTTGTAGTTTACAAAATCACCCGAGTAAACTAAAATCAAAAAAGTAATTAAACAATGTATGCTATTTAGATATGTTTTAAACGTGCTGTTGTAGATTTTACATAATTTTAAGACAATAATTATCTTACTTACACACAAAGTTGTGATGTATTCAAATCTAACAAAATATGAAAGTATTCACTGAATATTAATAACTGATATCGATAGAAATATAATTTTATTCTGCGATTCGATTTATATTTACATGATAATATTATATATTTTAAAACAAACAAACTTACAGAACACAGATTCGAAAAGTACAACCCAAAAATATATTGTATTCCTATGATTGTTTGAACTCATTGCAGTGGATCATAAATTGCAGACAAACAAATCGAATTAATATCACAGTATAGCACACTTAATAAGATGTGGTGCAGTATATGTATTTTTAAATTTAAGCATTATTTATTAACGTACATGGAAAATTATTATTTTCAGTAAGTTCTTTTAAAAGGACAAGCTAAGATCAGGATTATATTTATTGATGGCGTCACGATAGAAATTTAATATTATTAAAGAAATAAATGTATTATACACGTAATCAATATAGTATATTTCGAAATAAACAACTATAATAAAAACAAATCGAAATGTAATCCAAGAATATATTGTCTTTACATAAAGTTAATATAATTTTGTAGTTTACATAATTCGTAAACTAAAATCAGAAAGTATTACAACAATGTATCCATCTTAGATATGTTTTCACATGCTATTTAAATTTTACATAAAATTTTAATAGACCACAATGAATCATCTGTAATCCACACACAAAGTGGTGATGGTGATCTAATCTAACAAAATTGTAAGACGACTAGTTGCGATCAGCAGTATAATTAATAACTGCATGTCGATAAAAATATAATTTCATTCTGCGATTCGAATTTATATTTACATTATATTATATATTTTAAAAAACAAACTTGTGAAACAGATGGAAGATAACCCAGAAATATATTGTATTGCGTGTTGAACTCATTGCATTCTCATCTATTGCAGATCAACAAATTCGGGCCAACTGATATATCAGTATACAGCTAATGTAGTGTTACTTACAGTATAATATTATTTTAATTTTAAAACGCATTATTTATGTACATCGTAAACGGAACCAGATATATTAATATTATTCAGTAAAATATTGGTCCTGTGAAACTATTAATTCATATAATAATAGCAATCAATTTACAGACCATCATATCAAAGTATATTGGAATTTGTCTAAATAAAGCGCTCGTGCCGTCGTTTACTACTCGTGAAGTCACGAAATAACATTTAAGTTCATGGTTTTAGTTGGATACACCAGGAACCCCGATCTAATCGTCAGCCCTGGCCGAAGGAATAAAAGCATGACTGACGACGACGTGACTTGACTTAATTTAACAAGTTACTCCAAGGAATGCGCTAGACGCTAAGGGTAGGAGACGCGATGGTCAAGATGTAACGCTACAAAAAAAAAAAAATATACAAATGTGTATATCTATTAGATTACTTTTAATAGTGTGTAGCGTAATGTAAGAATTGATCGAAATATATTTGTGATTTTCTCCTTAACTACAAAAAATAAGAACATGAAAATAAAAATAATGCATATCCACTCCATATAAAATATCAAATCACCGTAAAAAATAAGCGATAATTTTAAAAACGATTACTATCAAGTTAAAAGTTATTCTCCTCTAGCGCAGCCTCCTATGACGACTTTCTATGAGCTCATCGCGCTAAAGTGAACACTCCAGCGGCTATCTTAAAAATTGGCGTAGCTAACTCAATTATATTTACGTTCTGTTTTATGAATAATTCTGAAAACAAATAATAAATAATTGCGCAGTCAAAATTTAAATGGATTTTATGTTTGATAAATACGAGAAATTTAATCAAATTGTATTAATTGTGATATCGATTCTAATGATATTTCGATTTTTCTTAATTGTAGCTTAAGATCAATATTACATACAAAAAAATCCTTAAACAAATTGGATAGATAAAACCGAAGATTAGTTTGATGACGTTTGCTACACCTTTCTAAAATGACAAGCTACGATCAGGATTATATTTATTATTATTCGATAAAATTAATTTTATTAAAATTCAATATATTATACGTAAAAAATAGATATTTCAAAAAACTATTACAATAAAAACAAATCAGAATTATACCAAGAAATCGCTTACATAAAAGACTCAATCATAATTTTGTAGTTTAAAAAATAACCCGAGTAAACTAAAATCAGAAAAGTAAAAAAAAATGTATGCTATCCTTTAGATATGTTTTAAAAGCAATGTTTTAGATTTACATAAAATTTTAATACAAGAAAATAATCCACACACAAAGAAGTGATCGTGATCAAATCTAACAAAATTGAAGCGACTAGTTGCATACAGTATAATTAATTCTGCATGTAAGAAATATAATTTTATTCAGGGTTGATTTTATTACATGATAATTAATATTTAACAAATAGTATCTTGAAACTTAAACCAAATATATTGTATTCCTACATTGTTTTGAATCATTATTGGATCATAAATAAGACAAGTATTCCGGCCAACTAATATAGATCAGTATAGCAATTAAATGTAAATTGTACAGTATAATATTTTCAATTTAACGTTTTTATGTAAACTACACGGAACCTGGGTAGTATCAATATTATTCAGTAAAACAAGTATTCCTGAAAAATCGTAGAATTATATCAATTTAAAAATCAGCCATGATATAAAGAGTATATTGAATTATATTGATAAAATGTGTAATCTATATAAATTATTTGAATATGTTGTACTAACGTAAGAATTTGATGTAAACTATTTACGTTTGTGATTTTCCCATAACAAAAACATAAGAACAAAATATTTATGTCTCCATCCAATAGATATCAAATCACTGTAGAATAAATCTTTTAAAAAAAAATAAGTTATTTAATAAGAAAATTGAAGGTAAATTTCTCCAGAGCACCCTGAGACTTTCTATGGAGCTCCATGCATAAACATTACACCTCCCAGCCTATCTTAATTGAGTGGGCATCTAAATTATATTATTACTTTTTTTATTAATAATTAAAAACAAATAATTATATCCCTTAAAGTTGTAATGGATTTATATGTTTGACTAAATGTAGGACAGAGTTACGATCAGAATTAATTATTAATTGTGATATGATTGTAATTATATTTGATTTTCTTAATTTAGCATTAACAGATATTACATTCTTCAAAAACAAACACGTAAACAAATTGGTAGATAAATAAGATTAGTTTGAATGAGTTTTACACTTTTAAAAGGACAAGCTACGATCAGTTATATTTATTATTGTGTGTCAATAGAAATTTAATTTTATTAAGAATTATGTATAACCTAATAAAATAGTATATTTCAAATAAACATTTATATTAAAACAAATCAGAAATTTTATAAAAAATATATTGTAATTACAAAAGACTCAATTTAATTTTATTTAAAAACGAGTAAACTAAAATGAAAAGTAATAAACAATGTATCTATCTTTAATATGTTAAACGTTGTTTTGCGATTTTACAAAATTTTAAGAGACAAATAAATTATTGTAATATACACAAAAAGTTGATGGTAATCAAATTTAACAAAATATAAATTGAGTAATTCATCACAGTATAATTAATAACTGATGTAAAAAATAATTTATTCTAGATTCGATTTATATTTATTGATAATATTTATATTTTAAAACAAACAACTTACGAACATAAAATAACAAAAATATATTGTATTCCTATGATTGTTTGAACTTTAAATGGATCATAAATTGCAAACAAACCGAGAATTATATCGTCCAGTATAGCACACTAATGTAGATGTGAGGTGCAGTATAATAGTATTTTCAAATTTAAAACGCATTATTTATGTACAACGGTAGCATGGAACCAGATAGTTATCAATATTTTCAGTAAGTTCTTTTAAAAGGACAAGCTAAGATCAGGATTATATTTATTGATGGCGTCACGATAGAAATTTAATATTATTAAAGAAATAAATGTATTATACACGTAATCAATATTATTGAAAACAACAACTAAAAAAAACGAATGTATGCCTAAGAATTCTTACATAAAGATTCAATTATAGTTGTAGTTATAAGGGGAAACTAAAATCAGAAAAAATTAAAACAATGTCTCTATCTTTTAGATATGTTTTAGAATGTGTTAGTTTTACTAAATTTAATGACCACAATGAATCATTGTAATCCACACAAGTAGGATAAAACAAAATTGAAGATACATTGCTCCACATATAATTAATAACTGATGTATAAAAATATAATCATTCTCGATCGATTTATATTTACATTTATTTCTATATATTTAAACAAACACTTATGACAGATAATACAACCGAAATATTTTATGCGGTTTGTTTGAACTCATTGCATTGGCTTTTGCAGATCAACAAATATCGAATATAGTCAGATAGCAAACTAATGTAGTGTCTACAGTATAATATTATTTTTAATTTAAAACAATATTTAGTAATGGTAACGAACAGATGTTTAATATTATTCAGTAAACATGTATTGGTCTTAAACAATTTATAGATTCATTATAATATAGAAATCAATTTAAACCATCTTATCAAAGTAATTGATTAGATTTAGAAATATTTAAAAGCCGGCGCTCGGTTCGTTTACTCGCTCGTGAAGTAAGTTAATGAATTCAACTGGTTCTTAGTTGGATGACCAGGAACCCGATCTAAGTCGTCGACTGGCCGAAGAATAAAGCACTGATTGACTCATGACTTGACTTGCAATACAGAGATTACTCCAAGGAATGCGCTAGCCTAAGGGGTAGAGACGCGTTGCGTCAAGTGTGAACGCAACAAATTAAATAAAAAATATACAAATGTATATCTATTTAGATTCTTTTTAATATGTGTAGCGTAATAGAATTGATAAAATAAGTTACGTTGTGATTTCTCCTTATACAAAACTAAAATAGAAAAATATGATATACTCATATAAAATATCAAATCACCGTAGGATTAGGAGAGCTTTAAAAAATAAGCATAATTTTAAATATTATATTAATTATTCCTCAGGCTCCAATGACACTTTCTAAGGCTATCATTAATTAACTCTAGAGGCTATTTAAAAATTGGCAGTAGGTATCTCGAAATTATACTTTTCACGTCAAGGTGTTTATGAATAATTTAAAAACAAATATAAATGTGCATGATAAATTGAATAAATTTTATGTTTGACTAAATAAAAGACGGTTTATAATCAGATTGTAATTATATGTGATATCGATTGAAATTATATTGATTTTTCTTAATTGTAGCATTAACATGATCAATATAATACTTAAAAGAACAAACATCGAAACAAATTTGATAGATAAAACGAAAGATTATTTAATACGTTTGCTACACCTTGTAAAATGACAAGCTCATCAGGATTATATTTATTGATTTGTCGATAGAAATTAATTTTATTAAAAATTCATGTATTATACCTAATAATAATAGTATATTGAAATAAATTATATTAAACAAATCAGAAATTCCAAATTTTTTTAAAAGACTCCATTATAATTTTGTAGTTTAAAAATCACCCGAAAACTAAAAAAAAGAATTAACAATGTTGCTATTTTAGTATGTTAAAATGCTGTTTAACGATTTTTACATAAATTTTAAACAAATGAATTATCGTAATCTACAAAAATTGTGATGGTAATCAAATTTAACAAAATATAAGCATATTCGATCAATATAATTAATAACTGCATGTGATAGAAATATAATTTTATTCTGCGATTCGTTTTATATTTACATGATAATATTATATATTTTACAAAACAATTCTAACAAGATTGAACTTAAACCAAATATATTGTATTCCTATGATTGTTGAACTATTGCATTGATGAAATTACAGACAAACAAATATAGCCAACAATATAGATCAGTATAGCAATTAAATGTAAATAGTAAGTATAATATTATTTTAATTTTAAGATTATTTATTAAAGTATACGGAACCAGATAGTTATCAATATTATTATAAAACAAGTATTGGTCCTGTAAAAATAGCAGAATTATATCAATACTAACAAATCAAATTAGCCATGATATCAAATATAATGGAATTTAGTACTTTAGAATATAAAATTGTAAATCTTATAGATTATTTATTAATATGTGTGTAGCTAAATGTAAAATTTGATGTAGCGAAACTATTTACTTGTGATTCTTCTCACACATAAAACATAAGAACATGAAAATATATATAATGCATTATTACTCCATATAGATAAAACATGTAGAATAAATCTTTAAAAAAATAGTCATAATTTAAAAAGAATTGAGTTAAAGGAATTCTCCTTAAAAGCCTGAGATTTCTATGGAGCTCCATTAAAGGTACATAAGGCTATCTTAAAAAATTGGCGTAGCTATTAAATTAACTTTTTCACGTTCATTTTATGAATATTCTTGAAAAATAATTAATAAATAATGGCACTTATAAAGTTGTAATGGATTTTATGTTTGACTAAATATGAAACAGTTTCACGATCAGTTATTAATTGTGAAATCGATTGTAATGATATTTATTTTTCTTAATTGTAGATCATATCAATTACTTTAAAAGAAACAAAATTTAAACAATTATGATAAAGATTCTCCTCTAGACACCCAGGTTTAGATCAAGCATGTAGATATATAAATATAATTTCATTCTGCAATTAGATTTTATATTTACATGATAATATTATATATTTTAAAACAAACAAACTTACGTGAAACAGATGGGAAACGTACAACCCAGAAATATATTGTATTGCGGTTTGTTTGAACTCATTGCATTGGCTCATCTATTGCAGATCAACAAATATCCGGGGCCAACTGATATAGGTCCAGTATAGCAAACTAATGTAGGTGTACTTACAGTATAATATTATTTTTAATTTAAAAGCATTATTTATGTACATCGGTACACGGAACCAGATAGTTATTAATATTATTCAGTAAAACATGTATTGGTCCTGTGAAACAATTATAGATTCATATAATAATAACAAATCAATTTACAGACCATGATATCAAAGAGTATATTGGAATTTAGTACTTTAGAAATACTTTAAAAGCCGGCGGCGCTTGCCGAATTCGTTTACTACGCTCCGTGAAGTCACGAAGGTTAAGGAATTCAAGACTTGCGGGTTCTTAGTTGGATGACCGGCCAGGAACACCGGGATCTAACGTCGTCGAGCCCCTGGCCGAAGGTATAAAAGGCACTGACTGACTGCGACGTGACGAGACTTGACTTAGTAATTAACAGAGGATTACTCCAAGGAATGCGCTAGACGCCCCTTAAGGGGGTAGGAGACGCGTTGCGTCAAGATGTGAACGCAACAAATTAAATAGAAAAAGAAATATACAAATGTGTATATCTATTTAGATTACTTTTTTAATATGTGTGTAGCGTAATGTAAGAATTTGATGTCGCGAAACTATGTTACGTTTGTGATTTCTTCCTCCCACACTACACAAAAACATTATAACGTGGAAATATAAATAATGCATATCAACTCCATATAAAATATCAAATTATCGTAGGATTAGGAGAGCTTTTAAAAAAACAAAATAAGCGATAATATCTAAAAACGATTACTATAAAGTCAAAGGTAATTCTCCACTACAACAGCGTTCTCTGACGACATTCTATGGAGCTCCACCGCGCCCCAAAGCGTGACACATCTCCCAGCGTCTATCTTTAAATTAGCAGTAGGCTATCTTTAAATTATACGTCTACACGTTCTGTTGTTTATGAATAATTCTTGAAAAACAAATAATAAATTATTGCGTACTCTTAAGCTTGTAATGGATTTTATGTTTGATAAATATGAGAACGACGGTTCACGATCAGGATTGTAATTATTAATTGTGATATCGATTGAAATTGAAATTTAATTTGGTTTTTTTATTAATTGTATCATAACATGATCAATATTTACATATTTCAAAAGAAACAAACATACGTTAAACAAATTGGATAGATAAAACCGAAGATTAGTTTCGAATGACGTTTGCTACACCCTGTTAAAAGGACAAGCTACGATCAGGATTATATTTAATCATTGCGTGTCGATTGAAATTTAATTGTATTACAAAATTCAATGAATTATACACGTAATCACAATAGTATATTTCGAAATAAACTATTATATTAAAAACAAATCAAAAATGTAATACCCAAGAATATATTGTCTTTACATAAAAGATTCAATTATAATTTTGTAGTTTACAAAATTACCCGAGGAAACATAAATGAGAAAAGTATTAAAACAATGTATGCTATCTTTCAGATGTTTTAACACGTGCTGTTGTTAAAACATTTTTACATAAAATTTTAATAAACCACAATGAATCATCTGTAATCCACATACAAAGTTGTGATGGTGATCAAATCTAACAAAATTGGAAGACTAGTTGCGATCAGCAGTATAATTAATAACTGCATGTCGATAGAAATATACTTTCATTCTGCGCTTTGATGTATCATTTACATGATAACATTATATATTTTAAAACAAACTTACGTGAAACAGATTGGGAACGTACAACCCAGAAATATATTGTATTGCTATTTGTTTGAACCGATTACATTGGGTCATCTATTGCAGATCATAAAATATCCCGAGCCAACAAACATAGGTCCAGTATAGCAAACTAATGTAGGTGTTAGGTACAGTATAATATTATTTTTAATTTTAAAACGCATTATTTATGTACAACGGTAGCACGGAACCTGATAGTTATTAATATTATTCAGTAAAACATGTATTTGTTCTGTGAAACAATTCGTAGATTCATACCAATAATAGCAAATCAATTTACAGGCCATGATATCAAAGAGTATATTGGAATTTAGTACTTTAGAAATATACAAATGTGTACATCTATATAAATTATTTGTTTAATATGTGTGTAGCTAAATGTAAGAATTTGATGTCGCGAAACTATGTTAATTTTGTGATTTCTTCCTCCCACACTACACAAAAACATCAGAACATGAAAATATAAATAATGCATATCTACTCCATATTAAATATCAAATTACCGTAGGATTAGGAGAGCTTTTCAAAAACCAAAATAAGCGATAATTTCTAAAAACGATTACTATAAAGTCAATTGGAATTCTCCACTACAGCGGCCTTCTCTGACGACATGCTATGGAGCTCCACCGCGCTCCAAAGCGTGACACATCCCCAGCGGCTATCTTTAAATTAGAAGTAGGCTATCTTTAAATTATTCTACACGTTCTGTTGTTTATGAATAATTCTTGAAAATCAAATAATAATTATCGCGTATTCATAGCTGTAATGGATTTTATTTTGATAAATATGAGAACGACGGTTTACGATCAGGATTGTAATTATTAATTGTGATATCGATTGTAATTATATTTCGATTTTTCTTAATTGTATCATTAACATGATGAATATTACATATTTCAAAAGAAACAAACATACGTTAAACAAATTGGATAGATAAAACCGAAGATTAGTTTCGAATGACGTTTGCTACACCTTTCTAAAAGGACAAGCTACGATCAGGATTATATTTATTGATTGCGTGTCGATAGAAATTTAATTTTATTAAAGAATTCAATGTATTATACACGTAATAAAAATAGTATATTTCGAAATAAACAACTATAATAAAAACAAATCCGAAATGTAATACCCAAGAATATATTGTCTTTACATAAAATATTCAATTATAATTTTGTAGTTTACAAAATACCCGAGTAAACTAAAATCAGAAAAGTATTAAAACAATGTATGCTATCTTTTAGATATGTTTTAAAACGTGCTGTTGTTAACGATTTTTACATAAAATTTTAATAGACCACAATGAATCATCTGTAATCCACACACAAAGTGGTGATGGTGATCAAATCTAACAAAATTGGAAGACGACTAGTTGCGTTCAGCAGTAACATTAATAACTGCATGTCGATAGAAATTTAATTTCATTCTGCGATTCGATGTATTATTTACATGATAATATTATATATTTTAAAACAAACAAACTTACGTAAAACAGATTGGAAACGTACAACCCAGAAATATATTGTATTGCGGTTGGTTTGAACTCATTGCATTGGGTCATAAATTGCAGACAAACAAATACCCGGAGGCAACTAATATACGTCCAGTATAGCACACTAATGTAGATGTGAGGTGCAGTATAATAGTATTTTCAATTTTAAAACGCATTATTTATGTACAACGGTACACGGAACCAGATAGTTATTAATATTATTCAGTAAAATATGTATTAGTCCTGTGAAACAATTCGTAGATTCATACCAATAATAACAAATCAATTTACAGGCCATGATATCAAAGAGTATATTGGAAGTTAGTACTTTAGAAATATACAAATGTGTACACTTATATAGATTACTTGTTTAATACGTGTGTAGCTAAATGTAAGAATTTGATGTCGCGAAACTATGTTACGTTTGTGATTTTCTCCCTCCCACACTACACAAAATATAAGAACATGGAAATATAAATAATGCATATCCACTCCATATAAAATATCAAATGACCGTAGGATTAGGAGAGCTTTTGAAAAAACCAAATAAGCGATAATTTCTAAAAACGATTTTTATAAAGTCAAAGGGAGTTCTCTTCTAGAGCAGCTTGCTTTGACGACTTTCTATGGAGCTCCACCGCGCCCCAAAGCGTGACTCACCTCCCAGCGGCTCTCTTGAGAACTCCGAGGAATAAGGTACAAACGCACCATATTCAAACAGGCAGTTCACAAGATAACTCGCATTTGTGTCCCCGGTCTTCAGAATAAGGAGCACTACTATTTCTCTATTCACTTCCCTAATTGTTACCCTTAATATTTTTATATGAACACATTAAGTTTTAAACAATTTTAGCATAATATCGTGATAAGAACAAAGGCCGCACTTCGAGAAATAGTTTGAAAATACTAGTGACGTCAAAGCAAATAACTAGAATGATAATATGACATTTATGCAAACATTGATCCTAGAACTGTAAACGATCCGTCATCATCAGTCGCTGCAGAATTTTAACCGTGGATAAGTTTCATGCTACATGTGTCTTCTGAACTATGTCATAAGCGTTTGAGATTTATTTTGCACGTTCTACACGATAGCCACATAACACGGAAATGTAAATAACGAGAATCTTCTCTATATATAATTCGATACAGGAATGTAACTTTTCTACTACTGATGAATAAGGAACTACTCCTCCGTTCGACATCCGATTTACGAGAAAAAAATTCAAGTTTGCAGATTTTAAAACATCCAGTAAAAACATTAAAGTATGCATTAAAATCGCGCAGACTCAGAAACAATGCGTCCCTCGCCTTTAAAAACAGATTTTCTTGTCCCGAAGACATAAGACAGTTCCCCGTTTCCACATGTATACACATCTACGTATATTGTTCAGCACACTCTTTAAAATTGTTGGGCCACGTATCAATCTTTAAGATGCGTTATTGGGTCAAAATTAAAACGAAATTGCTTTAGAGATCTTTCAATGAAATCATTGAGAATATCGAATGATTTAAATTTTCGGAAAAAACTGGAATAAAGGACTGTGAAATACATTTCAACAATTAAAACTTTAAGGCAGGTGGTAATTTATAAGCATTATCCCTCACTTGCAAATAGCTTCCATAAAACTAGGACTATTCAAGTAACAATCCACAAATTGGAATGCGCTAAATCAGTTTAATTGTTAACTTCATTTAAAGAAATGTGTAATATAATGAAGATATTTCACGATATTATTGAATAGATAGCATGTTCTATCAAGGTTTTTCTACTTACTGCGACTGATATATGATAATATTAATAGTAATAATCACTTAAAAGTAAACATTTATGTGTGTTATGCAGAGAAATAAAATATAATAATATAAATAACTAATACATTGATGATGATCATTAAAAATGAAATATTGTGAAATAATAATTATCTAACGTTACACACTTACACACGCAAATTAAACACAGACGTAAGTCGAATAGATATCAAGAGTATAAACTACTGGCTCTAAAACAGCACGTAGTTTTTCGCCTGCATTTTCACGCAAAAGTACGCGAAAAGTACTCACATTTTCCAGAAATTGTAGATTACCATATTTCAGTCTATCTTTAAGGAACAGATTTCATTAAGGAAAAACTCTATCTTAAATATTTTAGCAGTTTTCGAAGAATCAGGGTTTACAACGGAAATGAAATCTCCACCATTCCCTTAAAAGTCCTTCACATTGTCCAACAACAAAATGCATGATGATGCCTTTTGTATTTGGTTAAAAAATAATTTTCGGCATAGGTCTTAGGGTACAAACGATTCCTCCATATTTCATATAGTTGGTTTGAAAGACCTCTTCCTCTTTGTGAAGGGCTTCCGCAACACGAGCTTGATGCTCTTCATTTGCATCTCTGGTGACCGTCTTCTCTACTATGCCCAATTCTTTAGCTACTTTCCACCTTAATCACATTGATTCTGTTAATCACGTTGATCCATAACGTTCTGGACTGTTTTACGGCCTCAGCTGGGATATAGATAGAAAGATAATTTACTTAATTTGCTTTAAGCATTACGCCCGGTGGCAAACTCCTTACACTTTACATCTAATACCATAATTTAATATAAACACTAAAAATATTTAAAATTCAATAAACAGGACAAAATTACTCCATTTAAAGCATGCTTACTAAATGCAGAGGCCCTTCACAGACTACGGATCCTTTCTCTGTAACTAGTCTGTGTAGTTCGGTAGTGAATGGATCTTTCAATGTCTCCAGATTAATCAATCTATAGTAGTAGCGCACTACATATTAGTTCATTTCACCTGTCCACACGGTACGTTGCCTTGTTGACGGGACGCGAGTCGTGGGCTCGGGAGTACGCACCCAAGATTGATCAGATTAGAAGGAATATTGACATACTGACCCAATTCGCAAACCCGAATGCTTCAAATAAAGTTAGAAGACCTGATGCAATTATCTTGGATGGCTTGAAGATGCAGGAGAACACTGAACTGGACATAATGCAGGAGTCAAAAGCAAAGGCTCGCTTGATTTGCCATGAGGTTAAAACGTTACCGAAAAAGTGAGGAACGTCGCAGAGACAACCAATTCAGAAACAACGAAAAGAACTTCTTCAAAAAACCAAGAATCACGGCATCCAATAGGGAAGAAGACAGAGACATCAGTCACAACGCTCACGACACTTTCAGTTGCTGACAAAATATGTGGGATGAATCTGTTGAAAACAAAAAGCAAAATGGTAGAGGACTGAAAAGCAGCGTATATCCAGACTAAAAATGTTAAACTGAAAAATAAATGAAGAAGTGAAAATAGCTCTGGCAAAAACATTGAACCGGAAGGCACCAGGGCCCGACGGATTGCAAAACTTCTGGTTAAAGAAATTCGCCGAAATCCATAAATACCACGCCATGTGTTACACTAGTATATTGGAAAATCTGATTACGATGCCTTCGTTTTTTACTCAAGGGATCACCTATCTACTCCCCAAAAAGAACACAGAGCTGATCCAGCAAAGTACCGCTCCATGTCACCCAACACTGTACAAGGTGTTTACATCCATAATAAGCAAAAAAATATACCAACTCTTAGACAACAACAAAATATTGAATGAAAAACAAAAGAGATGCCGTAAGGGATAACGAGGATGCAAGGAACAACTGATACTAAATTCCGTCATGAACAACACTGTAAAACAAAGAAATCATTAAATCTCGCATATATAGACTATCGGAAAGCATTTGACAGTATCTCACACACCCGGCTGATTGAAGTGTTGGAAATCTATAGGGTTGAGAATCATGTGAAAGAATTCCTGAGATATGCCATGGATCACTGGATTACTAACTTGCAACTAGGTACTGGCAAATCAAACGTTCAAGTTGCGAATATTAAAATAAAGAACGGTATCGTTCAAGGTGATGGTTTCCGTCCTTTGTGGTTCTGTCTTGCTGTGAAACCACTAACATCAATGCTAAAGCAGCAGGAGAGAAGATTTAAGCTGGATCAATCAGGAGCACCAGTCACTTTTTTTAAAAAATAGATGACTTGAAAGTCATCTTCACTGATTGTGTAGGAAAATTCAGCAATGACGTGAATATGAAATTTTGCCTCGACAAATGCAGAATTAACTGTGTGTATAAAGGAGAAAGGGTTCAACATCCTGCATATGATATAAATCAAGAGCAAAGCGACATCAAAGGAATGGCTGAGGACGAGAAATACAAATATCTCGGATATATGCAATCTAAAGGGATACAAAAAAAATTCGCCAAGGAAATGGTGAGTAATAACTACATCAAGAGGTTGCGCACCATCTTGAAAACTTGAATGCACGCAACAAAGCGAAAGCAGCCAACATATATGCAGTCTCAGTACTCACTTATTCCTTTGGAATATGAAAATAGGCCGACACTCAACTTAAAAACCTTGACAAAAAAATAAGGAAAGAATTTTGCAAAGTAAGAGCGTACCACCCACACAGTTCGATTGAAAGATTCCATATGCCCCGGACAGATGGAGACAGAGATACTCCGAGTGTCACGACCAGGCATTATATGCAAGCTAAATATCTCAGAGACTACTTCCTCCAAAAGGTAAAAATCCAGTGAGTGGATGACTGCAATTATAAAGGAAGATCACAGAGCCACATCTCTTAAACTCTCTCACATAACGTAAGATGCTTCCTTGACGATCCTCGCAAGCGAACTAGAAAGATCGAGGAGTAAAGCCCTCCATGACCGTTACAGAAACACATTAGAAAATACTGAAGTAAATCCGCAAGCTTCTTTGGCTTATCTGCAAACTAGTAACCTGTTTGCGGAAACCGAGGGCTTCCTAATTGTCATTCAAGATCAGGTAATCGCAACGAGAGCTCACTTCAAGTACATCATTCATGAAAACATATAAAACACCAACTGCATAATGTGTGGCCAAAAGGAGGAGGGGATCGATCACAATTTCTGGATGCTCAGTTTTAGCGTCAAAACAATATCTTGACAGGTGTCATCGTCACAACATATCTTGACAGGTATAACCACCACCAATAAGAATAGACGAGAACTTCGAACCTTATTGGCACCGCCCAATTATAACATAAACTAATTCCGAACAACATTCCGGACATTGTACTGATTTTGAAGATTGAAACAAAAATTACATCATCGATGTAGCAGTCCCTCTACCAGCCAACCTGAAGAAAATACACATGGGAAAAAATTAAAAAATATCTGCCAGTGGTAGATAAAATCAAATCTATGTGGAGTACGGCAAAAGTCATAGTGGTACCAGTTATTATTGGCGCCACAGGTGAAATCCCCAACACACTGAACAGCAGTATTGACAACTTAGACTTGAACCGTTTGGTGGTTACATATCCATTCAGAAGACCGCGATTTTCGACACCTGCAGTATTGTTCAAAGAATACTGGGAGAGTAGATGAGAAATATGTAATACCGAAATCTTACATCCTTTGGCTAAACAGACCCGGAGAAATATGTTTTCCTCCATTGGAGTTAAATAAAAATATGAAAATAATTTATAGTGCACTGACCTCGCAGTCACGAGGTCGGGTTCGATCCCCGGGCCAGCTATCCTACTGGGGTTTTCGTGGTTTCCAATGCTGGGATGGTTCAAAAAGGCCACGATCACTTCTCATCATCATCCTATCACCTCACAATTCATTGTTGTTATTGTTATTATTATTGATGATGATAATAACAATAATAATATTAATATTAATAATGATAATAATCCACAGCGGGAACAAAGTTGCTCGAGCCCGTGCTCTACCACATGTGTCCTCTAGGTAACGCTAAGTAAGCAACAGCGATTCGCCACCTATGCGCTTGACCATTATGAACGTGCGAAACCCCTTGCGCTGAGGAAACCTGCACGTTAAAATTGGTCAGCGTGTCACCAAATAGCTAACATGCCAAGGGTGATGAAGGAAACCAAACAATATAAAAATATTATTTTTGTGGCCAACTCATTTATTGGCCAACGGACGTATCATTGAAAAGTATCATAGTTTTACATACCTATCTAAAATCTTTCCTATAATATAATGCTAAGTCTCTCCCTTTGTATTTTTCATAGTTTATATGTTATAGTATTTATCTTTTTTAAAACAGTCAATTTCTTTTGGATGAATAGTAACTTTTGGATGAAAATAACACATTTAAAAAAAATTATATCGCCTCAGAGCTTATTTAACATGGAACATTTAAATTTACATTAAATAACATTTAAGTGAATTATACTTAACCCTTTCTTTTTTCCGGTGTGAACAGTCAATTTTTCAATATCATCTAAAATTTTAAAGCCAAATTGAAAGTCTTTTATTTTAAATTTACCCCAGTCCTTAACCATTCTAGGACTAGTAAAAATGTACATATATTTCCATTATTGTCTACCTCTTTTATGGTATCACACACTGAGTTTGCCCGTTATCCTCCTTTCTTACAAGAAT
Source organism: Teleogryllus oceanicus (assembly GCA_964035755.1). Lineage (NCBI taxonomy): Eukaryota > Metazoa > Arthropoda > Insecta > Orthoptera > Gryllidae > Teleogryllus > Teleogryllus oceanicus. The sequence goes on along the minus strand of CAXIVR010000001.1, from coordinate 49,391,220 downwards.
TCTCCCATTCTTTATCTAGATGTACTCGACGTTATGCATCATCTGTCCCCTTCATTTGGTTCCTTTAAGTAGTTTCCCATACTCAGATATAAGTGACTCACAAAAGTATAATTTCTTACATTTCTATTTCTCATCTGAAGTTTTTGACATCGACCACTCCTTTCTTGATACATGTATCACAATAGAATACCAGTAACTCCTGTAACTGATAACCAATAACAGAGTTCCTAAGCTGGACTTTTTCACGTTTTTTGGATGGCAGACTCCCAGTCTTCTTGTTTGTGTTGTCGTTATGGTCTATTGTATTGTCTTCTGAATTTTCTATTCCATGAATTTTGACTATTTTTCCTTTTATATGTTCCAAAGAGTTAAGTCTGTGGTAGTTCGTCTATCTTGTAAATGCTGTCTTTAATTTTCTTATTTTCGTCATTTAATAGTTTATTTTCTGCCATACTTTCCTGCAGGATCCTATTCTCTTCCTCGAATTTTTCGTTTATAAAGTTCGTTAAGGAGAACTTTTTCCAAAAGGTCTTTCACAGCTGGGAAAACTTTATCTCATTCCGGTCCAAGTTCGTGAATACTCGAAACACCTTCTTTTCGTACATACGCAGTCACGGCTGCCGCAAATGGGTCATTTTTCCTATTGCGGTTTTCATTTTGATCAAATATATTCATTTCTTTGGTAAATAATAAACATTTTAGGCGTTTTTGTGGTGAATGTTTGTTTCGGAAATGCAAATTTTTGTCTGGAATTAATTTTTTCAAACCAACTTTCGAGTGCTTATTACGGCCCACGTATTCGGAATATTAAGGGAGATTATTAGACAAAATATGATCTCATATGGGTATGTAGGTATGCCAAACATCTTCCTTATTATAAGTTGCTAAGTATTTTTCTGAAGGTGAAGAAAAAAACCATTCACACCTCAGATTTCGAGAAAACATAACAGGAAACATATAATAAGTCTCGTTTTGAAAGTACACTTACATTAAGAAGCTATTGCGCCGTCCGCCTTTCGTTTTTAACAGAAAGGTGTCGGCAAAATGTCTTCCAAGTTTCGAAACACCTGCTTGAACATTAGATCCTGGTTTAACAAAGCTGACTTTAATGACTATCTTATATGACTTATTAATGTCTATTGATGACATTTGTGACTAAATGTCAAAATATAGAAGATGTGATGATTTTGTATCAACTAAATATTCGCATTTGGCTCGGATTCTGTTAGAATGCAAACATGTTTTGAAATTAATGAACTAGGAGTTCAGTTTCTGAAAATAAAGAAACAAGCACTAATGCCTTGGCCATCGTGAACGAACACGAGACAATGTGTGGTTAAATCTAGTATTTATTAACATGTGAATATATTACACCACCCACTTCATATTTTCTCAAAGTAAGTATGGCAAATATGGCTTGCAAGGTATGAATTGCCAGCGATTGCTCTGAAGTTGCAGAAAGAGCCAGTTATAAGAAAAGCAGGAGAACTTTGAAAAAAGAATTAGCGATAGTTTGTGAAAACAATTACTCTAAAGTCGAAGGAAGTTCTCATCTAGAGCAGCCCCCATTGAAGACTTCCTGTGGAGCTCCACCGCGCCCCAAAGCGTGACACACCTCCCAGCGGCTCTCTTGTGAACTCCCAGGAATATAGTACAAACGCATCGTATTCAACAGGTTCACAAGATTTACTCTCCGCTGTGTCCCCGGCCTTCAATGTAGAGTGCTCTGTTATTCCTTTCATATACTTCCCTAAATGTTATCTTTGATTTATACGGGCACATTTCGTTTTAATAGTCTTAGCGGGATTACGAAATAAGAACAATATGTTGCATACCGATGTATGAAACCCATGGAAACAGAAAGTGAAGAACATGAAAGATACATTCTTACAAATATTACATGTATACATATTACACGTATACAATCTTTTAAGAACTGCGAACGATCCCTTTGTTTTAAATTTACTTTCATATCACTCTTCTAAAATATGCAACGTTACCAGTCAAGATTATTGTAAAGTTCGTTTTATTTACTTAGGTGTATACTATGTGTAACAGGACTTAATAAATATGTGTGAGTACCCTACTGATACCCAACTAATTACACGGTTAAGGGCGAACACTGTTAGAAATAAGGAACGAGTACACCAAGTACCAGGGTTGCACTGGCGGAGGCACGCGTTTGGACCGTCGGAGAGTATTACTAACCGACGCCCCCGCCCAGACATATGGCGGGATGTGGAACAGGACAAGGGCGACCCGGCCACCCCCGATGCCGAGTGCGAAGAAGACGACGATGCCCCCAGCCCTAACCTCCGCGCTGGATAGCGCCCCCGAGGGTCCTGTGGCTGGGAGCGGCGAAAGCAGGTTGCCCGCAGTCGCAGTCGTAGACGGTGGTCGCCCATATCGCTAATGCCTCTGCCGCCCCTACAGCGATATCCCACTCCATCTGAGGATGTCGCGGACCATAAAAGAGTATTCGTACCATCGGAAGAGGGGGTGGACAATGGTTTCTATTGTCGATCGTTCTCGTTAGTTCGCTTTCTCGGTCTCGGACGGAATCGCGCTATGTGCCTGTGCAATCTCTAAGAAAGTCTCCGCGAAGGATTGGAGCTGTCGGAACTGCTCATTCTCGGTAGTATCGGCAGTGTCGGTGGAGCGGGCTATGCACAGATTGCTATTAGATCCGGTGTTTTACTTGTGAGATACATCATGAGCTCGCAAATAAAACCGACCGTAAGAAATAATGTATCTTTTATTTAATTATTTACTAAACACATGGGCAGGCAGGACAATACTGATAATGTTCACGATAAACAAAGATACACATGATAAAGAAACATAAAATTACAAATTACAAAAAGAATACAAAAGAAAATCGAAAACGTATATGCCGCTAATAATTCAACAAGTGTGCTAATGGTAGACGAATTTTGATGTACTAAAATTTTACATTTGTAAGTAAACAAACATTTTATTTATTAATTTTCGTTCATGATCTATGTTTTTCCAATTTTCATATAGTTTTCTATGTATTCTCTTCTGCTTACACTATTACCTACATTGATTCTTTTCAATATCTTACATGATTTACTGAGTAGTATATACTTTCCGACGAGACTGTAATGGAAATGGTGTTCATGTCTGAGAAAATTCAAGAACAACTAGTTAAGACCAGGATTAAAATTAATAATTGTGTGTCGATAGAAATTTAAATTCAATCTTTGATGAAATGTATCATTAGCATGATCAATATAATATATTTAAAAATAAACAAACATGCATTAAACAAATCAGAAAATTTGAGAGCGACTAATTAAAATCAGGAATATAATTAATAAGTAAATGTCAATAGAAATTTAATTTCATTCTTCAATTCAATGTATTATTGACATATAAAATATATTATATTTAGACTAACAAAAAACCTAAGTTTAATAAATCGGAAAGGTAAAACCCAAGAAAATATTGTATTACTATGTTTACATATTGCTTTGCGTCATCATTTGCAGTTCACAAAATATCTGGCGGTAACTAAAAAGAGAAAAAATGTAAAACGAAGTAAGCAACCCTGCAGATATATTTATAGACGCTACTTTGTTCATGCTTCATACGTAGCCATTTAAATTAACCATTAAACAATTATTATCCAAGTATAAGGTTGTAATAGTGTTCCTGTTCCATTGAAAATGACTAGCTACGATCAGGATTATAATTAATTGCGTGTTGATAGAAATTTGATTTCATTCTTCTATTCAATGTATCATTAACAAGATCAATATTATATATTTTGAAAGAAACAAACATATGTTAAACAAATAAGAAAAGCAAAACCCAAGTATATATTGCAGTATTACGTTTACATATGGTATTCAATTATAATTTTGTGGATTACAAAATACACCGAGAAAACTAAAAGGGAAAAAGATTAAAAAACATATTCTATGTTTATGTTATACTTTTACTCGTTCTGTCTACAAATCCTTTAAACATAGTTTTTTATTAAAAAATCATTAAAAAAATTTAAGACCTACACGTTACGATCACAATTATAAATAACAATTCCGTGTTGATAGATTATGAATTTCATACATCGATTCAATGTATCATTTCAATAGACAATATAAAATATTTCGAAATAAACAATCATAAAAAAAAACAATCGGAAATGTAAAAACCGAAAATATTTTGTAGTACTATACTTCATAAAAATGTATTCAATTAAAGATTTTGTAGAATACAAGGTCGAACAAACTAAAATGAAAAAGAATGAAAAGAATAATGCTATCTTTAATATATACTTTACATGTTCTGTTAATGCATTATACCTGATTTTTTGAAAAAATCTATCAGTGTTATGCACTTATAAAAGATTTAATGGTGTTAAAAATTGGTAAAATTTGAGGGCGACTAATTAAAATCAGAGATATAATAAATAATTGCTTGTCAATAGAAATTTACTTTCATTCTTGATTCAAAGTATCATTAACATGATCAATATAATATGAATTCGAAACAAACAAAAAAAACATTATTTTTATAAATTGGAAAGAGTAAAACCAAGAAAAGATTATAATACTACATTTACTAATTGCTTTCAGTCATCATTTGCCGTTCAAAACATATATGGCAGTAAGTAAAAAGAGAATAAATATAAAACAAACTAGGAAGTCCTGTAGATATGTTTAAACACATTATTTTGTTAATGCTTTATACATTGTCATTTAAACAATTATTATCCACAGATAAAGTTTTAATATTGTTCCTGTTTCAAAATATTTGGAAACAACTAGCTACAATCAGAATTATAATATAAAATTGTGCGTCAATAGAAATATAATTTCATTCCTCTATTCAATATATCATTAACAATACTCATAATATATATTTTGAAAGAAACAAACACACGTTAAAAAAAAGGTAGAAACACAAGAATATATTGTAGTACTACAATTACATAATTTATACAGTTGTAATTTTTTGGAATACAAAATATACCGAGCAAACAGAAACGGGGAAATATTCAAATAGAAGTAGGCTTAAGTTATACTTTTACACGTTCTGTGTACAAATCCTTTATACGTAGTTTTTTAATAAACATTCAAGAAATTATTATCAACTTTAAAAATTGTAAAGATGTCAATGTTTGAAAAAATTTAAGAATGACTAGTTAAAATCAGGTTTATAAATATAAAGTGTTGTTAGAAATTTAATTTCATTCTTCTATTGAATCTATCATTAACAATATCGATATGTATTTCCAAAGAAAGAAACAAACGTTAAACAAATCAGAAACGTAAAACCCAAGAAAATATTTTAGTACAGCGTTTAATAAAAGTATTTAATTATTATTTTGTGGATTAAGAATTTACCAAGCAAACTAAATCTAAAAACGATGAAAGAAAATTAAGTAGGCTGTCTTTAAATTATACTTCTGCACGCTTTGTTGTTAATGATTAATTTTATAATAAAATATTATTTATTATTTCTTAACTTATTTCTTAATTTATATTGCTTAACTTGTCATGCTGCTCATTTTTGACAAATTTTGAGAATGACTTGTTACGATCTGATATATTATTAATAATTGCGTGTCGATACATATAACAACAATATAATATATTTCGAAATAAACAATCATAATTAAAACAAATAGGAAAAGGAAAACCCAAGTATGTAAATGTAGTTCTACATTTACAAAATGTATTCAATTACAATTTTCTAGTTTTCAAAATATCCCGAGAAATTAAAACGAAAAAGACGTAAAAAGATGACTGATATATAAAGGATATACATTTCACATTCTGTTGTTAATGAATTATACGTAGTTTTTGAATAAACTATCAATCAATTATTATCCACTTATAAAGTTTTAATGATGTTCCAGATTGGTAAAATTTGAAAACAACTAATTACAATCAGGAATATAATTAAGAATTGCATGTCAATACAAATTTAATTTCATTCTTCGATTCAATAAATAATTTAAATAGTCAATATAATATATTTAAAAAAAAAAAAAAAAAAAAAAAAAAAAAAAAAAAAAAAAAAAAAAAAAAAAAAGTTTAATAAATCAGAAAAGGAAAACCCTAGATAATACTGTATTACTACAATTACTTATTGTTTGCGTCATCATTTGCAGTTCACAAAATATCTGGCGGTAACTAAAAAGAAAAAAATGTAAACCGAAGCAGGCAATCTTGCAGATATGTTCAAACATGCTATTTTGTTAATAGTTTATACGTAGCCATTTAAATCAACCACTAAAGAATTATTATTCACGTATAAAGTTGTAGTAGTGTGGCTCTTTCAAAATATTTGAAAGCGACTGGCTACGATCAGGATTATAATTATTAATAGTGTATCGATAGATATTTGATTTCATTCTTCCATACAATATATCATTAACAAGATCAGTATTATACATTTCGCAAGAAACAATCATACGTTAAACTAATCAGAAAAGTGAAACCCAATTATATATTGTAGTACTACGTTTACATTATATACTCAATTATAATTTTGTGGATTACAAAATATACCAAGTAAACTAAAACGGGAAAAGATTAAAAAGGAAGTAGGGTATCATTATGTGATACATTTACTTGTTCTGTGTACATGACCTTTATACATAGTTTTTTAGTAAACAATCAATCAGTTATTTATCTACTTTAAAAATTGTAATGGTGTCAAAGTTTGAAAATAATTGAGAACGTATAATGCAATCAGGATTATAATTAATTCAAAGATAGATTGCGTGTCGATTAATTTCATTCTGCGATTCGATGTAGCATAAACATAAATAATATTATATAGTTCAAAAGAAACGAATATACGTTAAACAGAAAGGAAACGTATAACCTATGAACACATTGAATTACTACATTTACTTATTGCATTGGGACATCATTTGCAGGTCAACAAATATCCGAAGCAAACTAAAAACAGAAAATATATGAAAGAAGGAAGTAGGCAAATCCATACTTCAATATGTTTACTTTTAAGCTCTCTTGTTAATGCACATGCGTAGGCATTTAAATCAATGAGTAATCAATTATTATCCACGTAAAAAAAAAGTTGGAATGATGTTCATGTTTCACAATATTTGAGAACAACTAGCTATGTTCAGGATTCTAATTAATAATTGCATGTCCATAGAAATTTAATTTCATTCTTCTATTCGATATATCATCGACAATATTGATATTATATATTTCAAAAGAAACCAACATACGTAAAAAAAGAGAAAGAAACCCAAGAATATATTATAGTACTACATTTACATAATTTATGCAGTTGCAATTTTTTGGAATACAAAAAAACGTGCAAATTGAAACGGGGAAAAAAAGTAGGCTATATATAAGTTATAATTTTACTCGTTCTGTGTACAAATCCTTTATACATAGTTTTTGAATTAACATTTAAGAAATTATTATCTTTTTTAAAAATTGCAATAGTGTCAATGTTTAAAAAAATTTGAGAATAACTAGTAACTATCAGGATTATAAATAATAATTAAGTGTCGATAAAAATTTAATTTCATTCTTCTAGTCAATGTATCATTAAAAATATCGATATGTATTTCGCAAGAAACAAGCAAACATTAAACAAATCCGAAACGTAAAACCAAAGAAAATATTATAGTACTAGGTTTACATAAAGTATTCAATTATTATTTGTGGATTAAAAATTATACCGAGCAAACTAAAACTGGAAATGATGAAAAATGTAGTAGACTATCTTTAAATTATACATCTACACGTTCTGGTGTTTATGAATAATTCTTGAAAAACAATTAATAAATTATTGCGCACTTATAAAGTTGTAATGGATTTTATGTTTGACTAAATATGAGAACGACGGTTTACGATCAGGATTGTAATTATTAATTGTGATATCGATTGAAATTTAATTTCGATTTTTCTTAATTGTATCATTAACATGATCAATATTACATATTTCAAAAGAAACAAACATACGTTAAACAAATTGGATAGATAAAACCGAAGATTAGTTGTAGTAGTACGCTTTCCATCATCATTTGTAGATCAAATTGTATCCTGAACTAACTAAAAGAAGAAAAGATGTGAATTGATATAAACCATCTTAGAGATATGTTTTAACGTTTACTGTTGCTAATGCTTTGTACGTAAAAAATTTTGAATTAACAATCAATCAATAAATATACAATTATAAAGTTGTCATGGTGTTTATTTTTGAAAAATTTTGAAAATGACTAGTTACGACCAGAATTATTATTAATAATAATAATTCTGGTCGTTAATTAATAAATTTTTCCATTTCATTAACATGAACAATATAATATATTTCGAAATAAACAATCATAATAAAAACAAATCGGAAACGTAAAACCCAAGAATATATTGTCTTTACATAATGTATTCAACTACAATTTTGTGGATTAAAAAATATCATGATCAAACAAAACCGAAAAGGATGCAAAAAGATGAATGATATCTTTAAGATATACTTTTCACGTTCTGTTGTTAATGCATTATACGTAGTTTTTTTAATAAACAATCAAACAATAATTATCCACTTATTAAACACACAATTAATAATTAATTAATAAACAAATAAAAATTAAATAATTCAATAATTATCCACTTATTACACCCACAACTAATAATTAATTAATTATTAAATTATTAATTATATAATAATTAAGTTTTAATGATGTTCAAGATAAGATTGGTAAAATTTGAGAACGACTTATTACAATCAGGAATTTAATTACTAATTACGTGTCAATGGAAATTTAATTTCATTCTTCGATCCAGTGTATCATTAATATGATCAATATAATTTATTTCGAAACAACCAAAAAACATGTTTAATAAATCAGTAAGGTGAAACCGAAGAAAATATTATATTACTACATTTACTTATTGCTTTGCGTCGTCATTTCCAGTTCACAAAATATCTGGCGGTAACTAAAAAGAGAAAAAATGTAAAACGAAGTAGGCAATCCTGCAGATATGTTTAAAAACTTAATTTGTTAATGCTTTAAACGTAGCCATTTAAATCAACCATTAAACAATTATTATCCACGTAAAAAAATTGTAATAGTGTATCTGTACCATATATTTGAAAATGATTACCTACGATTAGAATTAGAATTATTAATTTGTGTCGGTAGAAATTTGACTTCATTCTTCTATTCAAAATATCATTAATAAGATCAATATTATATATTTCGAAAGAAACAAACATATGTTAAACAATTCAGAAAACTAACACCTAAGTATAAATTGCAGTACTATGTTTACATAATGTATTCAATTATAATTTTGTGGATTACAAAATATACCAAGCAAACTAAAACGGGAAAAGAATAAAAAAGAAGTAGGCTAACATTATGTTATCCTTTTACTCATTCAGTGTGCAAATCCTATATATGTAGCTTTTTTAATAAACAATCAATCAATTATTTATATACTTTAAAAATTTTAATGTTGTCGAAGTTTGAAAAAATTTTAGGACGACTAGTTATGATCAGCATTAAATTTAATAACTGTGTGTCGATAGAAATTTAATTTCATTCTGCAATTCGATGTATCATGTACATGATCAATATTATATATTTCGAAAGAAACAACTATATGTTAAACATATAACCCTGGAAATACGATTGGAAACATACTACCCTGGAATACATTGTATTACTACGTTTACTTGGGTTGGGTCATCATTTGCAGATTAACAAATATCGGAATCTAACTAAAAACAGAAACTATATGAAAGGAAGTAGGCATCCCTGTTGATATGCTTAAATAAGCTCTTTTGTTTACGCATTATACGTAGGTATTTGAATCAACGAGTAATCAATTATTATCTGCGTATAAACTTGTAATGGTGTTCATGTTTGACAAAATTTGAGAACGACTAGCTACTATCAGGATTATAATTAATATTTTCGTGTCAATAGAAATTTAATTTCATTCCTCTATTCAGTATATCATTAACAATATCAATGTTGTATATTTCAAAAAAAACAAACATGTTAAAAAAAAGAAAAGTAAAACCAAAGAATATATTGTAGTACTACGTTTACATAATATATTCAATTGTAATTTTGTAGATTACAAAATTACCTGAGGAAACTAAAACAAGAAATGTTTTAAAACAATGTAGGCTATCTTTCATATATGTCTCGACATGTGCTGTTGTTAATATTTGATACGTGAAATTATTTTATAGAACAATCATTTATTACTCAAATAAGAAGTTGGGATGGTGATCAAGTTTAGCAAAATTGGACGACTAGTTACGATCAGGAGGTAAAATAATAATTGCGTGTTGATAGAAATTTCATTTCATTCTGCAATTCGATGTATCATTTACATGATCAACATTATATATTTCCAAAGAAACAAACCTACTTTAATTAGATCAGAAACATAAATTCCTGGAATATATTGTATTACTACGTTTCCTTATAGCATTGCGTCATTTGCAAATCAACAAAAATATCCAGAGCTCACTAAATAGACAGTAAATGTGAAAATAAATAGGCAACCCTGCTGATACGTTTAAACAAGACCTTTTATTAATACTTGGTACATAGACATTAAAATCAACAATTAATCAATTGTTATTCACTTATAAAGTAATGGTTTTCATTTTTCACAAAATATTTATAACAACTAGCCTTGATCAGGGTTATAATTATTAATTGTGTGTCAATATAAATATAATTTCATTCTTTCATATCGAGTTTCATTAACATGATCAATATTAAATATTTCGAAAAAAACAAACACACATTAAACAAATCAGAAACGAAAAATCAAAGAATATATTGTAGTACTATGTTTACTCAATGCATTTCATCTTCATTTCTAGATCTCAAAATATCCCGAGCTAACTAAAAACAGACAAGATGTAAAAAGATACAGGCTATCGTTCAGATATATTTTAATTTATGTTTTGTTTAGTTATATTTATATATAGTTTTCGAATATACAATCAAGAAATCATTATCTACTTTAAAAATCATAATGGTGTCAATGGTTGAAAAAATTTGAGAACAACTAGTTACAATCAGGATTATAATTAATAATTGTGTGTTGATATGTATGTAATTTCATTCATCGATTCAATGTATAATTAACATGATCAATATAATATATTTCAAAATAAACAATCATATTAAAAACAAATCAGAAACGTAAAACCCAAGAATATAATGTAGTTCTATGTTTACATAATGTATTCAATTATAATTTTGTGGATTACAAAATATACCGAGCAAACTAAAACGGGAAAAGATTAGAAAAAAAAGAATGCTATCTTTATGTTATGCTTTATTCATTCAGTGTACAAATCCTTTATACGTAGTTTTTTATAAACAATCAATCAATTATTCATCTATTTTAAAACTTGTAATGGTGTCCAAATTCGAAAAATTTTGAAAACGACTAGTTACGATCAGGAATATAATTAATAATTGCATGTCGATTGATTTTAATTTCATTTATCGATTCAACGTATCATTAACATGAATAATATAATATATTTCAAAATAAACAATCAAGACAAAACAGAAACGTAAAACCCAAGAATATCATTACATTTACATAATATATTCAATTTTAATTTTGTAGATTACAAAATTACCTGAGGAAACTAAAACAAGAAAAAATTTAAAACAATGTAGGCTATCTTTCAGATATGTTTCAACACGTGCTGTTGTTAATGCTGTATATGTAAAATTATTTTATACAACAATAATTTATTATGCACATACGAAGTTATGATGGTGATCAAGTTTAACAAAATTGAAGAACGACTAGTTACGATCAGGAGGTAAATTAATAATTGCGTTTCGCTGGAAACTTAATTTCATTCTTCAAATTAATATATCATTTACACAATCGACATTATATATTTCCAAAGAAACAAACATACGTTAATCAGATCAGAAACGTAAATCCTAGGAATATATTTCATTACTAAATTTACTTATTGCATTGTGTCTTCATTTGCAGATCAACAAAAATAGCCGGAGCTATCTAAAACAAGAAAAAATTTGAAAGGAAGTAGGCAATCCTGCTGATATGTTTAAACAAAACCTTTTATTAATGCTTTGTACATCAGCATTTAAATCAACAATTAATCAATTGTAATCCACGTATAAAGTTGTAATGGTTTTCATCTTTGACAAAATTTGAGAACAACTAGCTAAAATCAGGATTATAATTATTAATTCTTAGTCGATAGAAATTTAATTTCATTCTTTTATTCATTGTTTCATTAACATGATTAATATTTAATATTTCGTAAGAATCAAACACACATTAAACAAATCAGAAATGTAAAACCCAAGAATATATTGTAGTACTACATTTTCTCAATGCATTCCATCATTTGTAGATCACAAAATTTCCCGAGCTAACTAAAAACAGAAAAGGTGTAAAAAGACATAGGTTATCGTTCAGATATATTTTAATTTATGTTATGTTTAGTTATTTTTATATTTAGTTTCTGAATAAACAATCAAGAAATTATTATATACTTCAAAAATTGTAATGGTGTCATTGTTTGAAAAAATTCAAGAACAACTAGTTACAATCAGGATTATAATTAATAATTAAATACACACAATTAATAATTGTGTGTCGATAGGTATTTAATTTCATTCATCAATTCGATGTATCATTAACATGGTCAATATAATATATTTTTCGAAATAAACAATCATAAGTTAAACAAATCGGAAACTTGAAACCCCAGAATATATTGTAGTACTATGTTTACAAAACATCCCGAGCAAACTAAAACGAAAAAAGATTTAAAAAGAAGGCTATCTTTAAGATATACTTTTTCATGTTCTGTTGTAAATGCTTTATACATAGTTTTTGAATAAACAATCAACATGATCAACTTTATATATTCCAAAAGAAACAAACTTAAGTTAAAGAAATCGTAAAGGTAAAACCTAGGAATATATTGTATTACTACCTTTACGTATTTCGTTGCGTCATCATTTGCAGATCACAAAATATTCGGAGCTAACTAAAGAAAATGTGAAAAGTAGGCAATCCTGCAGATATGTTTAAATACACTCTTTAGTTAATGCTTTGTATGTGAGCATTTAAACCAACAATAATCAATAAACCACGTATAAAGTTGTAATGGTTTCACAAAAAATTTGAAAATGACTAGTTACGAACAGGATTTTTATTATGAATTGCCTGTTGATAGGAATTAAATTTAATTTAATTCATTGATTCAATGTATCATTAACAAGAGCAATATAATATATTTCGAAATAAACAAACATACGTTAAACAAATCGGAAAGGTAAAACCGAAGAATATATTGTAGTACTACCTTTGCTAACATTTGCTGTTGTTAATGCTTCATATGTCAAGTTTTTTAATAAAAAAATCAAAGATTTATTTCCACTAATAAAGTTGTAATGGTCTTCATGTATGACAAATATGAGAACGTCTAGTTATGGTCAGGATTATAATTAATAATTGCATGTCGATAGAAATTCAATTTCATTCTTTGATTCATCATTAACATTACCAATAAAATATATTTAAAAAAAAAAAACAAACATCGTTAAACAAATTGGAAAGATAAAACCCAAGAATATATTAGTTATTGTGACTAAAGAAAAAATTACACTTTAATTTAATTTGAACATTTAATGTGTATCATTCTAGCCTAACATCTGAGCTATATTGACCTACACTCATTTGTTACCAGAATGAGTGTTTTTTTAATATAAAAATAATACATAAACTAACAAATCATGCATATTGCTTAACCATATCCTGACCGTGTTTTTCAAATATGTTGAATATCACACAGAAATATGAACTCCTAATTTGATATGGTCCAAAAGATACTGTTGAAATGATATCCTCATCATTTGTCAACACCAGCCACTTACATAAGTAATTGATCAAGTAAACTTCATAAAAAAAACTTCCAAGAACTAGTAGGTCATGATGTTGCATTACTGTTACACAAGAACGGAAAGGCAAGCTTAATCGTGAAATTTTTTATTTTTAACATTAGAGATCTATTAAGGAAAGAGGTTAATGATAAGATACATGATAGAGACCTGATTAGGATATTATTAAATTATTTTACAACTCAGACATTCATATTTATTTCATCCAAATGAGTTACATATCGAAGAAAGATGTCGAGTATTTATATCTGTTATTGATGATGAGTCCAAATAGGTACGTACGAGTGAATGTAACTATATCCGAGAGGCAAGATGAATCAAAGTTTCATTAAATTCAAGAAATTCAGAAGAGAAATTGTGCAGGATAGAAAAATAAAAGTCTGAGAAGTGATCAGGGGGAAAATTATCTCAGTATACAAGTTAAGGATTATTCGAGTGCATGCGCTATACTTCATAAGTTAATTCTACCAAAGAATACAGGGCCAAATGGGGTCAGTAAAAGACACAATTAGATGGTGCTTTAAAATGTGCATGGTTTATTAAAAATAGAAGAAATATGTGTCAATTAATCACAAGATGCTTGTTGATTTATGACCAGGGAATCACGCGGGAAAGAATATTATGTGTGGATATTAAGCTTGAATAAAGGCATCACACAAGGAAAAATAGCATTAAGAAATGTGATGCTAAGCTATTGTGAAGTTTTAAAAATATTACTGGATGAGGGATTTTTAAAAGGAAAATGTAGCTTCAACTAAATATGTTGCTTGTAAATGAAAACTTTATCCTTGCATACAGAGGACTGTGACCAAATAATTCAGGGAGAGACTGTTTGTTAATGATTTCCAATTTTTTTTATTTTTCACAGTCTTACATTTTCTACTCATACTCTAAAGAGTGAATTCATGAATCGTTATAGAATGCAAAATTTTGGTGAAGCTCCACAGGTACTGTATACTACTGGATTTAGACATGCTGAAACCAAATGGCAGATTCTACATCAATTCCACAATGTTGAAGAATTACTGTCAAATGTAGAATGACAGAAGCCAATGCAGTTTCCACTTCAATGGAACTAGGTATTTATTGTAATTTTTCTCCTGCCGCTTATCACCAAAAATAGATGTTGCTTATCAACAGATGATTAGATGTATGATGTTCATTGCTGTTATATCATTGTTCATCATATATCATGAGCAGCTCCTACAGAATACATCAAGTCTCGATGCAAGATTGGTCCACATATCAGCATTGACAGGTGTGAAATCATGACAATACCATGAGTGACACAAGCTCTTTCATTCACTTCAAAGCTACACAATTCCAAAATTCACATTTTTATGAGGCCTTACTGTTCATGACTGTAAGACAGTGTGGCGCACATTAAACAATCTGTGTCTGAGTTGCATCAACTGAAACTAATTTGGTTATCATCCACTATTTCCTTAAGTATCAAACTGTACAGTATTCAACTAGTATTGTCCTAGCAGATCTCAATAAGAGGGAAACAGAGATGTTCACAAATATCAAATCAATGCTTTCCACTGCTACTGTTCACAGCCAATCATGAAAATCTGGTATAAGGATAATATCACAAAGAGCTAATGCAACTCGATGGTTTGATGGGTTTTCGACGTGTTTGCTACTTGTCGATTCATGATGGTATTAAATATAAACTTGGAAATGCCACATGTTACCCTCTGAAAAACATGGCAAAGGAACTGAGAAATATTGTAGTTCATTAACCTTTTTTGGAGGCATAAACACTTGCAGAAGACTGGGATTAAGAGGTAGACGTTCCCTCCCAAGGTGCACGCCAGTATGGAAGAATATGATGATTAGGTTTGTTATTCATGGGTTATTAGCCAAAACAACATGTAAAGTTCTTGCTGTAAATGTAATAGCACCATTTATTTTTGAACAGTTGAAATCATCATGACAACAGTAATAATTATAGGTGGGCAGAACAACATAAATCATAGCAGTAAATTTAACGTGGAAGAACATCTACCAACACTTCTAGAACACTTCTTCACACTAAAGTCATATCATGACCTCTGCCCCCTGGCACAACATTTCCACCAACAACGAAATTAAAATGGCAAACAAACATCTAAAACATCACTTGAGAGAGACACCAATTACACTACTTGATCTTGACAGTCTCTCAAGATACTTATTTACTAAACATGATCTTCACCTCAATCAGGTAGGCAAACAGGAACTTGGTACCATGTTAACACAACAAGTGTTGAGCTCTTTTCCATCCTCGCTGCCACCTGCTTCACACTCGCTTATCCCACCATCTCCACCTACCACCACACTACCATCTCCACCTACCCCTCACCACCACCTCCATTTCATGATCCTATCCCAACAGCCACACCTGTCACTCTCACACCTGCTCCTTCTTCTGCTCGAACCTCCTCTCCTAGTCCAAATCCTCATCCAAAATACAACTTTCGTTGCAACCGCAGACCACCTCCTGCTTATGACCTGTAGCAACTACACTTAACAGGAAAGCCTACAATACATAAAAACAAATATCTGTATATACTACATCAAAATGTTCAATCTTTTATTTATTTATTTTACGCCAAAAAAAACAGTTAAAAACTGCGTATGACGTGTCTTCACGTGACGTGTATGACGTGTCTTCACTCGCGCACGCACGCACGCACGCACGCACGCACACACGCACACACACACACACACACATATAAAAAAGAGAGAGAAGATAATAATGACACTTTAGACCTGCATTAGAGGAAGATAGATACTCATGCAAGCTTCTTCACAATGGAAGATACAAAACAAGTTCTTTGAGTTTTGAATCACTGAATGAAGCATAATGCAAGTTAAATAAAAGGTAAATTTAATAATAGAATAACTCTTAAAACAAATGTATGGGTAAAAACCTTGAAGACAGGAATGAACAGAAAAATCAGTTGAAACTGGTCTTTAAAAGGCATTAATAAATGGGCATCCCTTTATTGACTTAACTAAAAATTGTAACTCTCTTTATTGACTGCAGTACAACAAGTAAACTAATAAAATAGTGAATCTGATAGTACAACTACACAATTCAAATGTACAGTTTTAGAGATTTCCACCTGTTTGTTTCCATAGTAAACATTTTCACTATATTCAAGAAAAGTTGCAAGGGTTAAAAACCCACAAATATTATATCCTCAAAGTGCTAGGCTCTTTCAAATCACACAAGTAACAGACATTCCCATTTCGAAGGAAATTACTGAGATCATATTCTCATTATTGACTGTCCCCACAACGCATACTACACATGGCATTCTATACAGGCATACTACACATGCCTAATTGATAGTGTTGGTTTCCAATGCATTTAAATAAACAGTAAATATTTCTCTCAGAACTGCAATCAGGTAGTGAGGTTACTATTAAATAGGATTTTATAAGATAATTATGTTAGCAATGACAATGAAAATGTGGTAACAAATTTATTAGATTATTTTTCTATGAATACATTAAAACTCAATAAACAGAAAAAGTATTTTAAGATTGTCAAATCTCTTCAGAACCATCTTCTGAATAAATCAGGTATTTCACCTCTTAAAGATATTTTGGAGAGAGGGAAAAATAAAATAAAAGGATATCATATCCACAGCAAAATCAAATTCTTTTTTAAAATTATATCACTCATGATATAAGATATTCAAAACTCAACAGTTAGTTAATTAAAAGATCAACCTAGAATAAAATAAAAAATAAAGCTTCTTCCTTAGAGTTGTGAGGTAAGATTGAACAACTGATTTTATAGCCTAGAAATGCCTAATGATGAGTCTCTTATGGTCAAGAATCAAAATGAAATTCTATGCCCCTCAGACATGGAACTGTTGTTTGAGCCTCCAGAAAATTCTGTTGTAGAACTTGTCAAGAATGGAACTGGAAGTGGAAGAGTGGAAATATCAATGAATGTTGAGGATGACTTATCTAGAGTAAGTATAAAGTGAGGAGAAAGTAGGTATAGTCTTATTTTCTACAACTGTATTAAAAGAGTGCTTTTTTATGTACTGTGTAGTGTCATTCCACATCATGGACACTGTTTGTGCGCGACTTGAACTTTTTTTATTATCGTTAAGTGGCAGGTATCCAGGAAAATAAAATTCTAAATTGATTCCAATGGCCTTAAGCAACAAGAAAACATGTTTAGATTCTTTTTAAAAACAACATAGTATCAAAATTGCTTGTGTAATAGAAATCCCATGATTCTTGGGAAAGGTTCAACTTAGCAGGCTATGTTTCGCATAGAAATGATAGAATTACAAAGTATCAGCCTCCAGTGGCATTGCCATTTTTATTTCCAAGGAAATCAAACATGACCAGATTTCGACTCCACTATCAGTGAACCTCGAATCGGTTGGAATTAAAATAACCCCTAAACTCCAGAACATTAAGTATAATAGCAGCATAACAGAACACCTAATAAAACATTACCATTATTAGCATATCTAACAATTTTTAGTGTAAATAGCCCAACAATCATGATTGGAAATCTTAATAGCAAGAATAGTATATAGGGTTGTAACCCAACTTGCAAGGCAAAATTAGTGAATTTTAAGCCTCTAATATAAACTATTCTCTCATGAACCTACTTGCTATGCTACTAATTCCAATGTTATCCAGATATTTTGGACGGTATTTCTTACTAAAGTACTAATTTTCCAGTATACCAAAATGAATTACCAGAGCTCGATTCTGACCATTGCCAGATGGTCATCTACACTCTTTACCAATTAATAAAACAAACGTCAATGAATTAAAAGGAAATACCAACTGGAATAAGTATGCCAAGTTGATGCTTCTCAATTACACGTACCCAAAAAATCTTGATCCCGCAAATGATATTGACAATGAAATAGAAAAATTTCTAAAGCGATAATTGCGTCTTTCACAATCGACAGCAACTTTATCGAATTCCAAAAGGGAAAGCAATATCCGTAAATATAATTAACCTAATTAAAACGCATCTCACAAATGTGACATCAATGTTAGAAAAGTATTTTTAGACAGCCACTACTAAAAGTGGCTTTTTCAAGGCATCCCTAGCATGCTAAAAGTTCAATTTTTAGTAGTAGTGCTAATAGAGATGATGTTCAAGTGTTCTGGTAAATCTGTGAATGCAACAAAGAAACCAAACTACTTTCGTCTGACAGGAAGGATAAAACCTAAAGAGGCAGAAAGGAAAAATTGACAAAGAGGGTAAAGTGTAGAATAGGAAAATGGGCGGAAAGGACAAAAAGATCCAGCAAGGCTGTCTTACAAGTTATGTATGACCACACCAATAAAAGTAATTTTATTTTGCTCGTAGGATTGCGTCACTTGGCTTACTGGCCTCGTGTGCCGCAACCTTTCTTATTCGCAAAATATAAGTGAACTTATACCATTTGTATCATAAATATTTATATAGCCAGTAGTAAACGTGACTACTTTGAGGACATGCCGTGCTAAAAAGTCAATTTTAGCTCTGGGGCTAAAAGTACAATGATGTAGATATTCAGATTAAATTGTGAATCCGACAAAGCAGAAATAATTTCGTCTGACTGCTTCAGCTACTATAGTTCTATTTGAATGTAGTGTCTTGAAGCCATGAGCTGGAAAGGAGAGGATGACATTGTCATCTGATCGGGAGCTAAATTTTTGGTATTGAAGTTCCTGATTTGATGACTGTGGGCCCTCTCCTTCCAATTCGTAACCTTGAAGAGACACATTTCAATCAGACTGTACCAAGCTTAATGTAACGTAGAAACCAATTAAAGTAATTCTCTGTTTCAATTAAAATATAATACAAAAACAGAAAGTAGTGTCACAGCTGTGGAAATGAAATTCCTACGCAGGATAGTAGGGAAAACAAGAAGGGATCGAATAAGGAATAATACAATCAGAGAGGAACTAAAAGTTACCCCGCTACTCAAAGAAATGGAAAACAAGGCTCTGAAATGGTACGGACATTTTGCTAGAATGGCAGAGGATAGAAAACCGAAACAAATGATCAAAGTCAGGCCAGAGGGAAAGAGACCACCTGGAAGGCCAAGAGGAACATGGGACGCCTATATACAGGATATATGCCAAAGGAGCAGAGCTACTCTAAGAGAGGTCAAGTGCAAGGCACAAGACAAAAAGGAGTAAGGCACAAGACTAAATGGCTAACCCGACGCTGAGAGGCATCAGGGGAAGAAGAAGAAGAAGAATTGAAATATTAAGTCAGTAAGAAATGCTGTGGAAAAATAGTGTATATGAAGTAAAAGTTATTTTATTTTGCTAGTAGGATTGCCCCACTAAGCCTATTGGCCTTGTGTCGCAACCTTTCCTACTCGCAAAATAAAACGCCACTTTGTCCATTTGTGTTATAGGTATCAATTTCGGCACTCAAATGGCGCACAAGGATGCATTGTTGTTTCCGTTAGGAGTAGAGATACAGCAAATAATAATTCGTTCTAAAAGTAATTTTTTATGGTCATAGAAACAGCATTGTGAAAATTTTGTGAGCGATACGATTCTTGCATGATCTCGATTGTTCTTTTGCTCCTCCTGTTGGTGTCAGCAAAAAATTTATTGATCGTGCAGAAAACAATCATTTCACATACTTAATATAAAAATAGCTAAATTTCTCTCCCTATTTGTTTTATTTTAAGAAGCAGACTAACAGTTAATTACAATGTTTTCATATTAACATCGATTTGGCTACTCAAAAAAGGGCGTACTTTAAATTAAGAAAAAATATTTGATAATTTTGTATTACCACTTTCATTTCATTATTTTTGCATGCAGTGGAGAACGTTGTTCAGAACACCCACCCCACCTCTTTGCTCTCTAAAGCGTGTAAACATTCCAAAGGCTGAACTGGGTCAAATGCAGCGTTACCATTGTTTGCAGATACACTGCCAGCATCCAAGGGTTTGAGTAACAGCCAAGGAATAGATGATATAAACTTGCTAGGTAGCTAGGAAGAATTCAGCCACTGTCTGGAGGTGGTTTCTAGTCACTCACTGCTCTGCTCTGCTCTGTTCAATATCAGGCGAATGCTGGAGCAGCCCCTTAACCAACATGCCATGGACTGCTGGTGAACTTTCCTTCCTCTTCATCCCCACACACCCCCTGCGCATCATTACACACCCATGCTTTGCTCACTCCCTCCCTCACTCACACACTCCACACGTGCAGGGAGACCATTTAGGAGCTGAGAGCCTGTCTCGGCTAGGACGGTGCCTCATTGGTAGGGATATCTGAAGGGAGGAAAACCTCGCAACTCGAAGTGTAGTTTGGTACAGAATCCTCTCCCTCCAGCGGGAGAGGAAAACTGTCTCCTCCTGTCACCTTCATGCACCATACTTTCTAGACAAATTACGCACCTGGGAACATCGGTTAATCAATAGAACTTTCCAAAGGCTCACCAGTTCAGTGTAATATTTCAGTTAAATATGAATCGTTGTAACATTGCCTGTTTGTAATAGCTGACTTTCCAGAAATTGCTATGTTTTGCAAGAATTGTGCGTTTCCAACCAAAATACTTCAACTCGAAATTGAATTGTTGATTAAAAATAGGAGATACATTGCCAAACATAAATGACTTCTTCCCTTTTCCAATCTGTAACTCAGTGAGCGGTGAATTAAATATTTCTAGAGGAAAACTACAGAAGTAAATTCATTAGCGCTTATGTATGAGCTAAAATGTGATATGCATTCTTTTGAATACTTTGATCAAACATTATAGCACGAGAAATAAACAAAAATATTACCCCAAAAATTGGTACGGTAGAAATTTCGGTAGTAATCTTGCAAAATTTCAAGATGAAGAAAAGAAAAGAAATAATCTATCATGAAGTAGTACCAGTTTCTTTATAATGGATTCAAATATTAACCAGTCATGGTGAACTAAGTTCAAACAAGTTACAACAAAAAGGATATGGCTCAATTTTCACAACGGTTGTTGTAAGATATAGACGAGGACAATGTTAATTGAAACTTGGAACATACAAGGAATACATAACAAGTCAATGGATATGTCATATGAATGTAATAAATTAAAACAAGATATAATTGTGTTATTGGAAACAAAGGTAAGGGGTGTGGAAGTTCATGATTCATATTTACTTTTTTATAGTGGAATATCAAAACCCCAATGAGAAAAAAAGGCATATCTATTATGATAAAAAATAAATATAGAAAGTACATAACTCATGGCAAGCAAAAAGTGAAAATATAATAACTTTAAATTTACATATGTTTGGTGTAAAACTCACTGTTGCAGGAGTTTATGGTGTTAGTGAAGATAAGACAGCTATATTGAAGGATACATTATAGTTTAGACACAATTAGAAACAATAGGAAATACAAGTGATAGAAGATTTAAATGGAAGAACTGGGAAGAAAAAAAATACTGAGATAGTTGGATATTTTGGAGAAGATATAATCAATCATAATGGCGAAAGAATAATTGATATATGTGCACAATATGAGTCAAAAATTTTAATTGGTTTTTATATGCACAAAAATATTTACAAATTTACTTGACATCAAGATAATTTAAATTTACAATCTATAATTGATTTCATTATTATAAAACAGATATTCATGTTTATAGGGGTCCAAATTGTAGTAGTGACCATTATTTGTTAAATTCTAAAATATTGTTTCATTTATTACAGTAATTCCAGTAAAGGATAAAAGAGAGAAAGAATTAGAAATATCATCCCAACTACATTATAATATTGATTTATTGAAAGATGATAGTATGCTATATTTATATAAGAAAAGATAAGACAAAAAGTTTAGAAGAACTGAAGTTGTAAAAATTGATCACTATCAATACATACAGAAATTCAATATCAATATATAATAGATGAAATTCATTCAGCTACTAAGGAAGCTTTTGGGGAAAAGACAACATATGTTAGATCTAAATATTATTTGGAATGAAGATTTGAAACAAGATGAGAAAGAGAGGGTAAAATGGTTAAGTACACAAGATATTGAAGATAAAATGAATATTATAACAGAGCTCAGGCTAAACTTTGAAGAAAGATAAGTGTTTGTTCTGGGGAATTAATATGTAGCAGATTACAAACATACATTAGAGATACAAAAAGTACAGAAGCATGGAGGATATTGAGAAATATGAGATTAAATATAAAGAATAATTGTAGGATTCCATTGAGTGGAATGCCTTTGGGTATATGGAGAAGTTATTTTGAAGATATATTAACAGAAAATAGTCAAGAATTTTTAGAAACTATTGCCATTGAAGAAGATATAGATGGAAATGTACTGGAGGTTACGAACAGCGTTGAAATGTATAAAGAATGGGAAATCTCAAGGAATGGGAGGAATGAATGCAGAATTAATGAAATATAGACTGTGAACCTTCCAGATTGGGGGTTGGAGCCATGGGTCTGCACCTCATTATCCAGAAAATAATATTAACTTGCAAAAAAATTTGGTTTCACCTCGAAATTGGAAAAGAAACATTTGTGACAAATCCAGCAAAGAAAATTGTAGAGGAAAGTACCGAAATCCAGGCCTGGTTCCTAATGCGAACCCCTTGATTTACAGCTCTGTAGAGTGTTGTGGCCTATTGGAAACATTAAAATAAAAGTTCTCTGAAGGATCGCAGCCTAGTTAAGCGATGGCATCTTCATCTTCACTTGTTGCCAGAAGTTGCCCATTAGTGCGAACAGTGGAAAGAAAAGTTTCTTCCGGTGCTTCTTCTCAGTCGCCTGATTTCGTTATTTCATCTGTAAGTCTTCTAAGTCTTACATTACTTTGAAGGGATCATTACAACCTTTTGATGTAGGTAATGAAATTTATTTTCCTTGCCTTTAAAAATATTATTGGCATTTGAAATAAAAACACACTGATGCCTAACCTGAGCCCTCCAAAGGTTCCTAATGCAGGTTCCCAATTTTTCATCTTGTAAATAAAAACAATTAAGATATTTCCAATAAAAACAAATATGGCATTTCTTATACCTTAGGAGTCTAATATTATTTGAATGCCTAACTCTGGAATGCAAGAGCCTACTCTGAAGTCAACCAGTTCGAGAGAGCAGGAAGAAGAACGAGGTCAAGGGACAATTGCAAAATTTAATAACACAGAAGTTGAAAGACGCTGCGTCGAAGGCTGTGTTGCCGACGTTTCGACCATCTTGTCGTGGTCTTCTTGTGCCACAAGCAGCCCTGAGGAAGACCATGACAAGATGGTGCTTTGTCAGCCCCAACTGCTTCAACAACGGCACATCCTGGACAGCCAAGATCATTTACATGACTCTGGCGCGGAAACCCTCACGACTTCACAGAGAAATTATAGATAATTCTGAAGTTAAACAATAAGGAAAAGAAAGATTCCACCTCAACAAATCCAACGACATGTCCTCTGGCTCTTCCAATTTGAAAGTTCTGCCACGGGTATCTTCCCACCCAGGTGAAGAAAATGCACAGTGCACATTTTGCAGTGTAAAATTTTCAGAGGACTGTAGGAGAACTATGGGTGATGTTCACTCTGGGCTCATGTAGAATGCGCTGGGGGGGAAATAAATATATTGTGACATTTGCTTCACTTGAAAATGTAAAGTCTATGTGCAAGACATACAAGACAATTTCTTATGTGTAAAATGTTAAACTTGTACTTTTGTAAATTAAACTCAGTTCAATCTATTAGTAGTTTTTTAATTATTTTTCCCATTTTTTAAAAAGTATGTAGTGGTCATGTAATGTTTATGAAAAAAAAAATATATATATATATATATATATATTCTTTAACTTCTTGGCCTGTAATTTTAAGTAAAATATAACAATTGGTATTACTATGCATTGCAAATATTTTGATTTGACTATGAGCAATTTCTTTTCATAAACATTACAATCAAGTCTTACAGACTAATAAGCAATTTTCTTTTTACCTAAACTACTATGATATAAAATTTGTTCTAAGAGCTAGTCCATTAGCATCCTCTTAGTCTCAAATTGAATTTAAAAACACACTTTCTTGTGTACAAACACATAGATACACTGTTATTTTACTTCTTAGTTCTTAAAACACTTTGGCACCTCACTTTACACAAGTTGGAAAAGTTTCTTTCTCTTTTATCTTCTCACTAGGTCTGTGTTGTCCAGGAGATGAATTGCTTTAGGATTGTCGTGGTGTTGCAGCCTTTCTTCATGTTTTCTTGCAAACCTTTGTATTTCTTTATCTATTGCTTCAACTTTCAGGTCCTTGTGTAGATCTTTATTTCTTATATACCAAGGTGCTTCAACGATATTTCTTAGCACTTTGTTTTGAAATCTTTGGATAATTTCGATGGACTCTGACTGGTATCACCCCAGAGTTGTGACTATACCTCCATATTGGTTTCAATATTTTCTTGTAAAGTAATATTTTATTGTATATTGAAAGGTAAGAATATCTTCCAATTATCCAGTACATTTTTCTGTATTTAATATTTAATTTTTATCTTTTTTTCTTTACATGTTCCTTCCACTGAAGCTTACAATCCAATGTGATGCCAAGATATTTTGCTGTATTTAAATATGGTATCATGTTGTTGTTTATATAACCTGAAATGTGTTCAGTACTCCTGTTTGTTAAGGTCATATGAACACTTTTACTTTCATTTAATTTGATATTCCAATCATTCGTCCATTTTTGTAAATGAGTTATTGCTGACTGTAGCCTCTGGGTTGCTTCTTCATGGCTTTTTCCTATTACTAAAATTGCAGTGTCATCGACAAATGTTCCTATGACACTATTTTCTGGTTTGGGGAGGTCACTGGTATACACTAGGTGTAGAATTGGTCCCAGCACATTTCCTTGCGGTACCCCTGCCTTAATTTCTTTGAGTCCCGTATAGGCATCGTCTTGTTGAACTCTAAAATACCTGTCAGTTAAGTAAGATTCTAGAAGATCTGCATATTGTTTGGGAAGAACAGTCTTCAACTTATAGTTTAAACCTTTATACCACACTTTGTGAAAGGCCTGCACTACATCCAAGAAGATTGCTGAATAAATCTTTTTCTCTTCCAATGATTTTTCAATGACACTGCATAATCTGTGCACCTGATCTATAGTGGAGTGTTTTGTTCTGAATCCAAACTGATGTTCTGATATTAACTTTTTGTCTAATCTCTTTCATTCTTTTGAGCAACAATGTTTCAAAAGGTTTAGTCAAACTAGGTAACAATGAGATCAGTTTGTATGATGTAGCCTCATGTGGTGGTTTTCCTGGTTTCAATATCATTATAGTTTCTACCACTTTCCAAAATCTGAGTACATATTTCAATCTAAGTGCAGCATTGATAAAATATGTCAATTTTATTATACCCTTCCTCTGCAGTTTCCTTCTGCTGTTATTAAATCAAATCCTGGAGCTTTTTTAAGTTTCAGATTTTGTATTTCTTTTTGTACTTCAGTTATTGTAACAGGGGTAATACTTTTTATCTTCCTGGCTACTTCAATTTTCATTAAATATTTCTGCTTCGTTTTCTTTCTCCTTATGAGGTTGGAATATTTCTTATAGATGCTCAGCAAGTCTATCAGCTTTCTGTACGTTGCTTCTAGTCCATTTGACATCTTTTGTCCTAATTGGAGGCACTTGAATGATAGGTCTTGTTATTTTTCTTGATGCCTTCCTGACGGAATAATCAGTGTTCTTATCAGATGACAATACTTTTAGATATATACTCGCATTCATTTTTAAAATATTTTATATTTTATTTAAGTTTAGTGAGATTATTGAATTTGGTTTCATGATATGGTGCTCTTGTTTGTTGCCAATGACTTCTCATTTTCCTCTTTTCAATAACAAAGTTCCTAATTTCTTCTGAGTAATTGTTCTCTTTTATTGTTTTTTTGAGTTCTGGAGTACTTCTCCAGGCTTACTGCTGAATATCTTTTGTAAAAATTTCCAACCCGTTATCTAGTTCGTCCTTAGCCTTTAATACAACATGGAGATTTATTTTTTCTTTTAAACATTGATTAAAGCATTCCCAGTCCATATGATTGTTAACTAATGCCGGTTTGGTTTGTTTGTGAATCAAATAGTCACCTACTGTTAGAATAATTGGAGAATGATCTGAACTTAAGTGGGGACATTCTTCAATTTGCAGGTATTTAGATGATACATTTTTATTAAAAAGAAGTCTATTATATCTGGGATTTTATCTGGGTTGGTTGGCCAGTAGGAAGGTTTACCTGTTGACAGAGCTTTGCCATCAATCAGTTTTACGGCACTTAATAATTCTTTACCTTTTGTTGTTGTTGTTAATCTTGAACCCCAATATGTATTTTTAACATTAAAATCTCCTCCTACTATAAATTGGTCTCCCAATTGACTAAGGAAATGCAGATAATCATGCTTCTTTAATGAATGTTTTGGAGGACAATAGATACCACATATTCTTAATGGATATTTCATGGCTGTAATGAATACCGAAGTAGCCTGTATTTCTTCTGTTTCATATTTAACTTCTTCATAATGCAGTATATTTTCTTTAATCATCACAGCACTTCCTCCTCTAGCAGTGTTGTTTGGATGCACAGACCTATATGTTAAATAGCCTCTAAACTTTATGAATGTTTGCTTGGTGAAATGGGTTTCAGATATCAAACAAACATCCACGTTCTCTGGATCAAGGATCACTTGCATCACTCACATCAATTCTGATGCTGCAGCAGTCCGTTAGAGTTCCAAGACATGATTTTAAATGTTCTTTTAATTTTTTCGAAGTTTTAGGTATTGCTCCTTTGCTCTTTAGGTATTACTCTAAATTCTTTAGTTTCTCCTCTAGGATAATGATCATGGTTTCTTGGTTATTGAGCTTTGCTAATATGACTTGCAATGTTTTATTAATAATATCATACTATTGATCTTTCATCAGTTTCTCTGAGTCTGTAATTACTTGTGCATACATTCTGTTCTCTCATTTTTTATCATTTTCAGATTTTTTTATTTTTCTTTTTCAATTTTCTTAGATGTCTGGGACAAGCTACTTTTATGGATTATTTTTTTAATTTCGTAATCTCTGCAATTCTTTTGCTACAGAGCATCCCCTATAACTCGCCGGATGTTCATTTCCACAATGTACTCATTTTGCTTTACTGTTATTTGTTTTTTTGCAGTCTTTACTACGGTGTTTACCAGCACATTTTATGCATCTTGGATCAGAATTACAATACTTTTGAGTATGATGAAAAGTTTGGCATCTTTTACATTGGAGCATCAATTTTGAATGCTTAAGTGCATGTATTTCTATTTTATAGCCCAAAATATTTGTTATTGTATAAATCTTATTAATATTTTCTTCTGTGTTGACTGATAGCATGAACATATCAAGTGGTTCTTTATCTTACCAAGATTATTACCAGCCTTGTTATTTTGAATCCTTTTCTATTCAAGTCTCAAATTATATCATCTTTCTCACAAGAATATGGTAATTTCTTTACCATAACTCTAAGTGGTCTTGTTTATTTGTTTTCATAAGAATGCCAGCTGTGTTTCTCATCTAGTAGCATTTTTGTTACAGATCTATGTTCTTCTTCATTAACATTTATTTTAATGTTACCATTATTCATGAGTTTCGTAGTAAATTTCTCTGGATGTGTGACTTTATTGATGTTATTATGTAAAATACTAGGTTCTTTGATACCACTCACTATGATATATGGTAGAGGTGGAACTTTTTTATTACTGTTATTGTTATGACTGTTATTGTTGAAGGAACAATGAGCTGTGGAAGATGCTGGAGTAATCATATTTCTTTGTAGCTTTGGTGAGGGAGAAGTATTTGTACTCTTCTTACTTTAACTTTGCACTCTTATCCATTCTGTTTCTTCACCTAATTCTTCTTCATCTGTGCAATAAGCACTGGTTTGCACTTCATTACTGTTTATATTACATTCAATTTTTAACCCCATAGACTATATTTTAATTTCTAACTTTCTTGTTTGCTTTCATTTTTCCATCCATATCACTCATTTAGCGATTTTCTTGAACAGCCATTTCTTTGCTTAAATTATAATTTTTTTGACCTTCTTGATAATCTTGTTGGATTTCTCTGTTTTATTGTAAGGGTTCACCTTCATTTTCTGCATTCCTCCCAAGAACTGTATTTTTGAATAATGAACTTCCAGTTTTTGAATTTGTTTTGAGTGAATCCCTGTCTATCACTATTACACCTTCCTCAGAATCCTTAAGATCAGCTTCCAAGGGTGAATATTCTGCATTCTTCCATGTCATATTGCCTGGGGTGTTGTTTTCTTTAGTTCTCATGTTGCTTCTTTTTTTGGATTTTTTCAGTTTGGTTTTTTGGTTGAGTTTTGTTTTTTGTTTCTTCATCCATCGTATCATGAGTTACTAGGGATTAAGAATCCACATATTCAGAGCCCCGCATGAATAGGTGAGGCTAATTACTGTGGGAGGTCGCCTGGTATCTCACAGGCTCCGTTCGAGACACAGATACTGACTACAGATACCCCCTGCACTACTTCTAGTCTTCGGCTCGGGTTGCTTCACACCTTGGCTTGGGGAATTATTAAGAAGAAAAAAACAAAGTGTAGGTAAGAGAAGAGTAGATTGAAACTGAAGAAAAATGAAAGTGAAACTCATAGAAGAAAGAAAGAAAGTGAATGACTCCCTAGCCCTCATAACCTAATAGCATCAGGGTCAAGAAACACAAGGGGTCAAGAGAGACCTAATAGAAAGATCAAAGAAGTGTAGCACAAAGTAAGCAGAACCATGCCACACTAGAAAGGGAACCCCCATGACAATTAGTACTGCAGGCAGGAAATGGGAAGGATATTTAGGATGGGTCTGAATGGATTTGGAGGTTGGTTGAAGAAAAAGGACAGATGAGTCGTTGTGAGACAGCCCTTCGTCTGTCTCCTCAACTGAGGCATGTACAGCATGGGTGCCCCTACCGGTAACAGAGATGATCTATTCACCAATTGACCATCAAGACTAACCCTCCAATGCCCTTGGCTTCACTGAAGCTCGCAAACCTTCTCACCCACACAGTCAGTGTTACTTTAAGGCAGTGTCTCCTGGAGGAGGACTTGAATATATAGACTATGAGCAAGACGTATAAGACAATTTCTTTTGTATAAGATGTTAAACATGTATTTTTGTTAAATTGAACTGAGTTCAATCTATTTGTAGATTTTTTTATTATTTTTCCTCATTTCTTAAAAGGTAAGCCGCGAACGTGTAATGTTTATGAAAAAAATATTCTATTCTTTAACTACTTGGCCTGTAATTTTAAGTAGAATATAACATTTGTATCACTAAGTAAGCTATGCATTCCAAATATTTTCATTTAATTGTGCTGAAAATTGGATTTAAATATATTTCAAAAAAGATGGGGCCCGTGTCAGGGTACTTTCTTCCACTTGAATTTCAGATCTCGGAACATTCCAGGTATGAGAACAAAAGAAGAAGAGGTTTTAAAGAACTTTCTCTTCACAATAAAAAGAACCTTATATACAAAATGTGAAATTTGGTGCACTTGAATAAACAGATTATGAGCAAGACATGGAAGACAATTTCTTTTGTATAAGATGTTAAACTTGTATTTTTGTAAAATTAAACTAAATTAAATTTATTTGTAGTTATTTTAATTCATTTCTTAAAAGGTTTGTAATGTTTATGTTTTTTGCCATTTCTTAAAAAGCATGTAATGTTTATGAAAAAATTATTCTATTCTTAAACTTCTTGGCCAGCAATTTTATGTAGAATATATAATTTGTATTACTAAGTAAGCTAAGCATTGAAAATATTTTGATTTAATTGTGCTGAAAATTAATTTAAAAATATTTGAAAACAAAATGGGGGCCCAGATTTGGGTACCTTCCTCTATTTGAATATTGGATTTTAGAGGAATGAGGAATGAGGAATGGCAGCCAAAGAAAGAAGAGGGATTTTTTAATGAGCTTTCTCTTACAATAAAAGATGCTTATATACAAAATGTGGCATTTGGTGCACTTGAATACATAGACTATGAGCAAGACATTAAGACTATTTCTTTTGTACTGGGTGATCAGTATAAAACACAACCCACAACAGGCAGGGCGAAATGCACTGGCAACCATGTTTGAGCAGGTCGGATAGCGGCTGGTGGTTTCAAGCAGGTAAACTGATGGGAAGTACACTTAATCCCCTCTCCCACTAATGCCACCCAGAGGAGGAGAGCAGGTGACCGCCTTGTCCACAAATTCAAAGAGAAGGGCACTCACCTGCTTGTTTGGCGTCAAAAGAAAATTGAATTGGTAAGAACGACGATTCCTTCGTATATTGTTTAAAAGTGAAATAAACTTGCCATATAAAATATTCATTGAGGTCACTTTAATAGTAAACTTTGCTTGTTTTCGTTTCATAACAAGATAATACGCTCCAGAACATATGCTTCAGAAATGTATGTTTTATACTTTTCTGATTTAAATAAATATTTAAAAAATTATAAATTCAGATTGGCAGAACAAATGTTTGTTGTAGTTGTTATTCTTATTGTTGTTATTATTTTTACTGTTGTTATTCTTGTTGTTGTTGTTGTTGTTATTATTGTTATTGAATAAGGTTACTTTAAAAATAATTAAGTAATTAAAATATAATAAACATTAATTTCTCAATTTATTCTGATATGTATCCACCTTTACTGTTTCTTTGAAAAACAACAGACCAATTAATCTGCATTGATAAGTGGCACACCATACTCCGATCTTTTCTTAATACAATGGATCAAACACACCTCCTGTCTCACGATAGCACTTCACTATCCGAATTGGTATGGTACTCTTGCTCAATATGGTACTCTTGTTCAGAATAAACCCGAGATTAATTTTTTTCTCTGAAAGCTGCCTGGCAGTCCTTGAAAGATTGCATTCAGAAATTCTCCTCCAACCTAGAAACTGCGTTGCTCTACACTCGATGCATCGTAAGTTAACTGTGAAAGAAGAGAGCTAAGAATGAAGATGCAGGCTATTTTGTTTTGAGCAGGTATGACCCACACCACAAGAAGGGGGTGAGTAAAACGAAGGGGGTGGTGATGAATGGTGTTGCTGAAATGCAGTCGAAGGAGCCGTCCCAGAAGCAGTGTTGCAAAACTTCAATTTTTCTCTCAGTGCCTTGAACAGCAGGGTTGTGTTTTATACTGATCACCCGGTATAAAAGATATGAGAACAAAAGAAGAAGTGTTTTTTAAAGAGCTTTCTCTTCACAATAAAATGATGCTTTTATACAAAAGGTGATATTTGGTGCACTTGAATATATAGACTACGAGCAAGACGTAATAATAAATCACATGGTCCTGGATGTATCCCCGGGTAGCTATGAAAAAACACACCAGATGTAGTTGTAGAGAATCTTACAGAAATGTATAATAAGTGCCTGAACTGAATGGAGAATAGATATTAAGAGAGTGTAAAATTGCATGTATAAGTTCCATTTATAGAAAAGAAAATAAGAAAGAATGTACAAATTATAGGGGAATTACTGTTACTTCTACTACGAATAGACTGTACGGATGAATTTTGCACAGAAAATTGAAGAACAGATAAAAGAAACAAGAACAATGTCATTTTAGTGCAGGAGGTTCCTCCGTGGATAATATATTTTGTCTGAAACCATTAACAGAGAAGACCTTAGCTAATGGCAGTCAACTCCACCTTCTCTTTGTGGAGTTAAAAAAAAATGACAGTGTGCCAGTGGTTGTGGAAAGCAATGGCTGAAAATGACACCCACCCCCAAGGTACATAAGTTATGTTAAATGCTTTTATAATGAAAATATGAGCCGTGTATGGAGCAGAAAAAATTATTTTTGGGAATTCTTCCTTATGAATCAGGAGTTAAGACAGGGTTGTTGCTTGTCACACTTTGTTCAAAATATAGCCTTAAGAAATTAGTTAAAAAATGTAGAAAAGTTGAAGTCCAAACTGGAACAAAATACTTTTAATTTTCTGTTTGCTGACAATCAAGTTGTACCTGCGGAAGGTGAAGAAGATATTATCTATATGTCTAGAAAGCTCATGGAAGAGTCTAAAGAATGGGGTCTAGAAATCAATACAGAAAAACTGAATGTATAGTACTAAGATGTGAGGGACAAGATCCAAATAATAATGAGAGCATAACACAACAAAGCACTAAATACAATACCTTGGGGTGATATTAACACAAGAAAAAAGAGGTGATTGTGATATACAAAAAATAAGTAAAGGCTGAACTATAATTTCTAAATTAACTGTAACAGAAACGAAGAAACATATTTAAATCACTAGTTAGAAACATGCATTATATGAAGCAGAAGTCTGGACTTTAGGCACACACATGAAAGCAGAATAAATGTGGTAGCAAATAGCTCTGGGAGACAATGCTGCAGCCTTACTCCTCAAAATAGAGTAAGAACAGACATGATAATAGAGTAAATTGTTAATATATATTTCTGAGTACATTCATTGTGCTGTGTAACTAAAATGTTTTGTAGTTACTGCTTTTATTTTTGCAAAAAAATAATAAAATTTCTTTTCTATGGGTTTTTCAATTTCCATGATACATAATCTTATATCTAGTCAATACATGAAAAATGTAAGGCTAAACACAAAACGTATTACTGCAGCTTTAATGTCACTTAGCTGTTCTTTCAACAAAAGTAGAATCTTCTATCCCAGGGCAAGGCTCTGCTACTGGGTGAGTTCACAAGATAGTGGATAACAGAACAGTCTACAGATACATAGACTAGGGGCAATGATGACAAGATCATAATCTCCTCAAACCAAGCCAGCTAGGCCACCAGAGCATGGGAGTGTAGTCCTGACAGGACTGTCATTAAAAACCACAAAAGCTTGATGACAGACTTGTGACATGGCAAGTTAGCCAGAAAAGTGCTGCTTCTGGTGCCTTGTGGATAAGGATTAGCTCAAAGGCTAAGGGAAGGAAAACCTTGGCAGAAAACCATAGCTAGAGAGAGCTCTGCAAGGTGTGGTGTAGCTAATCTCTCTAGGGGAGTACAAATCCTGGTCACTCCAGGTTGGAGTTCTCCTTCTCCAGTAAAAATTCAAAAGTTCAGAAACAAAAGAAAAATGCTGGACTGTTTTTTGGAAGACAACATATTAAAGGAAAAAGGATATGATTCTGGGAACTTGGAATGTGAGAAGCTTCTTTAAACTGGATGCATTGGCAATCTTAAAAGAAAAACTAATATAAAATGGCTGTAGTGGCTTTACGAGAAATGAGATGGACAGGAAAAGGAATGCTGGACTCAGGCAATTACATAGTATGTTAGAATGGTTATGAAAGATTGGCAGAATTTAATGCAGAATTTTTAATCTACAAAAGTGTTAAACATCTTATCACTCAATTTAATCCAGTAAATGAAAGATTATGCTCTATTAGAATCAAAGATTTAGTAACATAACAATGATTAGTGTGCATGCATCTACAGAAGATAAGGAAGAGATGGAAAAAGGAAATTTCTATTGTCAATTAAGTAATTTGTACTTAAAAAGTCCAAAACACAATATCAAACTCATTATGGGGCAAACGCAAAAATAGGTAATGATCATATGACAACCCAGTTTGTAGAGCAGGATACACCTCACAGAATTACTAATGGAAATGAATGGAATCTAATCAAAGGCAATAAGAGTTGTCATGTGGCTATAGTGGATTTGGTCCAATGAAAGGAAGAGGAACCATATGTAGTAGAATAGATAGAACTCCCACTTACTTGACAGGTTGTTGAGTGGATTACAATTAAAGCCCGGTTTTGCCTCTGCCTCCCTCCATGATTTTATGACAGCTATGTGACAATGTCACTACAACAATTCCTATTCTTTCTGTAGACCTCTTGCACCATTTATCCCATCCAGAGACAGTATGCACCCTAAGAGGCTAGCATAACTGGATATGATGAAAACATCATTCCTTCTCGGATGTTGGATGCAGTCCACATGACTCCACCAATGTAAGCCATCAGTTTATGACTATCAGTTTTCTACTTCTATTTACCAAAGTAGTTCATAGGCCCACATTCAGGTTTCAGTTATTACTGAGAGTATAGTGGTAAGGGCAGGAAGGAAGAGGATTCCAGGGTTACACTTGGGGATTAAAATTCCTATCACGCCACAAAACAGAAGCAACCATTCATACCCCAGGCGGGATTCGACCCTGCAACTCTTCAGCCCAAGGACGTTATGATACTTACAACTACCAAAGTCTGTTCGTTTTGTAAATCACTGTGGAATCTATGAAACATCCTTCCTATCTCTAACTGATACACAATTTTAATGATTTTTTTTTTTGTTTGAGTAATAATTTTTTACAAGATTCTCAAAGGATGGGTAATGGGCTCAAGGAAACCGATGCAGATTGTACTTTTTCTCCAAATGTCACATTTTTTTATGTTGTCATTGCATGCACTAAACCGAACTTCAGCTAACCTTGTGGCATTGTTGATCGCCTGCTGCAGTAAAATGGGAATCCCTGATCATTAGATGTCTCAAGTTTGTAAGTTTTCTTGTAGTGATGCCATATACCCCATTGGCAGGGCATCCTGTCAAAAATAAACTCCTGGTGCTTCAACAGCACATCATTTCTTACATTAGTTGTAACAAAAAGAAAGAAAGAAAGAATATTATGGCTATGGATTGCATTGTCGCCTTGCCTTTTTATTTGCAATACCATAGATATAATGAAAAGACTCATTTTAGCATGATGCAATAGGGGCATTTTAAGAGGGAAGCTAAAAATGTTTGTCTGAATTGTTTGTCTGAATAACTGTAAAAACACAGTCGCCGACTTTTGCCGACAATAGCCGAGACCGATGACAGCAAAGCCGTGAAAACGGCTATCTTAATAAAGCGTGTTGTGAAGATGACCTCTTTTATTTCTTCTTATAAGAACGTCAACAACACCAAATCAGAATTCCCACAATTAGCAAAAACATACAAAAATTTGAAGAATTAAATTTTAAAAAATTGCAGAAAAAATAGAAAAATTCAGTAATATGTAAAAATATGCCCTTTTCTTTTATGTAAAATATATAAATACTGTACATATACTCTCAGGTAAAATGTGTAAATATATACTAAAAGCCACCTTTTTGGCACTAACTGGCATGAAACATGAATACATCGTTGATTCGGCTTGATAGGGTTACGTTAGGAAAATATGTTAATACATAATTATCTGGACCCTAATAATGACTGGAAAAAAGCAAAATCAAGTTGCTAACCAATAAAACAGTTATCGAGAACGAAGTTATTGATTTTTATTCCTCTTTTATATTTTGCATTCTAATTATAATTTAAATTAAATATGAACATTGGTTCTCTCAATAAATTCAAAAACCCCCTGTCCAAAAAAGTTAAACCACCCATTGCACTACAGAATCCTCATAGACATCACCAAGCCATTAAACACCTATTTCTCCATATAAACTGCTTCCTCAGAAAAGCTTCCATATACTACCAAGTGACTTACTTGTATTACAAAAGGTCACTTTATGATGAAGTGACTTAATTGTCCCACCTAAGGACACTACTTATACTACAAAAGAACACTGAGACTATGAAAGAGAAGTGAACAGACAATAACTGAACTGACCAAGCACCCCAGAATGATTTGGACTCTTGGCCTCAACCCTATTAGAGATTTAGGTTCAGCCCAATAGATAACTGGAGTTCTCAGATGGTCACCAGACCAGGAATCTGTGGTGTATCGAGTTGGTTAAATAATGTGACTTCTTGGAGTGTTGTTAAACAATTTTTCTAATGACAAATCCTCTTTACCAACCAATTACAATCTGATTCACATCCACTTGACACTCTTCTCCCTGCATTCACCATCCTATATTAACTTAAAAACTCCAAACCTTCCTCAACACCTACAACATCCATGAACCACCATGGACAAAGACATAATCGACGAACTTGACAACCTTGATGAAGGCAAAGCAACTGGACCTGATGGAGTCAAAGCTATAGCATTGAAACAACTGACCAAAACATTGTGACTGACTTCATAACAAAACTATTCAACACCCAAATGAAAACTTGATAGTTCTCTATCCTCTGAAAAACAGCTCAAATCAAAATGACTCCTAAACTTAAATAATCCTTCCATAATCCTGACAACTATAGACCCATCCCCCTCCTCTGCATACTAGGAAAAAGAATTTCAACATTTTCAAAATTTTCTCAAAAACAGCTCCAAATTTTTGGATTCATTTTGTTGCATTTGGCAAAGTATGCTCATAAGAATGGCGCAGATCCAATTTTTTTAACACTTAATTTTTGAAAATTGCAAAGTTCGAAAGTTTTTAGATGTTCTTCTACTACTATAATATTGGAAGATCAAGATTTTTCTTAATGAAAACTGATCTTTAAAATTAGATTTTGAAAAAGTATCTTGTAATATCTTTGCAGTTTTGAAAATTCCACATGTGAATGTTCAACTTTCTTTTTAAAGCGCTGAGAAGTTTGGTTTATCTGTGAGGCTGATGGTGAAGGGGTAATGTGAATGCCATGCTAAACCTAACAACCTAAGTTTGAATCCCATTGAAGAAGAAAATTTTTGCTGGTTGGAAACACACTTGCAGATTTAAGTAGTAATATAATGTTGCATACTAGTTACAAATGTCATCATCGTGAACAGTTAAGTTATCACGATCACAACCGACCTGTTCCTTGGTTTATCAATATTCCTTCAGTCACTTCCAAGGTGTTCTTGATCATCCCAGCCCATTCTTGGTCTGCCAAGGTCTCTTCTTCCTCTTGGCTTATATTGGAGAACTTTTCTTGGGAAACGTTCTATCTTCAACCTTTTTGTGTGTACTTGCCATTTCCTTTGGTAGTTTTCAATTTCTGAGAC
The DNA here is from genome assembly GCA_964035755.1 of Teleogryllus oceanicus. NCBI lineage: Eukaryota > Metazoa > Arthropoda > Insecta > Orthoptera > Gryllidae > Teleogryllus > Teleogryllus oceanicus. The sequence continues at coordinate 49,353,385 of CAXIVR010000001.1, read as the reverse complement.
AAGGTAGAGATAAAAATCTCTTATCTCCAACAATCGAAATTTTTAGACATTTAGTAGAGGCTTGACAACACTGTAAATATCATGTACATTCTACACACTTGTTTTTTTTTCTAGCATTAACTTTTTTATTTCTGCGTTTCAAGAGTGCAGCCATTTTCTGTTGTTTTTTTTATTTGTTTATAACTGAAAGCTTCTGCTCCTGCTAATTTTATTATCTGTTCCAAGTTTCCCCATTTACCGTTTACATTTACACTTTCTTCTTTTACATTTAGGTTTAGGTTCTTTCTTTCTTTCTTACATTTACAGTTAGGTTCTTTCTTTCTTTCTTCTGATGTGTTCAATTTCAGTATGAGTATCGCAAGTACAGAACACAAGTTTGGTTGGTGTAAATGATATGTTTAGCAGGCAAAATCGCACACCCACTTTGCATCTTTCAGGGGTCTCCCTAAACCTTGATACCATTCACCAGAAACTACACGCACCAACAGAGGAGGCATTGTTAACATTCCCCCCCCCCTGATTGTCACACGTGAGCCTCCGTCATTGTTTGTAAATTATCTCTTTGGGTCCAAAATCCAGGTGTTGTATCCAAAATTAAGTAATTTAGGAGTAGTACTACTCCTAACCTGACTTGTACATGCGTTGTGCTGCAGAACTGATTCGATCTCAGGTTGACTCATTGATTTCCAATAATAACAATAATAATAATAATAAAAAAAATTTAAAAAAAAGAAGAAGAAGAATTGACGAGATGGGGCATCTGAATTGATTCTTTGAGCTACAATGCTTAAAATTTTTATTTTAAGTTATATTTCAATTGGATTCCTATACTGAAGCATCTATAAGCATATCACAGCAATAGCTTTATTCTGAAAAGCTGAAAAATTATATTGCCCCATTTTCAGTACGCACTACAATTAAATCTTTGGAGATCTTTTCCCTGCAACTTCCCGCCTGCCTAGTGAAGAAAAAGGTCTTCAGTTCTGGAGAAAAAATAGGATTCAAAACAATTTGTGCTATTAGAGCAGTGCTATGAGGGGACAATTCCATCACATTGGATATTGACTACACGCCAGAGGATATGTGCAAGTTTAAAAACGCACTAGTGACTTCATGCGATGTAGAAAGCTCTTTTTATTAGTACAAAGCTCTATTACAAGATAATAGGAAATGTTTCATTGCTGAAAATCTGAAACAAATATTTGTTTCTTGTTACAGAGGTCATATTAAATAATAGGATTATGAAGAATATAATGTTTAATTTTGGTCGCTATGTCAAAAAAATATAGCACCATCCACTTAGAATAAAAAAGAATAGATATATTGATAATTAGTGTTACATATTTCTGTATATTATAATACATATATATGTACATATTTTCCCAATTTTTAGTATATAATTATCTGGGCCCTAGTCATTAGCAATTGTATTTAAAACATTAATTATGTCAAATAAAAAAAGTTATAACTGAATTTGAAGATTTTGATTTACTCTGACATGGTAGCAGAGCATGATTACCTTTGAATGAATAAAAGTTTGAAAATTAATAGATGTAAAACACCAAAAGAATATTTATTTAAAGAAAATTTTGATTATACAAAATATAAAAATGACAGGAGAAAATACACAAATTGAGATATTGATTGGAGAAGAAAATTCATCTACATGGCAGATTATTATGAGGACAATTTTAGAATGTAATGGCTTATTAAACGTTGTTGATGGAACTTTTCCGAAACCTGGCAATACTAATGAAATAGTATTGGATAAATGGAATAATGAAAAAGGTAAGGCTAAAAAATATATTATCCTATTGCTTGATGCAAAATCTTGTGAGTCAAGCAAAAAATATGTGGGATAAGTTAGATCAAATTTTTTATTTACAGTCTGTAGAGAATATTTATTTACTGTGACATAAATTTCATAATATTGAATGTGATTACAGGGACATTTAGCAAAATTTGATGATATTCAATCTAAAATGTCATTACATAAAATGCCACAAAGTAAAGGAAATATATGTGCGAGATTTTCACAGACTTTACCAAAGGATTTTGATCATATTTATATTACATGGCGTGGTCTAGGCAAAGTTACAGAAAAGATATTTGAATTATGGAAATCATATTACTGGAAGAGATGAAAGTTCTGTCACTACTACAATGAAGATAAAATTAAAAATCGAAAATTAAATAAGAAAAATAATCAAAATAATAACTTACAGGAGCTTATGAAAACAGGCAAAAATGATAAAATTTTCTTGTAGCAAGATAAACCATTTTTCAAGGACTGTAGAAATTGACTTAGTCATTTAAATGCAAAAAATATGAGTTATCGTAGTAATGAATGTAAACATCAAGATAAAGCTGTGGAATGTGTGATGTTATCAATTGAAAAAATTGATAGAAATAAATTTATTGTGTTGCATGGTTTATAGACAATGGTGCTACTCATAATATTACAAATAGTCATCACTGTTTGTTTTTTTTCTTATAAACCATTTCAGTATTTAAGAAAAATGGACAGTGCTTGTCGATGTGTACAAATTGAAGCATTTGCTTCTGGTCACACAGATAAGAAAATATATGATTGAGAAAAATGGACAGATCGTTATTTTGACGATGTTTCATATTGTCCTAATGTAAATTGCAATTTATTTTCAGTTAAATATCTAGACAAAAGAGAACTGGCCAAATGATTCAACATGAAGGAAAATCATGAATGTTTTATATGGAAGGAATTCTTATTGCAATGGCATTATCAAATGACATCACACACATCTCCAAAAACTGAATAGGGAGAAGTTATAATAAATGAAACATATATTTTAAATAAAATTTTCATTCAAAAATTGCTTCTAACTCACCAATGAAATTGTTTTTGAAAAAGGAGACTCGTTTGGATCATTTACAGGTTTTTGGAACAAAATTTTGCGTGAATTTCTCCTTAGAAATGATAAACATTTGATGCAAAATCTTGTAAAGAAAGAAAATAAATTAGATAACCTCAATCTGCATACCCAACCATGTAATGGTTGGGTATGCAGATTGAGGTTATCTAATTTATTTTCCAGAAAAGAACAATGTGCAGAGATGTTAAATTCATGTAAATTTGCTGAGATGTTAAATTTAAAAGTGAACTCTTACAGCAACCAATCAAAATTAATGTAGGTACTAAAGTTTGAAAATGTTTTATATGAAAAGGAAAGTGAAGATGTAATTCAGAATTTTGGTAATCATGCTGCTATATGATCATCAACAAACTGATGAAATCATTGAAGAGCAAGAAGATTTTGTTGATTGTAAAAATGTGAGTAATAGTAAAGAAGAGGGAAGAAGTATTAATAATAGTAAAGAAAAAGATGGAAGTAGTAGCAGTAAAAAGAAACATGAACAACAATAACAATAAAGATGTTGAAAATAATGCTGTAAATAAACTATATTTTGAAAAGACAGATGATTGATTTTAAATCATCTTGGAAATATCATATCGCAGATTATGCAAAGAAACCAAGAAATGTAATTGAGGACTGTTTTTCAAAGTCAACATCTGCACGTTTGAACGAAAATGAGTTACACATCTCTACTATACTATTCTACTACTATACTACAACTATACTACTATTCAGTAGCCAGCTATCCATTTCTAAACTTAGTTTTACCAAAACTCTATTTCTGCGACTGTTTTAAAGCTGAAAAGTCTGAATTTTAGCAAAACTGTACATATTCGAGCATATGTAGAGTTTTGCTAAACCGAATAAGTGTTTTGTATCTAACATTATTTAGTCAAAAGCTATATAACTAAAGTAAAACTTGTTCTCATAATACTGATTATCATGACCGTTCCTTTCAAACATTCAATTTAAACGCTCCATTATTGTCAATACTGTTGGTTTTATAAAAACTTCAATTTGGTTTTTGGGTGTCCAAAAACTGATGTGTTCAACCTGTAATGAATACTTACAAAAAATAAAAAATTAGCAAAACTAACAGACAAAAAAATGAGCACCAAACAATGTACAGGTTACATAATACGAGGGCCAAGAAGTTTTATGAGATCATGAAAAAAGAGGAACCTAACACCATAAAAATTTGTTTCGACATGCAACAGAACCAGCCTCTACCAAAACTATCTGTTTCTGAGATATTCTTGACAGGTTTGGTTCTATAATTTGGCAATAATGGTACACAAGAAGGTTCAACACCCAGTAATATTTACTTATATTCTTGGCTGGAAACAGAATCATCTCGTGAAGCCAATGTTGTCTCAAGTGCACTGGTAATTTTTTTAAGAGAGCTCGAATGCAAGTTGGATGCATCGGAATATAAGCCTAAATGCATTAATCTATTTTCTGATTCTTGCACAAGTCAAAATAAAAATACAATATTGATGTCTACTTTGGTGGGATTTCTTATGGAAAGTAAAATATTTAAATATTCAACACATTTGTATCCCGTTTGTGGACATAATTACTAACTTAGTGTTTGGTAAAGTCGAAAAATTCTTCAGAAAGAAGGAGACTATTTTGTCTCTGTGTGAATACTTAGACATTTTAAGATTACATGGAAATTCTTGTTTAAAAGAGGTTTTGCTCTTCTATGTTACTTTGGAAACCTCATTGTGATTAAAGTGTTATAGGGATAAAAAAAATTAGGAACATGTGAAAACATGTAGGATGTGGTTTTTGTTCAAACATACTGAATGAAATTGAAATATTACAGAAATGAAAAGTAAATCATCATATTAATTAAAATGTTCTCTAAAGTTTGTTCTACATCATTGTGTATAGTTAGTGAGCATCAGGAAAATGTTTATTTTTGGCCGGGAAATTAAGTATTGAGAGCATTGTTCAGAAGCTACTTAGATGCAGGGTGCAATTCTTAGCCATATATCAGATCAAAGTTTCTTATGAAGTGTCTGAAGATGATAGGAAATCAACAATAATTTTGTGCCGTGTTTCAAGCTATTTGGCAAAGAAAGTTCAGCCAGAGATGGCTAAAATTTTCATTGTATATAATTATAATAATTTTACATAACCTCTACAGATGGCATAGATAGTATGAGAAAACCAGTAGTTAATTACTTTTTTATTTTTTAAAACCAAATTAATTAATTTTTTTTAAACCAAATTACTTTTTTAATGGACTGTCATTGGAAGGGAGTCCATGTATTTATTTTCAACTGATGTTTCAACATGTGATGATGTTTCACAATCTGATATTCCACATGTGCAGTGTCAAATGTGCTATTAAAGAAATTTTATAATTTTATTAGTAGCATGTAATAATATTTCTTATATATTCAGGTACCCATACAGAGATAAAGACCAATGCAATGATACCTAACATGTGGAAATTAGTCAAACCTTTTGGACTGTAAAACAGAATAAAGAAACAAACACAGAAAAAAACTCTCCAAAAGCACAACCCCCTTCTTTCCTCCACACAGTTGATAATGATATATTTATTTCTTTTTAATATTTCCTTAATAAATTAATTAAATTTAAAAATCTACATAAATCATGTAGACTCAAGGAAGACTTCATAAAACCAAGTAATCCTAAAAATTGTATTTGAGGATTCTCCAGCATCTTAACAAAAACTTTACAATTCAAAGAACAAAAAATTACAAAATATTTTATCAGGTCGGAGCTTTCTAAACATTTCATCAAGAAAATCCGTTTTTAGTTATGTGTGTTATGGTACTGTGCTTTAAACAGGTCCATAGCCAGCCTTCAGTTTCACATGAGCAAATTACTTTTTAGAAGGAGCAACACTTTCACTGTTCACTTAGAGTCCTAATCAACAATAAAGTTTATTTTTCCAAAAGCTTTTTTATTTCGAAACATGTTCTCTGAAAATACATTGCAAAATTTAAAAAATAAATGATAATACACAACAGTTTTGCCAACAACTGCTATTATCTTTCATTTCATTTGTAGAAATTTTACTAACATCTTTTCTATGTTTATATTTTCTGGTGTTTTCCTTTCAGATGCAAAGAAAACAAAATATGTAATTCTTTGATGGGTCATGGGAAGTTTTTGAGGTCAACTAATTGATGACTAAGTTGAGACAGTTGATTTTGGAGGTAAGCATGGCAGCAATACAATGAAAATTTCATGGGTTGTTTGGATGAATCTGTTGAATTATTTTTTCTAAGGCAAATATAAGACCAGCATGGGCAATGCCCATCCTATCCTGTCTCACTCTAGCTATGGACCTGCCCTCCAAGCCTTTTGTTTTGAATTATAAACTTATGAACATTATATTTAGTACATACATAATTTCTATTATTTGCCTTCAACCTAGTATATTAGGTTAGCAAAGAATTTACAATTTTGCTGGAAAATGGGTATTACTTTCCCTTAAGGGAATTGACATTTTAGTAATTTTCTGGTATGCTCAGTAATTCTCCTGCTCACAATCATAGGAAGCCTGTTGTTTAAAAAGCTCTTCTCTAACTGCTACTTGCAGATGTTCTTATAAATAACTAGCACAGCCATTTTCACCTTGAGAATTGCTAGGCCCATGCTGAGAACAATTGAAACTTAAGAGCCTACACTTTACTATTTAAAAATATTGCAAAGAAGCTTAATGTAGGTTCAATGCTTGATAACAAAAACACTAAGCAGAACCCACCAGGATCAAATACAATAGGCATGAAGGATGAAGATAAATGAAATCGAATGTCACACAAACCTACAATGTGTGTCATTTCTTCTTATTCGTCTTCAGCCTTCATGCTCATTGTATCATACTATAAAGGAATGATTTGTGATGTTGATAAGCAGAATTTTGTAAAATATATTGCAGCAATTGATGCAGCTTCATTTTATTTTTACTTACATTTTATGTGTTTCAAACACTACTATTTGCAGTCAGACAAGCTGTCTTGACAATTAAAGAAAATGAGTACTTACCATTGATGTGGTTCTTCTGAATGGTACAGCTGTCAGTATCAAAATACAATTGTTTTTGTTGCAATAAACACTTTGGTTCCATATCCTCTTCCTTGTCCATTCCATGTCTTCATCATACCATCACTAAAGTAAATAGCAGACACTATTTAGCCCCAGCCCCATAATACATACAATACAATATACAAATAATAAATAAATAAATAAATAATCAAAAAATAAAATATAAAATAAAAAATAATAAATAAAATAAAATAAAAAAATATCAAGGCAGATGCCCTATTTATTGTATCTTAAAGTAAAGAAAATATCAGATGGAATGTGTCTCTTGGCTGTCCGGGACAAGCGCGTTGATTGCTCGTAATGGCGTTTGGCCAACATGTTGTGGCGGCGTCGGCATATACAATGCGACCGGCGTGTTGTCGATCATTCAGTTCTCTCCAACCACGAACTTCGTAATCATCAGATGGAGTGTCAGCAATTCATAACAGCTTATCTTTTCTCATTGCAACTCCACCAATTCACTATAAGTTCATGAATATAGGCAATTGTTTTAGAAAAGGGAGTCACTTATGGTATATACTAATGAGCCCCTGTTCACAACTCAGGTTTAATTACATAGAGAGAGTGGTTCTTGAAAAGTTATGAGTGTTATATAAAATTCCTTACTTATATCACTCTATATTCATAAGCCACAATCACTTTATCTGTTAATATTTTCAATTCTTCAGTAACAGCAACATATTTGCTGTTTTTAGTCTTCATTGATATTATTTTTGTCCGTATCTGTGCCCCTTAGTTCCAGTGATAATGGGTACAGATGTGCTCTCATTCTGAAGCAAATAACAAAAAAGGATTTCGTTTGAATATCAACTACCAGTTATGAATTCTTTTTGCATTTATTCTAGAATGTTGAATTTTGATAGAAAAATGGTAAAATGCACTAACTTCTCAAAAATTCTTGTTACTGTATTCCTAATTTATTGTTTCTCTATTGTATTCAGTGTAAGTTGAGAAATTTAATGCCTCCCAAATAAATATTTGTATCGCCATTTCCCCTCTCCCTTTCTTTCTCTTCATTTTGTTTTCCATGGCACACACTGACAAAAAAGTAGTTTATAACCAGGGCAATAAAGGAGGATACAGTTATACAGTTTTTAATTTTCAATATCAAACATTGAAAGAGAAATATTGATGTATGAGAGAAAATAAAAACAATAAAAATTGATTGACATCTCTTTGAGATTTATTGAAGATGGGAGAGAATGGGTTTACAGATTTCTCAATTAAGTTACGAAGTCTTAGCATTCTGGGAAATGTACTGCATTGCTGATAGGTAGTGTTACAGTTACTCAAAAGTGAGCTCTGACCAAGTGGAATCCAGGATGCAAAGTGGAATCTCTGGTAGAAGTTCATGATAGTCCACAAAATTACTGTTTGATTTTGTTCAGAAGATTAAGTCCAAAACATTTCTAAAACTTTCATGTTACTTACTTAAGAACTTTCCTAAAAATGCTTAAATTGCCTCAAAAATTAATAGCATCAGGATTGAAAACATAAGGGATTCAGAATGATTAAAAGAGGGCAATTGAAAGTAGAAAGCTTATTACATGCTTACAGAGTGGCACAAGTAAGTGGAAGTAATGCCACCCTACAGACCTTCCTCCTTTTCCCGGTCTTGGAATCAGCAGCATCTGCTGTTGCTCTGCTATACATCACACCCAAAATGCAATATGGCAAAGCAGGTACATGGAACAGCCATTCATTAAATAATAATGATTGTTACTTAGTGGTCAATAAATCAAGTCATAAGTTCCCTTCACGTATTCAATGCCACAGTTTTGTTTCTAAAGTACACTGGTCATAATCTGTACTGTACCGAACTGCGGGGTGCTCAAGGAGTTTCAGTTGTGTCGTCAACTATTCGGTGCTTTGGCACGATGAGCTGGAGAATTATAATAATGGAGAAACAAAATGTTTATTCTTTACTTTAGCAGGTTTTTCACAAATTGTATGGCTTTAGGGAGACACTGCTCAGTGCACCACTTAGCTGTGACTGTCTTCGGTGTGTCCAAAACAACACGCTCCACAATTTCATTTGATTTGAAAAATACAGTTATAATTTTATTCTTTATGATTATGCAGAATCAAATGAATTAGTTGTGCATTTAGGTCCCAGATATCTTCTATCTACTTTTAGTCACTCACTTGTCTTTGTAGCAAGCATTTTCCCCTCAGCAGCAATGTTTTCTTCCGTGATGCTCATGGCATTCCCGCCCTCACAGCGTCCTTCGAAGTGAAATTTTCCCTTTGGAAGTCTGTACCACCTGAACATAAACTTACGATTCGGACTAACATCAACGAGTGCATGAGGAATTTCTTTTAAGTACTGGTTTACTTTTAAATCATGCGCTAAGTTAAATCGCAAAACTTCCCGAATCTCACTTCATGACAACGACGCCATAGCAAGCAATTCAAGCTATTCCTGGTAATGAACAACTGAACACTGCGACTTCAATGGAAGATGGAACACGTCCTGAGACTCCTTGTAATCGACCTTCCATGGCACATTGTTTGCATCTGTACAAAAGCTTTCCTAGTGCCTTTTGTATCCTGTCCAGGCAGAATTCTCTGACTCGCATATGCCATGATTCCTAAGGATAAAATATGATTATGAGTTTCTCAAATTTATCAATAAGCAAATTTAGATTTGGAAGTTTCAATACTTGAGATGAAGTAAGCATTGCAGCATGATGGATAGATTTCGACAATGGTTTTCCGGGGCAGAAAACATCGATTTTCGTACATAAATACTCAGATACATCTTCAAATTAATATCAACTGACATATTGCACATTCTTGGCGTTTGAAAGAGAACACGATATAAAATTTGCATCCATCATCTTCCATGACGTTGCCGCCAAAAGTTTTACAAGGCAGAAGTTCTTTTGTTTTAAACACTAGTCAATCCAACGTTTGAGTAATTATGCGTTAATATAATTTTAAGGACACTTTTGAATTCCAAAGACTAACGACATACTGGAAAATTAAAATTGAAATAATGTGTTTTCATAGGAAAAAATTACTAAAATCTGCGTAAAAATTTATATTTTACGTTCATACGAGTAAGTCACCCTTTTCCAGGAACAGTAGTCATTTCTAACTTTTACAAATGAAACAAATATTAATAAATTTAACCATTACATTATTTGCACACGTAATACAAGCAAGCAATAATAGTTTTTCAGAAGCATGCTTTCATTACATTGAAATGAACTTTCAATTTTTGAATACTAATATCAGCGGTCAAAACTTCCTTAAGTAAAGAAGTGTGTTTGTTAGTTCTAAGTTAAATTTTTTACCTTCCTTCAATGTATATCATTCCATAAGAACATTCTACATTCCATCACATTTCCACATTCGATTCTGTTGCGTATTGAACCGAGTAAGTAGTGTAATGTTTCGTAAATAAGCTAAATAAACACGTACAATTCAATCTTAAACTTGGTGTATTCAGTTAAATACCTAACACAATCTGCATCATACAATCACAATCGACAACAAAGGAATGAATTCGAAGAATTTTGAAACCACTGTATTGCCATTTTGAGAAATGACGACGCGCCAAACGAAGTCATCAGCGTTGCCAGATCGGCGGGTTTCCCGCTAAATTAAGCGGTTTTTCGAAATACTCCGCGGGAAAAAATTGTCCTTCGCGAGTAGCGGAAAAAATTGCGTTTTTTTTTACTGTTGCGGAATATCAGCGAATTTATTTATTGAATCTTTTATAAGAGACAAATTTTTAAAGATAAATTTAAAACGAACAATTTATTCATTTTTATAATTTTTTCATAATTGTATATGTAATAATATTTTGTGGCGTGTTCCGATATTCAGAATATTTTGTATTGACGAAGGATGAACTTATGTATGCTCAATTGTGTATCTTTCAGCTAGAAAATATTCTTAATATCCGAATAACTTTCATTATGTTCACTATAGTGTGTTAGAACACGAACATTTTGAAAATAATAATAAGGCGCACTTATATGGATGATTGTCTGTCGCTATTATTATTTTATAAGTCTTAGTCTTTTCGAATACGCCAATAATATTCTTGTACAAAATGTAACAAAATCTGTTTTTGTTTTTATTGGTCCTTAATTGGCGAGATAATTTTGTGAAAGCATAGTTATACAAAAACCATTAGATATTGAGCATGCTAATTGCGTAGAACAACGAATTAGTCACGAAGAAAATCAATCTGAAATACCACATATGAATTCAAAATTTAACATTGAATAACATAAAAAGTTTTGTCATAATTTACGTTTTATACTATTATAGCTTTATGCCTGTATGTTTGCGCCGTAGCGCCAACCTTTGTCAGTTACTCGTATTAGCTAATAATCGGATACTAGGCCTTTGGTTTAGCTATACTTTTATTTATATTATAAAAGCTGAAATTAAGAAAGAAATGGAATATACTTCATTTCAATTTAATCAGGTAACATAACTATTATTATATTATAAGGTTGGTACTCGATACCTCTTTTATATCAACTGCTTTTGAAGTTCTGGAACATTTGTTTGATAAAATTTTTATGGTAAAAAATGATTCATCTAATTTATAAAAAAATAGCAAGCCACACAATAAAACCGGATCTGCGACAAGACACAAGTAAAGAAAAAAAGTGCAATTATTTACAGAAGAAGTGAAACACCAAAAGTTATTAAAAGACTGGATAATGAAATTTAACAGTAACCCTGAAAAATTCGCTTACTAAGGTGAGTAATTTTCCAATTCTTATAATAATTGTAATAATAACATACTCTATTATTTTTACTTATTCATACTAATAATATTGATATTAAGATTATTATATTTCAATAATTGCTGAAAAATATTTATATAAAAAATAATTTTAATTATTTGCTCCCATATTTCTTTAATTATTATTGAATAAAGCAGTTATAATTCCCTTTTTGCCAGGTTCTGCAAATGTGAGTTTGATAGCGAAGCATTGCGGTTGAGGATCATGCTAAGATGAAAAGCATATTGATGCTAGTGAACCTTTTACGACTCTACGACAGAAGATACTGCGGTTTGTAAAAGCGGCAGATAAGACTGCAAATGCAGTAGCTAAATGACTCTCTATTGCTCCTCATTTGCTCAGTTGCATCTACATTGTTTGTATGACATGTCACGACATCTTTGCAGACAGTAAGTAGCATGAAGGTTCAGATCCATCGAATAAAATATGGTATAGCTTATAGGAAGATGAGCTTTTGGGCTGATATTGAAATGGGCGTATTCAGCTTACTTTTGGATGAGTCAAACGACATTTCTTTTACAAAATTATTAGGCATTTCAATTATTTATTATAGTTTTAAACAAAACAGAGTCATATCGACATTCTTAGCTTTGGTCGAATTGGAAGCGGGACGCAAATTCAATTGTATCAGCCATTAAATCGGCGCTCAATCGCTTCAATTTGAATATTAAAATTTGAAAGGCATAGGAACAGACAATGCTAGCGTCATGGTAGGTTTACCAGCAATGGGGTATGCAAAATTAAAAGAAGACATACCGGAGCTTATTTTAATCAGATGTACTAGTCATTCATTACAACTCGCTGTATCACATGCTACTGCAGAATCTTTGCCACGATGTCTAGAATCAGAAACCTACAATTGGTTTAGTAAATCGTCAGCGCGGCAACTAGCATATCGCGAATTATATAAATTAATTAATAATGGCGATGAACCCGCATAAAATTCCTCAGTTAACAAGTTCTTCGGTATTTAAATGTTATTAATCCAATGGTGAATTAAACTCATTTATGCAATAATTATTCGTGTTTTTTTCTCTGTTGTACCCATAAATAATAAACGTATTAAATGCCTTACCGTCCATTTTATCAGATCTACGAGTTAATAAAATTTTTGAGTCTAATCCGCGTTGATCAATAAGCTGACAGATTTAGAAATATTGCTTTGTTTCTATGGTATAAAAAATCATAATTCCAAACAGTGGTATTGATCCAAATGCATGTAGCATAGATCACTATATAATGAAAAAGCCATATTTAAATTATGCCACTTGAAACAAAAAATTAAGCCGAACTAAAAACAAGGTAAAATTACACTTGAAGCTGAGTTTGTGCCATTGACCATTGCATTTCATTTCTGTGTCATTATTCAAACAATTAAAACAGCGATTTTTAGACAACATTGAAATATTAGAAAATATTTCAGCATTGTCGATTAACAATACACTGTAGTAATAAAAAAAAAACGCTCCAGCTTTTCCGCGATTCAATGTTTCAGGCAGTCTGATTGCATAAATTGAACACCAGTTTAACTACATTCATTTAGTCAATTGAATGAGGCACAAGTACAAATGCGGTTTTAGGGGCAAAATATCCAAAATATGTTGATGCTTCAAATTCGGATCATGCAGGAATTATCTGAATTTGCTCTATCAATTTTGATTTTACCGCATTCGAATGCTGAAATTGATCGCATGTTTAGTTTAATGAATATAGTCAAAACAAAATTGCGAAACAAATTAAAAACTGAAACTTTGAACGCCATTTTAACAATTCGCTTAGCTTTAAGAAGAGTTGGAAAATGTTGTTTACAATTAAGCGTTCCCAAAAAGGTTTTACAGCAAGTAAATGCTAATGAAAAATACAAGTCCGGCTCAGACAATACGGACGATTTAACTGTTTTGTTAGATTTTGTATGAACATTATTCAAAAGTTTATCAATTAATTTTTTGAAGATATTTAAACTTTATCTTATGTTAAATTAAAAATTTTTAATCAACCTTTCATTTTTTCATTTATATAATTTATGTAACATAATGTATGTTTATACAGTGTTTTATACGCTACATTTTCGCACAGATTTTAAATAAAATAATATATTTTAATCAAATTAAAATTATTTCCCTACCTGATAATAAAAATATTGTTAAAATATCATGTTTCTTTAGGTTATATATATTTTTTTAGCTTCGATTTTTATCGGTTAAAGGTTTTGAATTTCGCGGGATTTTAGCGGAAAATTTTAAATGAAATCTAGCGGTTTTTAGCGGGAAATGAAATCAGTGATGGCGGATCTTAATCGTCCGCACCTGGCAACACTGGAAGTCATTGTCACACGAGAGGTTGGTAGCAACAAAGACCGCTAAAACATTTTGTTTTTACTGCCAACTCGCCTTCAAAAACTGTTCCAACTTCGTACGTTTGTTTTTCAAAAAGTTACAATAATATGGAATAGTAAATGAATGAATACTATTATAAACAAATTTGTAGATTAGGAAGTTAAATATTAATCACTTCTAGCGTGTCCTTTGACATTCGAATAGACGTGTAAATTTCAATCCTGAAACTTTGTTCTCAATACACAAGCCAGATCAGATAATATTTAATGTCATAATGAAGTTACTTGATTATTATGTCGTTATCTGTATTTCCTTTTTTAACATAAATAACAGTTTCTGAGTCTGAAATTTATCTGCACCCTAATCAGAAAGCAATGAGTTACAACACAACATTGTAATAAAATAAACTCAAATATATTCCTCTTGAGATACTTTTCCAGATACCTGGAAACAGACTCACTTCCGTCAATATACTACAGCAGAATCTTCTCACAGCACAATATGGTATTGAAATGTAGGGGAGGTACAACACAAAAGAATATGGATAGATTGATGGTCCTACAAAGAAATGTATCAGAAATCATTTTTCAAGCTGAATCCAAGACAGTCCTGCTGTAAATATTATTTTATTAAATATGAATTATGAAGCTGTTGTAGCACTCTACTCTCTATTGAGGAAATAATCAGAATCAATATCTTGTGAGTAATAAAGAAATACATAACTATCACTAGAGGACATAGGGACTATCACAGGATATACACTAACCAGTTTCAACTAATAAAGATCCACTTGCATTGCAGCTAAGCTTTTAATAATCTCCAGTCACATTAAAATCAGCTGATGATAAATACTTTAAACATTGCTTAAGCGTCATCTCATCAGTGTGGGTCCATATAAGATAACTAACTGCTTTAACTTTTCTGTATTTTAAGGCCGTGTACTGCTACAAGTGAGACCAACTTCTTGTACCAGTTACTCCAGTTTTGATAGACAATGTACTACTTAGTAATATAAATAAATAATGTAGTATGTCATATTACTGTAAGCACTTACAATTATTATTAACTAATGTTTTCAAGTTATTGTAAGTTAATTAAATTATTACTGTGAATAATGTGAATTACCAACACTAATTGTAAGTTTTTTCCACTGTATAATAATCTGCTAGTTTATAATAATACAGTACTTTGTTAATGCTATTTTTAATTTGGTAATGTGACTTTGGGTAACTTAAAATGTAAATTAAATTAATGTTTATTGTAAGCACTTGCATGCTTTATTAATAGTGTACATTATGAAGTAAACTATTTGAATTATTACTATAAATAATGTAATTAAATTTTTATTACTGTATTACTTACTATATTAATTAATTAAATTAATTTAATTGTTTATATTAATCAATTATATTTATTTTTAACATATAATTTATCAAGATAATGTAAACTTATCAAATTGTTACTGTAATTTAATGTAATAAAAAAAGTAATTCACTTTAATTTTGAATAATTTCATGACAGACTTTGCTAGATACTATTTGTAAGTCTATAAGCAATAAAATATTATTATTATTATTATTATTATTATTACTATTATTATTATTATTATTATTATTATTATTATTATTATTATTATTATTATTATTGTGTGTATTATTATTTAGAGGAAATCCTTTACGGAGCCAGTGAAGCAGTGCACTGTCGAGATCACGTTCTTGGTTACAAACTAAAATCTAAGCCTTCATCCTCTAAGTCGTGATATCTCCCACGCGGAACCGTCGCTGAACATTACTTCGCGTGGAAGATTGAATGGGAGCCTAGTGCTTTGCTCCTTCGCTCCTTTTCCTTCATGATCTTAATTATGAAGGTATATTATGCCACTTCTCCTTCGAGCTCAGCATTATATCCATCATGTTTTCTGGGGTCATCACTTGTGAAACCCAGCATAACAAGTCTCTCCCTTTCCGTCTCCCCATGCCCTGCACTGAAACAGCGCATGCTCTGCATCGTCGAGTATCTTCCAAAGGTGCATGTCGGACTTTTCTTTAATCTTGTAATCGCAGTACTTATTAAATCCATATGTCCCTTAAAGGCCTGGGTTAGGTAATAATTCACCTCCCCAAACTTTCCGATCGACCATCTCTCAATGTTGTTCACAATCGATGTAATCCATCATACCTTTGGCGATCCACATTTCACCTTCTTTGCCCTCTTCAAGTAGCTTCCTAGCCTCAGTATTGATGATCTCTATTTCCTTGGGGGGAGAGATACCGATTTAGTTGTCTAGCTTCCTGTAAGGCAGAATACGTCCTTTTCCTTTCCGACACAGTACGGTAGGCAGCCACTACCCTCAGGGCCATTCGTCTTTGCACTTGTGTATAGTTGTTTCTCATAGCCTGTTTTTCCAGTGAACTCGCCCAAGCTGGTGCTGCATACAACAGTTGTGAGTGAACTACTCCAGCTATCATCCTTCTCTTGGATTCACGTGGACCATACATTCGGTAGTATTCTTGCTAAGTTGGATCCTGTCCTCGCTGCCTTTTCTGCCATCACACTTATGTGTGGCCCAAACTTAAGTCTGCGGTCTATCTCAACTCCTAGATATGTTATTTGGTTCTTCCAGATTATTCTCTCTTCTCCCAGTCTAATATCTGCAAAGCGAAAAGCCCTCCGATCGGTGACTAACACCGCTTCAGTTTTTCCCTACTGCTATCTGAGTCGTCTATCTAGCCACCTTTTCACTCTGTAGAGTGCTTCGTTTGCCTCTTAGTTCGAGCGCTTCGATATCATCCTTTATGACTTATTATAAGTGTCATCCACGCATCCACTATAATCTGCGTGGCTGCTTGGGAATTATATTCAATATGCCATCGTACAGGACATTCCATGAAAGGGCCAAGTCTGGACCCTTGTGGAATCCTGAAGTCATATTTGCCTCAATCCTGATTTTATCCATGATTATCTTCCTTTTATGGGGTAGTCCTCGATGATCCTTACCCCTAAGTATTCAGGATCTCCTTATCGGTGAAGTAAGCTGTGGCGTCCTTCCACCTAAAGCCGAGTTGAAGGCATTCCCTGATATCGATTGCTACAAGTGCACAGAATCCCTTTTTCCTCCCAGTTCCGTTTCTGGCTGCATCTGCAATGCGAACTACTTCTATAATCGCATCCGTCGTCAGACAGCCTTTCACAAATCCATATTGTCTATGAGAAAAACTTATATGTTCCTCTAGTCTTGAGAGTATTGGTCCTCCAGTATCTTGCCCATAGTGTCAAAGAAGGCACAGTGGTCTATACGACGATATCTGTTCCAACGGTTTCTTGCCCTTCAGATGTAGTATTAACTTTTGTTTTTTCCAGTTCCTGAAAAATTTCCCCTCCTTAAGACATCTATTATAGACTTCCAAAAGACATTCTGGATACACTTGTACCACTAATTTTAATATTTCGGTGGGTATCCCATCCATACCTGGTGCCTTCCCAGTTTTCATATTCTTCACTGCTTTCCGTAATTCATCTGTCGTAAAGTAGTCAGCATCATTAAACTCATAATCATTAGGTCTTTGTCTCTCCCAGGAATCCCTTGTGGGAAAGAGCTCTCTTATGGCTCCTCTCATCCACTGTGGGTCATTCAGGTAAGGTATTTTGGGAACCATCCAGAAGCTTCTTGAGTCACTATCTTATGCACCATACCCCAGGGTTCATTATCAATCTGGCTTAAGTTCCTTCCAACATTTTCACTCATTTAATTTCTTTTTAAATTTAGCACTTGCTGTGTTTATATTGTCTCTAAGGTATGGGTGTTCCTGGCTCTTGTCGCCTTTCTTCTAGCCTTAATGCGAAGCTCCCTGCGATGCTTCCTGCTCTTTCAGATCCCACCAGTACATTTGTTGTTTTATTCCTAGGGCCCCTGCTTCTGGGCATAGACGTATCACTTACCTGCTGTCTCTTTCTTCGTTGTCTTTACCACATCTTTGAGTATTTTCCTTTGTTTGTCAGCTGTACTTGCCAATAACCTGGACTCTTCAAACTTGTTTTGCCTTATCCTCATTAAGTTTTTTTGGGTTCCAAGAAGGCCTACTTTTGTATCTCGCCTTACCGCTTTGTGACCCTTCTGATGTTACGGTATACCCTATGTATCGATGGTCACTCAGGGTTTCCTCATCTAACACCGTCTAGTCCGTGATGTCCTTAGCAAGTCTGGAAGTACTTATTGTCAAATCCAAAATGGATGAAGTATCTCCCCGTTGGAAAGTGATCTCATTCCCAGAGTTAAGAATAATAAGATCATTTCTTGCTACGAACTCGCATATAATAGCTCCCCTTCTGTCGGAGCGCGTCTCCCCCCATTCCGACGATTTACCATTGAAGTCGCCTGCTATCAGCACCTCTCCTTTCGTTGTTTTCAGGCTAGCCTCCAATTCGTCAATGTCTTTTTGAAATTTTTCTATTGTGTCATTCGGGGAGAAGTAACAGCTGTAAATTCTCTTATTATTCACCTCAACCCATACAAATCCATTCTTCGTCATCTTATAGTTATTAATATTTCACTTCCTATTGTGGATTATTATACCCGCTCTTCTTGTGGTATCTCGATACAACATGTTTTCGCAGTAAGGTTGCTCACTAGTAAGTAGCATCCACTTCCCTCTCTGCATCAACCTGCAGCATCAAGTCCCACGCCTGTTTACTCCTCCCCAGGTTAATCTGTAAAATCGAAGCATACTTGATGTTTTTCCTTCTGAACCGCCGCTATAGGAGGCACATTTATTCCCTTCTATGCATGTTGATCCTCTTTGTTTTCCCCTTTACATAAAACCCATTGCTCCCTGTTGGTACAGTTCTTGGCCACATGTCCAGTTTTACCACATCTGTAACATACCTTGCTACGATCAGGTCCTCTGCAGTGCATTGCAATATGTCCGAAGTCTAGACATCTATAACATCTTGTTGTCTGGGGTTTTTCCCTGATTCTGCAGTTAACCCATCCAATCTTAATGTTTCCTGCCTTTATAAGATTGCAGAGCTATCTCTTCTTTAACAACATTGTAGCTGTTGCATTCCTCCGTAACCTTTGCATCCTACAGGGGTGGACATGCTACTGTTTGCTCACCGCCTCCAACACCTCCTCGACAGTAGCCGTTTCATCAATATTTCTAATTTCTATTAGACGCTTTCGCTCCAAAGCACGCACTTGAGCTTGCTTCCCTACCGCTTTCTCCAAAGCTTCATTCAATGAGGCAATATTCCCAGTTTTTTCGAGAACAATAAGTACCTCTTCCTTTTTTGTCCTCCGTATAGCTAGTATCTTTGTACCATGATTTCTAGGGTTCACGGTGTCCATCTTCTTTATGATGTCAGCATAAGTTTCCCCTTCTTTAGCTGCCACTTTGATAGCTGGATTGACTTTCCTGATTGTTGTCTTCTTCTTTTGTATATTTTTCTCTTTTCGGCTTTATTATTATTATTGTTATTATTATTATTATTATTATTATTATTATTATTATTATTATTATTATTAACACCGCCTCAAATGAAATGCGGGAAATTCGACTTTACCATTTCGAATTTTTTCCAATTCTCGAAAACACAGAGAGGGCGCCGAAATGAAACCTATACCACTTTCTTTAGTTTTTTGCTACATAGTGAAAAATGTAAAGAAAAATTTGGAGCCGTTTCTGAGAGAATTGTTTAAAATTTGTGGGCGAAAAAATACACATATTTTCGAAAAATTGAACACGACATTTGAAGAAGTATTTCTGATGTACACAATACATTAAGAGAAAAAAAAATGTCTTCATAATTGTAGAAGTATGAAGACATCGAAACAATTTTGAAGTTTTGCAATTTTCAAACTAGAGGTGCTACAGAATGGCACAGAATTTCTCATAGAATTTTTTTCTAATTTCCTTGGTGTGTACTGTCTTGAAGGTGTTGCTCCATTCTCTGTCCAACTGCCATATATCGTTGCCCAAAGTACTTTTTTTAATTTTCTCAACATTTCGGTTTCCTTATAGTAGAACTGAAATATTACTTCAAGAATTTCAAAGAAGAGTAAAACCTCCTCCAAAGTAGGTTTTTTTATTGAAAATTTTGAACCTGTTATAAGAAAATGGCGATTAAGCATTTCTGTAAATGCGAAATTTGAAGCTCTTTTTCACAGAATCATTTTCGAAAAACTTCATTAAACACTTCCACTCACAAATATAATAATGTATACAAATAGATGGAAATGTGCATATTAAAATAACATTTGTGTAATTTTTGAAAAAACAAAATACACCAAAATGAACTTTATGTCATGTTAAACAGTGCAATTAGCAGTATCCATTGGAAAAATTTGAAGAAAATATTTCGAGCCATTTTTGAAAACATGTCGTTTGAGCGTTTCTGAAAATACGGAATTTTGAGCTAAGGTTTACAGAAAACTGTTGAGTTTTCAAGAAACTTTATTTGACATTATTTAAAGCACATATACTCATAAATTTAATAATGTGATGAACTTGCCTGTAATGTAAATATTACCAACGTGAGAGACATGTCAAAAAAATTAACATTTTTGTAATTTTTAAAAAACAAAAGAATAGAGCAATATGGTGTTTACGTCATCGTATAGAGTACATTTAACACTACCCCTAGAAAAAAATTAAAGGAAAAAAATGGAGCCGTTTTTGAGAAAATATTGTTCGTGGCAAGTATTTTACACTCTATTGCACAAAAACATTTTCTTAAATTTAACTTAAGCTTACACTTATACAGCACAAGACTAGCATTTAACCTTCACCAACCACTGTGCACAAGTACATTATATTGAAAAAGGGCATTCTCTACAACAAAACAATGGTTCAACAAACTACTAAAACATCTGAAAGACATTACAGGGATACAAGCTATAAGAAAATACTCAAACACTTCCTCCTGCAGAAACATTTCTATAGTTTTCAGGAATTCTTCAAGGACTAACATGTGCAATTTGATTACAAGTGCTGCAGTACGACCTGGTGTGGAAATCAAAGACCTGGACAAAAATCCCCTCCTTCTCCTGAAACTATTTAGAAATGCTCACTATCACTGGACACAGTTAACTATATTCTTTACATCTCATCACCATGTCACAGTTGATAGTTTAACAATTACACGGGAATAAATTTCCTGTTTCATAACTGTCAACTACCATTGCAACACCATAGCTACTAGACATGATGTAATTGTTATAGATTATGTTTTGACTGTTCAAAGAATTGACTGCCCCAGCTATTCTTAGCCATAGCAGTCAATTCTTTCATCTCAATCTCACTTTCCACTAGCATCTTGAGTAGTTGTCACTTGTATAATTCAAGATATTACAAACCAGGAGAAACAAGATGTAATGTGGCTCACGTTTTCTGAACCAAAGGCTTTCTTTTCACAAAATGATTGCCACTTTTCTGGAAGATAACACATTCTTTTAATGTATGCTGAAAAAGAATACATTTCCGAAGATAATGAAGATGGTTAAGAGATGAAATTCCTTTTATTACATATATTCTCATATAAACTCAAATGTGTGTGTTTACCTACTTAGGGAAATTGAAAACCCTTTTAGAATGAGAGCTAACTATTTAATTTGGATTTGCAAATTCTTTCATTCTTTTCGAGTATTAAAAATGTACAATGCAAATATATGAGACATTTATGATCATAAATAAGTTGTCATTGTCAATCTTTGTGGAAATTACACACACTGAAGTAATAATTCTTTCATTCATTATTTATAAAACTTTCAAAGATTGTATATTCTTTTGTAATACTTTCTATTTCAAAACCTTGCAATCTTACCATTTTATTTTAAAGTAACAACATATCATTGCTTCAGAGACATTACTTCCTCCAGAAGAATGAAGATAATTGCAGGATTATAATACTACAGGATAGAAATAAAAAATGATACTTGTACTTGCAAGAAAGACTGCTTTCATCTGAAATCTTTTATACATGATGCAAAGAGTAATTTTCGTTGCTTCTTGAAAAGTAATGGCATCACATGTAGCAAGTATTGTGATGGCAAAAACTAGTGGCACTCACACATTTGAACAATCATGTTCACTCATTCATTCTCTCTTCACAGACATATAAAAATTAAAATCTTATCTTTTATTCCAAACATCCACATTCAGACATTCTATTTATTCTTAAGTGTTTGAATTCTTAATTTTCAACAGGACTGTCTGCAACCTCATATTTTTCATGATTTAGTTCTTTGAAATTTATTTCCCTAATTCTTTTATAACATATTTTTGATAGGTACATTCAAACTCTCAAATAATAAAGATCAAGCCAGTACTATTTTAATTCCAACTAAACCTTGTGGTGGTATCATCTGACTGACAGGTGGACACAGCATCTATTATCACTGAGAGTGCCAAGAATGCCAAGCATCTTCACCCCCCTTCAGTTTGCTTATAATCTTCAAGGAGAGAGGGTCACCACAGCTGTGGTATGCGATCTTTTCATGTAAATTATTATTTTTTGAAACTAGTGATGCCTCACAGAGAAATGTTCCCACTGTTGTAGGTTTTGATGTCTGCTTTTCATGCAGATGTTCCTATAACTGCATGATTTAAAATCTCTTCTCAAGCAGACTCTTTTTCAATTGATTTGTACATACTATTGAAGTAATTTTCCATCAAGAGTCTTATGGGTTTTTATGTGCATTATTTAAAAGATCTTGACTATGGTTATCTATAGACAATTGATTATGCCAAACGGTAAGAAAACTTCATTGTAATACTTTCCATTTTTTGATGCAGTTAAAAAATTTTACAACAAATTTTTTCAATAAGAACATGTAGGAAAAAAATACATTTTCTGAATTCCATGATTAAAAGGTGAGTCATTAATGTTTTAGTAAGATATATCTCAGGAAGCCTGCACTGAAGGAGAAAAAAATTATGTTCCCAGAAGAGGGCTAACTGTAGTGATTAACAAAGACAATTTTATAAAGAGAACGATGATTTCGCCTTCAATATTTCTTACCTCTAATAATATTTTAACCACGTTTTAACTTTCTGCAGTGATTTTAACAATTCTCTCGTAATCTCTATCTGTTTCCGTCTGAAAATGTGCAATTGAATCAACGGTCCACTAATGTCGATGGCGCCAATTGGCTCACAAGACAGAAGTTCATCTGTTTCAAAAGTCAGTTTGGCCAACGTTTGAGGAAAGAAATTTATATGTCGCTTATGGAGCTGTTAGAAATCCGTTCATAACGGCATAACAAGTGTATTGAAAATTAAAATGAAATTGCATATTAGCAAAAATAACTCTTGTCAGCGCTTCCCAATTTTTGGGGCCAGGCCCGCAAGTGGGCCGAGGGTAGCACATTAGTGAGCCGCAGAAAGCGTGTCAAGTAACGATCAGAAGACTACACAAAGAACATGGAAGAACCAACATATGAAGACACGTTAATAAAACACTCCTACGATCAGGCTTTAAAGTCATTTAAAATATCCTTGGTGCTGTTGTGGGTAAATGTTCCGCAACAGTATTCAGCAATTGAGAAATTTGGAATGAAACATTTGATGCAGTTCTCGATCACTTATCTCTGTGGTCACGCTTTCTTGATTTCTGGAGACGAAGTTCTAAAACTAACAAATTTCAAAAATTTTGCGAAGAAAATAAAAAATTATAATATAAATTCAGAGGTGAGTAATTTGTTTATTTTTATTAAACATTTTTAAACTTCATTTCGTAAAAACTATTATTTTTTCAGAAATAAAAATAATCTAAATTAATGATGTTTATTTTCAAGAGTGTTTCAAAAGTGTTAAAAAATGGATGAAAGAACTGTGAAGAAGAAACGTGAGTTGATTTTTTATTTTTTGACATTTATGATATTTTATGACGAGTTGATTCTTTAGTCTTAAAATTGGGGGTTGGGCGGCGATAGCCCCCCCAATAATACAACTTTAAGTAGCATGACTTAGTGAAATAGATTTTCTTTTAAATAATTATATTTACTGTGGTAACATCATGAACTTTACTACACGCGACTACAACGTATGAACAAGGAATTTAGTTCATGTAATCGATTCTCCTCTAATGAACCGAATCAGTGAATCAAAAAAACCGTGCCACCCTAATGCTAAATGCTAACTCGGGATTTATCTAGTTGTTTTTTGCTTCCTCGCCTCACTTCGTGAGAAAATTAAGTAGTGGGCTATTGTAAGCGTGCGCCGGAAAAGGGCGATTTTTCGAGAAAAAAATCTCTTATTGCTAGACCCTGGACACGAAATATTCTTATAAGTAGTAAAGTACTTCCTCTAACCCATTGTGTGTGCAGAATCCGTGTTTTGTGGGTGCTTGACACCGAAAAATCGATTGATGTCGAAACGTCTTTCGGTCCGTCTGATCGCCCATGTCTGTCTTTCCATGGTCAATGCTAGCGCAAAAACCGTTCAGCCCAGTCGCGGCTCGTGGCTTTTTAAGTAGGGAAGGCTGAAAATGCATTACATTGCATTGCATTGCATTGTATTTTGATACATAATCTCTTCCGATCACGAAGACTACAGCGGCACAGTGTGTAATTTCGAGCAATCACGTCGTAACAATTAATACCTTGGAAACTATTGCACATATCTCAATGACATTTGGTGTACGTCCTTCTTATAAGACGTTCTTTGAAGTATGAAGTTCAATAACGCCACGTTTATTCTTTACCATTTGCCTTAAATGGCATACGAAATGAAGTATTCCAAATTGTACACACGTTTTATAAAGAATAAAGTTCGTTTTATCCACAATTTTCATCTCATTAACAATCTTTTATTTTTTAAATATATTTTTCGAGCTTAAAATAATTATTATTATCATATTATAGAGTATGTTTATTTTAAACATTTTAATTTTAAAGTATTATTTTTTAAAATTTATAATGCAATTTTTTAAAATTTAAAAATTATATCATGCATTTTCGGTTTATGGGATATCATGCATTTTCGGCTTATAGGTTTTTTTTCTAAGCTGGTAATCTATGGATCAGATGATATCAGCAGTCTGTAAAGTAGATCGAGATTTGAATTTATTCTTGATGATTTTCTGGTGAAATTTTCCCTGAAACATCTATTGTCATTATTTCTAGCCTCATGCGCTTTCTCAGAAAGTTGTCTGATTGGAAACGCCAGCTGAGACTGTGTCACCATGCACTAAAATTTTATGAGAACAGTCACTGGCATATAGAACCAACTGTACAATTTTATATAAAACAAGTTTGTCAATGTAGTCACAGAATGCTTGCACGTCAATGGCGCAGCCTGATAACAGTCATTTCTAAAATAACTCTAAACATACTTATTAACTTTTCATTAATTCCTGTGATGGTTGCACAAACAGTAGCAGTCCTAAAAAATCATCTGAAAGTGTTTCCATCATTTGTGATCCCGGAACGTCTTTTAGGGATATTTACCAAAAAAGCCATTTCTTCTTTGAATTTTTCTTGTATTTCCTTTTTCCTTCTTTCCACCTTCTCTTTGTCACTGTCATTCTGAATGGCCCATTTCTTCATTTCTAATTGATATGCAATGTGCAACAAACATTTGAAACATCGAATCCAAGAATGTAGGGGAGACATGCCAAAAAAAATATGCATTAATGGTAGTCTAAACCAACTTAGATATATGATCTGAGCAGTCTTGTAAACAACATTTTTTTATAATGAGTCGATTTACGTCCTGTGCACTATGAGAAGCTTGCCACATGGCAAACAAATCGCGTTCACCTGAGGCAGTCATTAACAGAGGTAGCAGACCTCCAGAAGCAGTTAAACCTAGAAAAACAAGACACCCCTCTGAAAAAATTAATGACATTTTTTAAACATGTTAGTTTTTAGAACAAATTTCATTTCAGACAAAAATCCTCAATCGAGTGGACAGGGGCAGATAGAGAATTTATTTCGTAAATGAAATTTGTTCTAAAAACTCACATGTTTAAAAAAGATCTAGAAATTTAAAAAAATGAGTTGTTTCCACATAATTTGAAATAACTTGAAGTTAATGCTCTAAAATCAGGTTTCATTAAGCAAATAATCTTTATCTTCAATATTGTAGCTGTCAATAAAATAGTAGTAGAAATCAAAATCTATTTCAAATTTGCAGAACCTGAAGTTTGTTCAGATTGATCTGAGAATATCCGTTGTGGAGAAAATTGTCAGAATGGTTTAGATATTTGCTTTGACCACAGACAGACAGATATCTTACTGTCAATTGATTTTTCATAATCAAGGACCTACACAACGTGGATTGTGACTGCACGTGTTAAGATGAATCAATTTACTAACATTCAAAACATCGAATCCAAAATGTAGAGCATGCCCAAAAAAATATACGTTAACCCATTAAGTACCAACTTTTTTTTAAGTAAATTTTTCGGTCAGAGTTGATGCTATGAAGTGTATGAACTGAATGATAACAAAAAAATATTATTTCTTCCAGCAGTTGTGATAAATGGAGCTTTTGAATATTCAATCCCCATTTGGGGATCATGGTACTTGCTGTGAATAATAACATAATTTGTATTTTTTCTTTATTTTTTGAACAAATTCATTGAATAAACATTAAATTACATTGAATTACTTAAATGGCAAATAAATGGAATTAATTTTCTTGTATGACAGTTCTGAGTTCACACTAATTCACCTTCATTATTTATTCTTATGCCATTCTTTGGTGCATTCCATATGTAGACCAACGTTACACTGAGGGCACTGTTTGCGCACATTTTTTTTGCACACAGCGCACTTTCTTTGCTTTCCGTCTATCGTGCGTTCAAGGTAGTGTGAGCCACTTGTTCTAATATGCAAGGGTACTCTGGTACTTGAGGCTGTAGGAAAAGAGGGTCTTCCTAATCGCTTTGAATCTGAGATGGATGAAAGTCCCAAATAACTTCTTGCAATCTCCCTTCTAAAATCTAGAAGTGGCATTGGTGCATTTGCAATGCAGTAGAGAATGTGCGAGTTCACTATTGCGATGTCAACTACATTAGTGAATAATGGAAAATACCATTTCTTCCCTCTTATACGAATTCGGTATTTTGAATGCTCCAGTCCAATTTGTCAACACCACCCATGTTTTTGTTGTAGTTTGTGATCAAGTTGGGTTGTGAAATATTTTTGTACTTTCTGTCAGACCTAGACCATCTTTTCACTTGGGAGAGAGGAAACACATTTTCATGATTACTCAACATTTTTACACAGTTGTTATCATTCCAGGTGATCCCCAAAATTTCATTGTTCTCATCAAATCGATAATCAAATTTACCACGCTCTTCTTTTTTCATTTCTTTATCATTCTTTATGGGACATTTTTTCATCCGATCGTATCTACAGGTTCCAGTGGCACAAATTTCTCTTTCACGAAGGTTCTTCATCAATTCAAAACTAGTAAAATAGTTGTTGAAATAAAATTTGTGCTGCTGTGGTGATTCGATGACAGCTATCTGCCTCATCACTACATCTGCACCAAGCCCATATGTTGTTTCAGTCATTTTTATCCCTCCTTCCTTCATACATCTCTGCATGATAACAATATCCGGTCTTGGAACAACACATCATCCATTGTTTGAAGCCGACCTAATAGAGTTTTCCTTTCAAAGAATTGCTTCTGGCTAATGGTGTCCATAGTACCAAACCATTTGTTCATCAATGCAGAGATTTTCAGAAAAAATCCAAATTTCAAAATATTTGTGTTGAATTTGACTAAAAGTGGGCGAATTTTGAAGAGTTTATCTCTCGAACCAGATGGTTGATTTTCAAGAGATATGTTGTTATTGAAATGAATGAATTTCTTTATTTCCAGATATCTATTTTTTGGCATGCATTTCCTAATTATCTGAATGTTCATGTCATCATCTTTGACCAATACAATTTTTCCTGAGGTAAACAATGATATCCTGAAAACAATAATATTCCCAAAATTTTTCACACAATTATCAGATAAAACAAAACTATGGTTATTATTCTGGGTTGCATACATAACACTTTCTTTTACAATATGAGTCACCAGTTCCTCATCAAACAACTTTTTAAAAATTTCAACTGGAGACAAATTTTTCAAAGAATCCTTTAATGTTGTGTGCCTTTTATCCCATTCTAACTCATCATATTGATTTTTTAATTCAAAATGTGCACTCATTTCCTTCCAATTTGCAACTGAATTTGGTTTCTTCATTTTTCTTTTTGGTTGATTTTGTTCGCTACTTTCGATGTGTGATACATCAGCATTCATATTACCAGGCTGGTGAATTTCAACGAATCCAGGTACATCAGTTGGCGATGTATCTTCTAATATATCATCATCCATGTCTTCCACATCTGTCAAAGGGTCAACAGTGTCAGGTGGTAACTTCACTATGTCTATGGATGTGTCATTATTCTCACCATCTATAAACAATAAAATCAGGATAGTTGATTGTTCCTCAATTTCCTTTAAAATGTTTTTATTGCATTTAGGATCCATTTTTAATGAATTCCCTGAAAGAAAGTCTATTTTGTTTCCTTCGTACAAATAAGAAAAAAATACCCGGTATCTACCGTGATCCCCAAATGGGGATTGTTTGAAATATCAATATTTGCACACAAGACATCACCTAATATTCATTTCTAATACATATTTATGTTCAAGACACTTCAATCTACAAGGTAATATTATATATGAAACTTGCAATGACGAAATTAGGCTCACAAAAATTGTGTAAAAAAAGGGTAACACAACTGAGCTTAAGTTTTGCGCACTATCTTACCTTTTGCTCGATATACCAACTGCACACGACGTTAACATCAACTGACACATGGACACTATCCAGAAAGGACTAACAAGCAATATTATACCGGTGTCGTAATGGAACTGATGAGGAGTCTGATGCAACAATGAAAAAGTTGCGCAATCCCCATTTGGGGATCATGGTACTTAATGGGTTAATGGTAATGGAACAAGATTTATCCACTTTTTCATTATCTGGGCCCAAAAATTAGAGTTTTGCTGCCAAAAACACACCGATATCCGGTGTACGATTGTAATACTTTCTCTTTACTTCATACATAGTAAGGCGAGAAAGTAATAAAGTAATCTCTCATGCGAAAAGAAAAAAAAATCCATGGAATATTTGAATCCTGTATCACAAAAATTAATATGAAAGGTAAATGCTATTGAAGAAACATGCAAATAAAGAATATATATGTAAAGAATATGTTTGATCTTAGCTGACAGCCATGGTAGGAACCTTTCCTCCATTGTGAGAGAGAAACTCCCGTCAAAGTTCTCAGTTACAGGTATTTTCAAGCCTAGTGCCACGATGGCACATGTAATTGAGGACTTAAACACTCATACCAAATCTTTTACACAACAGGACACAGTAATAATTGTAGGTGGGCAGAATGACACAAACTCTGGCAGTCACTTTGATACAGAAACAGTGAAAATATGAAAACTGACCAAACACTAAAGTAATCATGACCCTCTGCCCCACTGGCACAACAACATTCCTAATGGCACAACAAATTATGATCTGAAACCATCATAAAACAGCATTTGAGAGGAACACTCCAGTACACTTACTCCGATCTGGCAACCTCTCAAGAAAACATTTTACTCGTGTGAGTATCACATGAACCAGATGGGTAAACACAAACAAAAAGACCATGCTATTTCCTTACTGGGAGCCCCTGCCTGTCATCCCATCCATCCTTCCACCTCTCCATCACCCACTTGCCCTCCCACTTCTTTCACCAACCTCAGTCCTCTCTTACCCTCACCAGTCCCTTCTCCTCACCTTCACCTCTCTCCTGCCCTCCACATCCCCTTCACCTGCCTCTACACCTACACCACTCTTACCTCCGGTTCAGCCTTCACCTGCCTCCACATCTCTCTTAGCCTCTCCAGTTCCTCCTCTGACCTCCATACCTCGTTTACCCACTCTTTCGCTAACTCCTACACATCCAACTCCCATCCCATCTGTAGTACAACTTCCCACTGCAACCAATAAGCCCTCCTGTTTATAACTGGCAACCTTGAAACATCAACAGGAAAGCAAAAACTACACAAAAATAAAAACTATCTTTACATTCTTCATCAAAAAGTATAGTCACTGAGAAACAAACTCACTGACATAGAAGTATTACTAGAGGAGAAGCTCAACCACATTTCAATACAATGCTTTACAGAACACTGGCTGACCAAGGAACAACTAGACAACACACATATCAGGTTTCTCTTTAACAGCTGTAGCTTGTAACAGAAATATTAACAAGCACGTACATCATGCATATGGTGGACGCCCATTTTTATTAAAAGATAAAATTAGTTTTACCCTACACCAATCTACCTCACCTCATAAAAAGAAAAAAGGCATGAAACCTCTATCACAGACTTAACTGGAGATAAAACATGGGTCCCTATACATTTTAAATGAAATCTGAAAATCTTCAAAAACCTCAAAATTATTCTAACAAAACTTAAGAAAGCAGACAGTATAAAATTATTCTTTGTGGTGACTTCAACATAAATTACTCCTCAGTCAATGCAATCTATTTAAAGACTTACTACTGCAAATCATACAATCCACAAACAACCCTAAATACCAACACAATATCCAAAATGTATTGTACTGCAATAGATCAAATAATAATAGTTTTCTGTTGCTACATTTATTCCTGACTTCAGTGACCACAGCCCAGATTCTAACACTTCAAATAGAAACAAAAATTACAGAACAGACAACTTGCAAAGCATAAAACTATTCCCAAGAAACATAATAAAATTCCAAGAACTTGCTCAGATTACAAAATTGGAATGAAGTATATAAGACAACTGATACAACGATAAGTTTAACTCATTCCTTAAATATATACTTAAGACATTTTAATGACACATTCCTCAAAAAGATTCAAAATAATAAAAACAAAGCATTAGTTACTAAAGGCATCAAAGTGAAAACACACATGTGACAACAGAACAAATGTGACTTTAGCTCCATTTCATACTGAGCTTATAATTCAATCCAAAAAAAAGAAGTATTAATTAAACAACTATAGAAAATTATGACAATGATAAGTACATTGCAAATAGTTGTAACAAATACTAGAAAGCATATGGACGTAATTAAGAAAGGAATAAGCGGCGCCCGAGCGTGCGAATAGCCTGTCTGCTATCTTTTATGACTTATATTATTCTTAATGAACACTTTTCTAAATTGGTAAAAATTAATATCTTAACATGCCCCTAAACAATAAACACCAGCCAAACACTAATGTTTCACAAATTGCAAATTCCACTGTTATATGAAACCACCCCCTCTGAAATTTTTAAAATCATTGGACAAATGGAGAATAAATTCTCAGCAGGCCCCAGTTTATTCAGATTTTCTTTATCAAACACAGTGCTCCATATGTAGTGCAACCGCTGTCTCACATTTGCAATTTCTCTCTAAAAACAGGCATATTCCCAAAAGTATTCAAAATTGCAAAAATTAAACCATTGTTTAAAAAGGGCAATAGATATGATCCAATGAACTACAGACCTCCCTGCAATCAGGATTTTCAAAAATTCTGGAAAAGCTTTTCAATGATAGACTCAAACACTTTCTCAATGCAAATAATATCCTTACAAATGCACAACATGGTTTCAGGTGTAATAGATCCACAGACACAGCCATTTCTCCTTTTTAAATGACATACTTATTGCACTAAATCAGAAGGAAATTCCCATTGGCCTTTTCATAGATTTGTCAAAAGCCTTTGACATTATTGATCATCACATACTTTTAAGTAAACTAGAAATGCTAGGGATCCAAGGCTTTGCAGGCCAGTGGATTAAATCATATTTATCAAACCATAGCCAAGTAGTTACCCTCCAGCACACTAAAGATAACAAAATCTCCTCGTACTACTCCTACCTCAGATGATAAATTGTGGAGTTCCATGAGATCATCCACAAGACCCAATACTATTCCTTGTATACATAAATGACATACTTTTGGCTTCAAAAATAAAATAAATTTGTTTACCAGATAGCCACAAACATAATCCTAAAGCACAAACACTTAACAATCATTAGAAAAGAAACTCAAAAAACCTTGCATGCACTAGTAAAATGGTTTCAAGACAACAAACTCATCATAAACACCAGCAAGACAGTCTCTCTAAATTTCATGAATCGCCCATCCAAAGAAAAACTCTCACAGCATTTGCTCATAAATAATAACCCTGTAACAATATCTTATGAAACAACCTTCTTCAGTCTAACAATTCAAGAAAACCTAAAATAGAATGCTCACATTTCAAATCTTAATAAGAAGCTCACCAAATTTTGGTATGCCCTATACACCCTCAGGTCAAGCTCCAACATTGAGACTCTTAGGACAATGTATTATGCAAATGTGCACTCACACTTCTGAATGAATAGTATTTTGTTATTAGTATTGTTACTATTATAATTGATATTACTATTATTAGAATTGTTGTTGTTATTATTATTATTATTGTTGTTGTTATTGTTATCGTTATTAAAGCACTGAATAATTTTTCAGGAAAATGGCACCAATGCACATCAGATGAGGGATATCTTATCATGTTCTGTGTGCACTAGAAGCATATTCTGTTGATGAATTTACAATCACAGAGACATTTATTATTACATTTATACCAGATATACTGCAAAACCCACATGTCACAAAATGAAAATTATCAACAGAATAATTCTATGGATGTCACTTATACTCAAATCAATTTTAATTTATTTTTTTATTTAAAAGTGTCATCCATTTCACATACATCATTGATTTTTTGGCCATGAAATGTAAATGCAGTAAATCAAATGTTGCTTTTATTATTACTGTTACAATAAACAGCTAATACAGTTACTGGCAAGGGGGTATGGGTTTCTCAAATTCACTTATATTCCATTTAAACTTCTTGTATGCTGACTGTTTAGGTCAGTCCTCCAAAAGCCCTACAAATATGTAGAGGATGCATTAAAACTATTGTATGCAGACTGATACATAGATCGAAAAACGCTGTTCAAATATGGGTTGCTGGATAAAAGTGTACAGAGCAATGCAAATAAACAAACATATTAGCCCAGCCCAGTAGCAGATCTAAAGGGAGGCCAAGGGAGTCATGTCTCCCACCCTAAGACCCAGTGAGAAAAAATGTGGAAAAAGATGTAAAAAAATAAAAAGTAAGTTACATAAGAAAAATCATAGAAACACTAAAGAATTTGAAAGAAGTCCCAAAAATGTGTTCATTGTACTCTCAGTAAACATGTGACAGTCTAATTATTGCTAGTGTGAGATATTTTGTTTTGTTAAAATGTTGCCTCTTATGAGAACTATGCCAAATCAGCTTTCAGTGAAGTTTTGTTTCTATATGAAACTAAAGAAGGTATCAAATGACATTAAATATACATTGTAGCAGTCAACACACAGTTTATAATTTACTTTAAAAATTTATAACATTTTAGAACCTATCATGGTGTATACACATGAAATACAAGCATGAAAAGTGGGAAATAAACATGGAGTTTATTCAGACATGCAAAAGTGGAAATTATGCTAGATTTTTTATTATACGTGTCTGTGATTCTTTAAATAAAGAAATGGACTGAATATTCTTGCAATATTTCACAACTCTAGTTTGAGAGACAGAAACTGTTTTTGCTTGATGTCCATTAACATTTCATGATCAACAAAATGCATCAAGTAATAAGTGAACAACAAATATATCACAGAAATCATAGGATCACAGAAACCCAAGCATGCATCAGAATTGAAATGTTTGCTCCTCACCTCTCACCTTTCCACATTTGATTGTCGAGGTAAGTGGAGCTTGTAACTGTTTTAAATCTTTAGTGTTTTTGTTACAATATGTTACAATGATGTAATTATTTAAACAATAATAATATCTGAAATTTGTTTATATAATATAAAAATAATATAAAATACAATAATAAATATGTTTATTATTTAACAAAAATCAATGATGATCTCCCCAAAATGATCAAACTTGATCCAACCCTGACCCAGTCCCTCATTTGTAGATCATCTTTCTTCTACATTTTATCCCACCTTTACTAGCATTAGGATCTACCTACTTGGCACTACCTATCTCAATAAATACAGTTTCTAAATTTAATCCAAAAAGGTCAAAGAATCAGCATTGTTGTAAACACTATTCTCTTGTCCCTCTTGGCAAAAATGAAAATAAATTAACATCAGTAGACCTATGTATTGAATATTAATTCAAATATATCACAGAAATCATAAGATTACAGAAACCAAAGCACACATCAGAAGAGCTGAAATGATCATTCATCACCTCTCTGCCCTTCACATCTCATCTTCAGTGGCTGATCAAGAGGAAAGCCATGATGGATATAACCACTTATCAAAGAACTAGCAAGAAAAAATGAAAGAAACTAGAGCCAAAATGAATTTTCTCTGTACATTTTCACTGTTCTGCGACTACTTAAAATGGAAATTATCAATCATTTAATAGAACAAAACTTCAAGTCTTCAATGATTTCACTAATTGTAAGAATAGAAAAATGTGCTGTTGCAATGAGAAATAACTCAAATATCAAAAATGGACTTAGTGAGATTCACTTATAACCAATAAGTAAGACAATATAATCTTCCACAAATGAAATAGAATAATTTTTTATTAACACAATTGTCAGACATCTTTGGAACAATATCTCTTCAGTCTCACTGATCAGTATCATGTCCAGTAATGTAGTCACTTGTGCGATTCAAAATAAATAAACCAAACAAACAGGATAGATGAGATGCAGTATAGCAACCATTTTTTGAACCAAAGGTTTTCTCCTTAGAAAATGTCTACCGCTTTTCAATAAGATAATATATTATTCTCATATATTCTTGATGAAATATAAGAAATGGCATTCCTTGCATTTATCTTTTTACATAGGTACCTGTATACACACATATAAATATGTGTACATATGTTGTAAAACATATTCTTGAATTTAGGTCAATAATAACAACTACTTTACATTGCCGACACTCGTTTATTCAGCCCTTGATCAGGGCTACAATAATAAATTGATATTATTTATATAGTGAGTATGGTGATCATTTACAATCATAGACAACAATTAAACTAACATTAATAGTTGGAAGAAGCATACATGTAACAACATATGTATAAATCCAACAGATCAAGAATCACTTAATGTGTTTACTACATGTGTTTACCTGTTGAGGGACACTTTAGAAAACTCTTTACTCTTCCAACATGGCAGCTAGCAACAGTGGCTGAATTTGCATGTAGCAAATTCTTGAATATGTTTTTTAAAAATTAAAAGATAAATTCATGTTTATAAATAAGTTGTTACAAGCCAGAATTCTTAATCTTTACCTCTCAAATAATAATGTGTCATTTGTGTCATTAATATTGAATATCTTTCAATAACTTTCAATCATATAACTTTCAAATTATGTTTATACTAATATTTTCTATTAAAAAGCCATTAGCAACAGAACAACCACATTTTACTTAACGCAACAGCATGTTAACACTTAAAGCCCATACCTCCTACATGGAAAATATAGCACAATCTGAAAGGTTGGAAATACAAGTACAATCACAGGAAAAAATTCTTTACAATTAGTTTATGAGCTCTTCTGTATATGACATCAGCAGCACTTCTTCAATTTTGTAATATTTTAAAATCATAAGTAATATTTTTAACCACAAGTAATAGCATCACACATAGGACGTATTGTCAAGGCAAAATGAATGTATTTTATTTCAGTGACACTGACATATTTTCAAATTTGTTCAAACACATCCACTCTCTGTTCATACACATACAAATTAACATCTTACCTCTTATTCCAAAGGTGCACATGGAGACATAACATTGATTTTAAAATGTTTGATCCATAAATTTAAGCAAGGACTGTCTGAAACAACATTTTAAAAAAAGTTAAATTATTCTTTACTAGTATCCAATATGTGAATTCGTTTGAAACATAATTAATACATATGTTCAAAGTCACAAAAAATAAAAACAACAGTACTATTTCGAATCATAACATAAGAATAGTGCCTAATGCGCTCAATTTTATACACTAAAAAACTGCCTCACTTTATGCATTTCTTACCTCTAATATCCTTTTAACTAAGTTTAATTACATTGATTTTACTTTCTCTTTAGTATCTCTTATCTGTGTCGTACAGAAAGTGTATATCATTTTTCCGTATTTCCATCCACTGAAAACAATACTCTAACTTTGTAGTTGTAACGCAAGAAATCACGCAAAGAGATACTTTGACTCCTATATGCCAAGTGAATTAGAAGAAAATTCTACTAAACAGTTACCTAAATTTATGAATGAACGACCGTTAATTACGACCGAATAA
Source organism: Teleogryllus oceanicus (assembly GCA_964035755.1). Lineage (NCBI taxonomy): Eukaryota > Metazoa > Arthropoda > Insecta > Orthoptera > Gryllidae > Teleogryllus > Teleogryllus oceanicus. The sequence goes on along the minus strand of CAXIVR010000001.1, from coordinate 49,316,883 downwards.
TCTCGAGGCAGAAGAGAGTCGTGCAGAGTACATTTCGATTTGTGTACATAAATTCACAGATCCATCTACAAATTAACGTCAGTAAACACTTTTGCCGGTATTTGAAAAACGACATAACACGAAATTTATATTCACCGTTATGTATGACGCGATACCGCCAATTAACTTATATTGCAGAAATTCAACTGTTAGAAAAGCCATTCTTGCCATCTTTCGAGTAACAAATTTTTACATTTCTTCTTAGAACGTATTCTTAAAAGTTGTTGAAAGTCCAGTCATAACTGTATTAACGGGACTACTAACATTAAATTGGTGTAGGCTATTTATCAAACGGTTTTTGAACCAATAAAGATGACGAAGGTATGATCTTATTCAAAGTGGATTCTAAATGAACCCATTATCATTTGAAGTACTTGAAGAGTACTAGTGCTAACAAGATGACACCTTGATGTGATAAATTCTCTCTATAGATAAATAATGTCCCAAACATTGCTAAATCGAGACTCTCGGATTAGTATAAAAATTATGCATTGACGAAATGGATACATTAGGTACCGAAGAGTGGAATGAGTGGAATGTAGCTCAAATATACCCAATATAGTGACTAATGACGCTACAACAGCACATATTTTAATGTGTTAATTCAATTATCCAAAAATATGCAAATATAGGCCAATACCATTTTCGTTATCACATTTCGGTTCTGTACTTCGCCACCATTTGGTCCATCAAATTCACACCACACATTCCTTATTGTACGAACTAAAAACTACAGATGTGGAACATTCATTTTACGTTCTCTTTCGACCACTTCCTACGACTGCCCATTTCGTTTCCTTCATGGTTAGTGGCAATTGTGATTCGTTGTTTCCATCTAACAAGTATAATTTCTGGAGACGAGCGAAAATCATTGCTCGAAATCGTTAGGGCCTCCTGTGTTCGTCTTCCAAAATATTCAAAATGTCAATAACAGATTATCTGACAATAATTTTTCGTTTAGAAGGAATTGCTTTAAATATAGACAGAGAAAACGAAGCCATTCTGAAATATTGCAATGATAAGTGCCCCTGTGCACGTGATCCGCAATCTCGGATCACAAAAAATAATTTGAAATAGTTTAGTTATTTATTACTTTTCTTAGAATACCAATTAAAATGGAAAACACGAATCTTCATTATTTCATTTATTATAAAATTTGTTCATGCCAATCAATGTTAAATATTATAATTAAAAGAAAACTTACCCGCTACGTCAAACAACACGACTGTAATGTGTCATCTTGCACTCTAATCGCTCTAAATCTGAAAGTTACAGCGTATAGATTTAATTTATGACTTCCCAACAATGCAAGCGTTGATTCATGTGTATCTCTAACAGATAAGTCTCCAATCACAACCATGGTTGCCACTTTTCTTAACATCCGATTTATTGGATCATAAGCACTAATGGGTTAAAGACAGTTGAATTTACTTACACATTGTGTAAAAATTACATATCGTGTAAAAATTACTTAACACATTGTGTAAAGTAAAATAAATTCAAACTGTCTTTAATTAATTATGGGATATAATGAAAAAACTAACACTTTCTCCCTATAATTCTAACGCAATTTTCGAAAATTTAGAGATTTCAACGAAAATTAGACCTGCGCCATTTTTAAGATAGCATGTTCGTTCGATCGAGCACGGTGAAGAATCCTCCAAAATACTTTAAATGATAGTAAACTATATGTTTTTCAAAATGGTAAGAAAAAATTGGTCCTTACCGATCTAATTTTTTTTAATAAAACGAGTTTATATTAGTACAGGTTCTTATGCAAAAATTTTCGCAAGTATAGATTTTTTTAGTTATTGAAGGAATGATAGTGATTTCTTTATTCAATACGTAGTAAAGAGATACAGAGAATCAGATTATGTTAATGAAAATATACAGAGGGTATTCTGAGGGTAATTGATAAAAGCTGCTGCAGAATTCATCGTAACCGAAATTACTGGCTCTCGGCAGAAAGAAGATATGGAGCACAAATCATGCTATTGACAGCACAGTTCTCAGAATTTTGAATGGAAACATCCTTAAATTTTAAAAAATGTATCACACAACCACAGATTGACGATAATTCACTTTCGCTGTACACTATGTGATGCAGAAACGCAGAAAGAAAGAGAAATTAAAAGTACCGGGCGTCAACCGAGTCAACCTAACATATATTAGATATTGTCAACCAATGAAAATGAAAATTCATGAGAGAGACTAAATTTAATAATAAACATAGATTTTTTGAAATAACTATTCAATTCTTCCGATTTAAATATTTATAAATATAATTACACTGGTCTACAAAAAACTTTTTTTTCTGTCACAGAACAAAACACTTTTTGGAGAATAATTTACCTCTCAGTCTAGAGCTAATTTCAGAATTTTTCGCATCGTCCTCTTTTTCATGTAATGAAAATACGCGTTTAATAAAGCGTATGTCTCCTTATGTATTATATGTATCTGACAAAATGGTACGCTCCTAATAACAGATCAGAAATTTATAGAGTAGAGATTATAACAACATAAGGTTTAAAGAAAAGTGAAAAACATACCTAAAAATAATGCCTTCCAGATTTCTTGCGATACATTGCCTAAGAAACGTCCAGCAGTAGTCGGACAATATTGCTCCATTCCAATTCTCTTGATAACGCTTTTCCATTTGAGAAATGTCCTGGAAGAACCGTTCGCCATGTTCGTCACTCACGGCCTTGAGGTTACACGGAATAAAGTCCAAATGATCATTCAAAAAATGTAGATTAAGTGATATGTGCATCCCATACGGTGGTAGTTCATCTACAATCTCGCAATAGTTCTTTGCTTTATAGTTGCCAAAAAGGTTTATAGACACTTGTAAAGTCTAGCATGCCTTTTTCAACATCACTAAAAAATCAACGAAATCTAAATGGGGCCAATTTAATATGCCCAGTGGAGGCAGAGTACTACATATTTTGGGGTCAACAAGAGAGAGTGTTAACCACATGCATGCACCGGAATACTGCGAATTTTCGATACAAAAACTCTTATTTCCGAGCCCTGGAAACGAAAAGTTGGATAAATCCAGTTGCTAAATATAGAAAAAAAATCCTCTAACACGGGGTGTAGCCAGAATCCATGTTTTGTACGTCATTGACATCGTAAAATCTTTAAATGGCGAAACGTCTGTCTGTCCGTCTGTACATCACTAGCTCATATTTTGGGGGCATATGAAGCCTCTCAGACATTCTCAAAAAACCGCGGATATTTAGGTAAAAATCTATTTTTTCCTGGATACCTTGTACTAAATGAAGTTTTATATATACATTTTATTTGAACTAAAACCTGTCAATTTTTTAGCACCTAAAAGATCCTATTTCAACATTAATACCTATTTGTGCCTATTTTACTTTTAAAAACCTAAAATGAGACTAATTTGCCTATTTATTGTCTGTGGCTTCTTTCAATAATTCTGTATGATCCGCGCAAGACTGGAGCCGCTCAAGACTAAGAGAGAACAGCGTTGCCCCTCGGAATTCCAATGGTGTGGCGACAATCTACAGACCACAGTATACATGACTACTTTTGTTCTATAAAAGTGAAGTTAAGAACAGCAAGAACAATAGTATTATTGTGTCTCTGAACCTAAACATGAACCTAAACTTTTCAAGCAAAGTGTATTATATGATTTTGTTCAAGATCTTGACCTTTCAAAGGAATCTGAGGAGATACTCCGGTCTAGACTTCGTAAAGAAAGGAACATGTACTTTCAGGAACGACATACTACTAATGCAGACAAAGCGAACAGAATTTACATTTTGTTTTTTCTGAAGAGGAAATTTGGTTTACTGCAACAACATACCGGATGTTACCACAAAGTAGGATTACAATTGTATGACCCCATACAATGGAGACTTTATCGACGTCTCAAGCGTAGTTTGAAGTGTACCCATGCAATGAAGACAATCTTTCATCCTGTCCATAGCTTATTCTGTTAATTTAGAGCTTATAGATGTCTTGAGATTATGTTGTGTAAGCTGAAGCACCAGAGACACAAGTAAATTCTGTGGTGATTTTTAAGGTGCCAGGTATTAGGTGGATGTGCTGAGTGGAACAAACGGTAAGGTGACAATACTGGACCCAAAAAGAAATAGCCACGTAGGCAGTGGATTATAGGCTCGATAAACGTAAACCAGAAAACTCTTGTTTACGAAACCGATATACTGTTACCCCCGCTTCATATCAAACTTGGGCTTATGAAGCAATTCGTTAACGCTCTAAACAATGAAGGTAAATGCTTTCAGTACCCGTGTCATCGATTCCCTGAGGTCAGTAATGTCAAAATCAAAGAGGGTATCTTCACAGGTCCAGATATCAGAAAACTTCTATTTGATGTTAATTTTGAAGATGTTATGTGCGCTGCAGAACAATCTGCATGGAAATCATTCCAGGATGTGATCAAAAACTTTCTTAGCAACAGAAAGGATTCAGACTACAAACAAATAGTGGATAGAATGCTCGTTTATTTCCAAGATTTAGGCTGAAAAATGAGCTTAAAAGTGCACATGTTACATTCACATTTCACTGGAATATTTCCCTGAGAATCTAGGAATGCTGTGCGAAGAGCAAGGAGAATGACTCCACCAGGATCTAAATGAATTGGAACGCAGATAGCAAGGGAAATGGAACAGTCTCATGCGTGAAGATTACTGTTAGTTACTAAAGAGAAGATACAACTACATCTCACACGCGAAAAGCAAGGCAAAGTTTCTTAAACTAAGTTATAATATTGAAACCGAAGTCTTGCCATTCTTAATACATTATGAGGCATTCGGTCCATTTGGCTGTGTTTTCTTCAAATCTGTATACAGCAATATATTACATATTTCTAAGTTATGTTCATAAATATGTATCATAGTAGTGTTTAAATGAGTAAAAATAATAAGAAAGAAGCATTACTTACATGATAATAAATTAATTGTAATATTGCCTGTGCGCGTCTCACATTTCTTATATTTTTCATTTTGATTTTGCAAAAAATCTGATGTGATAAAGAAGAAACGGACTTTGAATTCATAAAATCAATAGTCATTGGTATGACCGTTGTCGAACGAGGACTGATACTTGGAGCATAGGTAGAGAAACAGGGCTCATAGCAGGTGTCTGGTTTTGCGACGAGTGCTGAGATTACAGTAAATTCTAGTTTATTTTTTGGCAAGTAAACTTACTTTTACTCTCTTCTCCCAATTTTACTATCTCTGATTTCACAATATCTTACTTCTATATCTCAGAAATTGTGTTTATTCTCTAAATTTTGTTAAATTTATCTCTTGTCTAATAACTTTGTCCCTTCTCATTTTGTGTTAAAGTTTCTGTAAATATATCTTTCTTTCTCTTATTTAGTTAATTCTTTTTTTCTACTCTACTCTTATTTTCATCTTGGTCTATCTTGCTGCCTAAAACCTGAGTGTTTTGCTCGTTTCAACTTGTATAAACTATCATTTGATAAATTATTGCACATATTATCTTCATTTTCTATTCTTGTTTGTATTTTTCTCGTCATGGGCCCAGACTGCAAGAACCTTCTCGAAAACAAAAAATTTCATCGGCTCAGAGTGAGGCAGAATCTATTTACTGCCCGCATAACGGCGAGCGTCCAAGAAATTAACCAGGCGAGGCGCTTCGGGACGAGCTCTCGAAGCTTCGGGAGACCATCGAGCAACAGAACCGCGTCATCGACGAGCAGCGCCAGTTGATCACAGCGCTAAAGATGGCCCACATGGACACAATGGACGAGCTAGAACAATATCAGGGGAGAAATTCGCTCCGCGTTTTTTGGAATCAGTGAGTCAAACAGTGAAAATACTGCCACCAAAGTTATAGAGTTGGCAAAGGATATTGGTGTCAGTCTTACTCTTGATGACATTGATAGGAGCCATAGAGTAGGACCTAGGACTGATGGCAAGTGTCGCCCTATTGTAGTAAAATTAGTATCGTATAGGAAAGAGCTGAAATATTTAAAAATAAAAGAAAACTTGTAAGTAGTGGAAAAGTTATAAGAGGAGACTTAACCTCGCGTAGATTAGAAGTATTGAGAAAATTTATTGTAAAATTTCAGCTTAAAAATATATGGTCTTTTGATGAGGGCAATGATATTTGTGTACTACACAGGAAAGACGCATCACCAGAATGTGTGAAGTTGACTCACTACCTGTAAATGGCGCGTAACAGAGTGGCTTTCAGAAGTGTCACTTTTTCTTAGATTGTGTTTACTTCCCTTCACTCTTTAACCACTCTCTTTTTCCCTCATTCTTTCTCCCTTTTCCATCTCTTTCCTCCTTGCTTTCCCCTCTCTTTTATCCCGAGCTCTCGTTATCCCTCTCTCCTTTCCCCTTCTTTCTTTTCCCCTTCTTTGTCTTTTCCCCTTCTTTCTCTTTTCCCTCCTCTCTCTTTCCGCTTTCTTCCTTTCCTCCTCTTTCTTTCTACCAGTCATTTTTTCCCTTATCTCGCATTTCCCCTTCTCTTCTTTCCTCTTCTTTTTCTTTTCCCATTCTCTCTTTTCCCTCTCTTTTTCCACTTTCTCCCTTCTCCTTATATTTTTCTTTTCCATCTCCCTTTTGCCACCTATCTTTTCCTTGTTTCCCTCTCTTTTTCCTCTCTCTTTTTTGCTTTCTATCTCTTTCCACTACTTTTATCCCCTACTCAGTCTTTCCTCGTACCCTCTTTTCGCCTTTTTCCTTCTCTCTTTAATTTTATTTTATTTAGATGCGCCACGGTCCTCTTTCTTCATTTTCTTCTTTTTCTTTCCCCCTCTCTTTTTCCTTATCTTTTCCGTCTTTTTCCATGTATCTTTTCCCCTCTTTTCCCTCACTTTTTCCATCCCTCTCTCTTTCTCTCTATTTCCCTCCCCTCCTTTCTCCCTTCGTCTCTCTCTTTCCCTCCCTTCTCTTTCCATCATGCATTGTTTGTTCCTCCTGGTCTCCTCGGCCTCGCTCCGCGTCACACGGCAACGCCCAATCATAGTGAAGCTGGGTTCCCATGATTGGGAATTGCATTTAACTGAAGCGCCATCTTGTGCTGCAGCGCCTTCTAGTGGAGTTATAAAAAATTAACAGCATAAATCTCACTGAAAACACATAGTGTGCCAACTGTCATGGAGATCGGTCACAGGATCATCTCCCTTTGCTTTCTCGGTGATCCTACCGCTGCTGGCCTCTGGCGGAATATATTAGGAACCTGTCTCTTAGCGACAGGTGAAAAATAATGATCGTGGCGCATCTACCAACATATTATTTAAATTATTTATTTTCCGCATTTGTGTTGTATTAATCTGTACCGAACTTTGGAAAGACACTGCGTCAAATCCTGAAGAAGAGCCTGTAAATATTTCGTATCAATTCATGCACTCATTTTTGTGGAATCGATATCGATTACACGTCGTTGAATTCACTTTTATTAGTATAGATGTAAGTTTTACTTCTAATATATTCATTTTAATTTCTTTCTGCATGTAAAGTACACACTTTCAAATACTATGTCAGAAATTTGGCACCTGTAGATGACGAAGTCTTGCCGGAAACCGCGGCCCTAGACAAACCTGCCTACGACATTGACCCCAGTCCAGCGTTAAGCTTGCTACCTACTCCTCAAAGCCTGCTGCACTCCAGATCTCAACGCGTCCATTTCTTTCCTCTGACTTGGCTGTCTTTCACATTAACGCGCAATCTCTAAAGAAACATCACTCAGAAAATTTTCATATTCTCTCTGAAGCTAGCGCACACGTATTCTTAATTAGTGAAACTTGGTTGAAATCTACTGTCGCCAAATCATGTGTCGATCCTAAATATAAACCCGCAAGAGCAGTAGAAATATAATAAAAATAATTTAAAACAGAAATCGGTGGGGGTGTTGCTATGATTGTGCGCGCTGTAAAATAATCAAAAAAAAAAAAAAAAAAAAAAAAACATCTACTGCTAACTCACCGAGAGCTTGGAATACATGTTTGTTGATATGAGTGATCAGGAAAACATTTACTTTATCAGGGTTGTATATTGGACTCAAATACGGGACTGTTGCCAAATTAGAAGAATCACTTTCATTCTCAGATAAGTATCAAGATATTATTATAATGGGAGTATTTTAATTGTGACTAAAATCCCATCACAAAATCTGCAACTTCTTTATTCATATTTCAATTCGTATGAATTTACAATATTAAAAATTAAATCCTACTCATGTAGCTCATCTAACACTTACAATCATGGATTGATCACTTGATAATTTCAGATATTTCTAAAGTATCTAAAGTTAGAAATTCCGCATATAAGCCATTTCAAGTTACTAAAACAGATGAAAATGAAAATGAGTATAAAAAACTTCAAAATTTCGTAAAACAACAAGTCAAACAGCTAAGATTCATTATTATCATAATCTTTTTCAAACAAATTCCAGTACAAAATAGAACATGAAAAACTTAGGAGATTGCAAACGTAAGTCAAATGCAGTTCATTAGAAATTCCCTTAGATAGCTTAAATGATTGGTACACAGTACCACTTTACACATAAAATAGACCCTATTAATAAGGAAAGTCACTTCACATTTTGGAATTACATGCACCTTGCTGTGACGACAGTTTCTATTTCAACAATGTTGACTGCCAAGAAGTCGAAAAAATAGTGAAGGCGCTCAAATCAAATTCAAAAGGATCAGACGTTATAACGGCAAAGCTATCAAAATTGGGTTTGAAAGATGCTCTTCCAGCGCTAACTCACATAATAAATTTTTCTTTAACAACCGGATATTTTCCCCAATTGCGGAAAGTAGCTTACACACGTCCCCTCCCGAAATGTTTAAATTCGTTACAATCTTGTGATTATCGATCTATCAGGATGTACCAACATTATCAAAGTCTTAGAAAAGTTGTACGTCAACAAATAAAGTATCTTGCAATAAATGATGTTCTCAATTATTTTTTTAATCTGGTTTTGGAAAAGTAGAAATTACTCAAACGGCTTTGCTACGAGTCACCGAAGACATTCGCCAATCTGTGGATGAAGGCAATATAAGAACGCAAACGCTTTTAGCAAGGCTTTCGATTCAGTAGACTATGCCCTGCTTTTGGCAAAATGTAAATGTATCGGTTTCTCTGGTTCTACCTTATCGTGAATTTCAAGTTATTTTAGTAATATACAACAGGTCGTAGTGGTAGAAAATACTTTCTCGTCCCTTAAACCAGTTTTACGTGGAGTGCCACAGGGCTCCGTACTGAGTCCACTTCCTTATCTATGTAAATGATATCCCATCCCAGTGCTATCAAGGAATTGCGATCATCATATGTACAGAAGACTTACAGATCTACGTTGGCAGGAAACCAGAAGTAGCTCATTAATTAGCAAGTAAAAACAAATCAGGACTTAACCTCTTTACTTGAATGGTCAGTGAGAAACGCCTTAAACTAAATCCATTAAAATCTCAGTCAATTATATAATCGGCTTCTATCGATCCATAAAGCGCTAAAGTCTAAGTATTCCTCACTTATCGTACTGGATCACACTACTCTCCTCTATGCTCTCAAGTTAAAATCTCGGTCTGACCATCGATAAATCCCTAAATTTAGAACCTCGTGTTCCGGATACACTACCAAGTGTAGTAGCTAATGTACTCAAATGTTCTTACAAATGCCTTCCACCCAAAACCAAGAACTACTAGTAAAATCCTCTTGCTCCGTACTTGATTACGGTGACATTGTGTACAGTAACGTAAAAGAAATCAACCGCTGACGCTCTTTAAGAGAGTTCAAGACGCGTGTGTTAGGTTTCATAAATATAATATCAGAAAGTAAGATCACATATCAGGATACTACCAAAGCCAAATAACATATTAAACTTGAAAGGCCTACGCATGTTTCTTAGTTTGTACCTTTTCTCCAAAATATTAAATACGGGTGTACCTACTTACCTCTCTCATAAAATTTCTTATCTTAAAACAGGAAGATTCCACAAATCTTTGATATGCAATATTCCTAAAAGTAATACTAATTTTTACAATAAATCTTACTTAGTAGCAACGACCAGAGAGTGGAATAGCCTTCCAGTAAATGTTAGGAAATGTAAAACACTGCGATCATTCAAAAAACATTTAAATACTCTTTTTCTAAGCTGATATTGTAAGATGTGAAAGTGTGTACTTTATGTGATCAAAATTGTAGGGTAAATGTAATATTTTATATTGCTTTTTTAACAGTTTTTTCTCCATTTCTTATTTTCTCTTGAGTTAGTTTTTAGAATCAGTTCAAAATTATAAGGTAAATGGAATTTTTATATTATTACATTTTCAAGTTTTTTCTTTACTTGGAGTTTCTTAAGTTAGTTCTTTATTTACTTAACATGAAAATTAGTTTTAAATTAAGTATAATATAGGGTTAGATTTTTGTGTTATCTACTAGTAAAAATAAAAATACGCTCTACTTTATTTCTAAACATCATAACGTATCCCGCAGTTTCCCGTCTACTTCGGGAATATAAAAAGAATTTTAAGGAGGAAATAATAGTTCAGGCAAAAGTAATGAAAAATGTGGGGATATTTTTTGAACTAGAAACAAAACCAAAGCAATGTGGAATATCGTAAAAAAAATACGACCACGTCATCACGACATTTCGTAGAGAATGTGGTTTTAAAGGATAATGAAAGAGAAACAAGTAATCCAGAAAAAGTTGCGAATATCTTCAACCAACACTTTTCTAGACCTGCGGTTGATCTCACGAAGGGACTAAAACCACAAAATTCTTATGCTTCCCAAAAAATGTCAGCACCATGTTTATTTACCAGAAACTTCTTCTAACGAAATCCTCAGAATATTCAGTAAAGTAAAAAATAAATATTCATCTAGTTTAGATGAATTTCCGGATTGATTAGTAAAGCAATGTGCACTGCCATTATACACCCATTAACCCACATTCTGGATGCTTCTTTTCGCATTGGAATAATTTCAGATATTTTCAAAACAGCAAAAATTAAGCCACTTTTTAAAAAAGGTAACAAAAATGAAATTCAAAATTACCGACCAATTTCTCTTTTGTCAGTTTTCTCAAAAATATTAGAGAGGCTTTTCTATATGCGAATGAAAACTTTTCTCAGGCTCACAACACGGTTTTAGAGAATCAAAATCTACAGAAACTGCCATTTTTTCTTTCCTTAAGATGTTGCTTCATCAATGGACCAAAATGAAGAACCCATTGGAATATTTTTAGATCATTCGAAAGCTTTTGACGTTATTAGCCATAACATCTTGCTCTCAAAATTACCTTCTTATGGAATCCGTGGTATTGCTAGATTGGACCTAATTGCCTTAAACATCGATTTCAACGGTAGAAATACAGTACCGGTACGTAAGGACATTATTTACTTATCTTTCCAGTGCGCAATTGAACATGGGGTCCCAAAGGTTCGATCTTAGGTCCAATCCTCTTTCTATTGTACGTAAACGATATGCCGTCATCTGTTAAAAAATGGAAGAAAAGTTCTGTTTGCCGATGACACGAATGTTCTTTGCAACAAAGAAACAATAAATAGTACAATTTCAGATATTTCAAATTGGTTTTGTAATAACAAATTAATAGTTAACGACGGCAAAACTGTCTCAATGCAATTTTGCGTTTCAAATCAGGCAATCGTATGCTTCGTATTGAAAATAGACAATATGCAAGTGCTGATGTTTGGATTTGATTTATTCATTGTATCCGGGCACGTCAACTGCTAAGGTAATTAATCCCGTAAGTGTAGTGCGTTGTTTTCTCAGGAGATGGCGGTGATCTTCCCCCGTTGGATGGCGAGAACATGACTAGGAGACGGCACTCAACGCTGAGGACGGCATAATTCTCCGCCATTATATCGGACAAGAGTACATAATAGTAAATTATGTATACAAATTTAATTGACGTATAGGATTTTAAAATTAGTGGTGTTAATAGTGACTTCATAGTATTTATCTAGTGCCAACTTTTTTCGGCTAGGATCTCAGAATTCCTTCCAAGAAGAAATATCGCTTCTCCCAAAACTGCTCCGCTACAAATCATGCACGTACTAATCCCTGATGGAGTGCCAGGAGACATTTTCATTTCTGTAAAGTTATCGATGTTTCAGTCGGAAAATTCTAATAGTGCATAGAATATACAAGTCTAATACTCGATACTGTCGATCATGATGTATACATCCACTTTACAGAAGATTTTTATGCTAAATAATACACATAGATTAATTGAAGATGAAATTATAGTCTCATCACTTTAAAATAAGAATTACTATCTATTCCTTTCTGTTATTATTACATTAAAAAATCAAACAGCCTATAGAAATAATGTACGAAAAATTCGAAGACAATGCAAGGGAAAGCAACTATCAAGATTTAAATTGTGTTGGTTCCTTGAAGATTACAGACAAAAAGTTATATTTAGAGAATGTGTGGAAATTTATATAGTTAAGTGATTTAATGCATGCCAGTTATATTTCTGAAACTCTACATGCCATAATTTCAATAACATTTATCAAAGTACAAGTTCAATTTTTTTATATACACACGCACGCATGCACACACACGCGCGCGCATGCCCATGCCCGCACGCACGCCCGCACGCACGCCCGCACGCGCACGCGCGCACACACACACACACACACACACAAACACACACAAACACACACACACAAACACACAATTACACATTTTAAGCAGAGAAATGCTGAAATACCATAATACATATAGTTAGCATATTGATCCAAACGATTTTAAGGTTTTCATCCCTTTTATATTTTTATAGTTAATTGAAAAATGTAAATGTTAAATCATTGGTTTAATGTGTTGTGGAAAGAGCAAGTCTCCATTACTCTTAAAAGTAAAAAGGCCAAAAAATCAACCTCTTTTTGTCACTATTTTGCATTACCCACCTAGATTGCTAGTAATCCTCTGATAACTACAAAGAAAATGCGTGAAAAAACTTCCAAGATACAAAGTGAAAAGGTGGTCCCGTGAAGAGAACAGAAGCAAAAATTATATTTTTTGGAATATATGCATAGTTCAGACAACATAGTTCAATGATTTCCATCATTTCCTCTTGAGATCATCAGTGCCACAAGCACGTCATAGATTCTTCAATCGCTGCACTCAAGAAGATTAATAAAATTGTACTTCCTACATATACATCATAATTTGACTTGACATACATGATTGTAATTGTATATGTGATTCAATTAATAATAATAATAATAATAATAATAATTTTCCTGATTTCCTTCATTATTATTATTATTATTATTATTATTATTATTATTATTATTCATATTTCAAAATTTCACGCTCTTCCGGAGTTTTCAAGTATAACTCAAGGACAGAACGTCAACACATATGGTGAGACAGATGGTGAGAAGTTCTTGCTCCAGTGCACTCAGGTTCCGCTTCAATGATTTAGGAAGAGAACCTTGCGCACTATGTTGGTGGTTGCCAGCAACACGGTCTTCTGCATGGTTCTGAGGTGCCACTCATTTAGATGGAGTTTTTCTTTCACAATCCTCCAATCTTCAGCCACAAGCCCATTAGTTGAAATAACCACGGGTACAATATCTACCTCTATTAGTTTGTACAAGTTTTTCAGCTCAACTGAGAGTGGCTGATATTTCTCCTCTTTTCTGCAATAGTTGTCAGCAGATTATGATCCAGTGGGACTGCGATATCAATTATTTGCCCTACGAGTAGTTTTGTCGAATACGACAATATCAGGCTTATTTGCTTCCACTGTTCTATCTGTAACAATGGGAGTATCCCACAAGATTTTTGTTCTCTCATTAGACAAAACTTGTTCTGGTAGATATTTGTAGTATGGCAGGCTTTCCTTTATCAGGTCCGATCTTTTAGCAAGAGCTTGGTGGATGATTTTGGCTACATTATTATGACGTTGTAAATAATCTGTTTGTGCCAACTGAGAGCATCCACTGCAGATATGTTGGATAGATTCGGTGGCCTTCTTACATAGGCGACACTTGTCACTGATGTTCTCTTTCATAATATATCGCCTGTAGTTATTAGTGGCTACTACCTGATCTTGAATGGCCAGTACAAATCCTTCCGTCTCGCCAAAAAGCCCAGCTGTTCTCAGCCATTCAGTCGATCTCTTCATATCTATGGAGTTACTTTGAAGAGCAGTAGCAAACCTGCCATGGAGTTCCTTTGATCTCCACTGCTCAATTCGGTCCACAGGTTTCGGAACTCTTGGATTGTGATCTTCCTGGGGCAGCTTCAGAGGTGTATAGCCGTGATCTTGTGCACAAATGGCCGTCATGGATTCGTTGTTGGTGAAATAATTTCTGAGCTGTTTTTCTTGCTGGCGACACATAACTTCAAGACTTAACAGTCCACGGCCCCATGATGTCTTGAAAGATACAGCCTTTCGGTGGAACTTCGAGGATGATGCATCCGATATTTTGATAGAAGTGTTCTGACTTTTCTATCGAAAGCTTGCAAAGATGTCTCAGACCACTTGACAACTCCAAATGTATGTGATGCTGCTGAAAGAGCCCAGGTGTTAATTCCTGTAAATTTGTTTCTTGAATTAATACAGGACTTGCAGATTTTCGTCACACGAGAGAGAACCTTTCTTTCCACTTGTTTTCTTATTTTTCATCCGCAGTTCCTAGGAGCTGCTGGAGGCCCAGATACTTATATTCATCGCCACTGAAGAGTTCTTGAATTCTCAAATCTTCCATCAAATGAGGTTCATTCTCTGTATTCTGGACGCTACCTCTCTTCACGTGAACTACTGCGCACTTCTCCAAACCCAGATCCATACAAACAGAGCTGCTGAAGCTTTCTACTAGTGTCAGCATGCTGCGAAGTTGTTCTGGCCCTTTAGCATAGAGCTTGAGATCATCCATATATATTGGTGGGAAATGATCTTCTTGGGTTCTTCAAAGCATACCCATAGCCGGAAGCATTCAACATCCTACTCAAAGGGTTTAATGCTAGAGCAAAACAGACGGACTTAGGCTATCTCCCTGAAAAATGCCTCTACAAATTTTTAAAGTATCTGTCTGGTAACTGAATTTCCCTCGCGTTACAAGCAGTGTTGTTCGCCAGCTGTTCATACACGTTGTAAGAAATGTAATGATAGAGGGATGAACCTTGTAGAGTTGAAGGGTTCGCTGCAACCAAGAATGCGGAATAGAATCGAATGCCTTTCGGAAATCAATCCAGCCCACTGACAAAGTATGCGCTTTCTTTTTTACATACTTGGATACAATATTATCTATTATTAATAATTCTTTGCATCCTCGAGATCCTTTCCTACAACCAACCTGTTCTGGCAAAAGCAGCTCATTTTCTTTCAGATGCTCGTCGAGTTTGGTGGCAATAATGGAGGTGAGAACTTTATAAATTGTGGGTAGACATGTAATAGGTCTATAATTCTCGGGGCAAGACGCATTTCCTCCTTTGGGTAACATAAATGTCACACCCATGGTACAAAATTCTGGCAGCACAGATGTTCCTTGCAAAATATTTTGAAATTGACTCGCCAATATATCATGAGTGCACGTCAGATATTTCCACCAAAAATTATGGATTCCATCTACTCCTGGAGCTTTCCAATTGTGAGTTCTCTTTATAGATCTTTTTACATCCTCTGTTGAAATCACAACTCTATTCATTTCTGGGATATTATGACACGCTTCTTCTTCCTGTCGTATCCAGTATGCTTCATCAAAATGTTGCTTTGGAGTGGACCAGATCTGAGACCAGAAGTCCGTCATGGCAGAAGCACTTGGGGGGTTTATATCATTGTCGTTGGCACCTCTTGACTCTAGATATCTATAAAAGCCTTTTTGGTTGTTAGAGTAGAGGAATTTTCTTTCTTGCGTCGCGCTGCTTCATTATACCTTCTTATTCTCGCCCTAGAGCTGCTATTCTTTGTCTTAATCTCTCATCTTCAACATTGAGTTTACTTTCCAGGTCTTTATGTGTGTCTTTTATCCCCAGTCTTCGGAGAATTGAGCGAATAGTTGCGCGAACCATCTTTGAAATTCCTCCTTTGTCTCGGAAATACTCAGCAATATGCGAGATATCTCGTCTAGCTTGGGCAATTTGATTTTCAATTTCCTTTTACCATGCCGGTGGATTTTGTCTTTCATAAGGTTTCTTAGAAAGAGAAGTGCAATTTCCCACCCGTACTTTGTAACCTAGGTGTTGACAGGTAGCAATTGCAGCGCAGTGAACCAGTCCGGCTACATCTTCAAGAGAAGTATCTTCTGAGATGTTTGGGGCAATAATTTGGTTCATTTTGCCAACAACTTCATAGACATTAGAACTGCATTTCAGTTTTGGATTTTGGTCTTAGATCTAATGATATTCCTTGGTAGTGAAGCTTTGTTGTCTCATAAATATCTTGAAGGGATTTGTCAACCATTTCATATTCGAGCTGGGGGATGAAAACCACAGCGTGCTGTTCGTTCTCATGTACTGTTTGTTCATTTTCATTAACTTGCTGCTCCAGGACTACCTCATTTGTTAGTTCTAGTCTCACTTCCGTCTTGAGAAGATTTAATTCTGCATCTGAGAAAACTTTTCTTCTCCTTATGGAGTTCAGTTGGCTACACACACGCTGCTCATTTAGAGCGCTTTCCGGATATATCTTTCTCCATTCGGTTAGAAGCCTTCTCCTGAAGCCCTCACATTCCGTCTCGCCTTTTGTGCTTCTGTAGTATGCACGCATGACAGACATGTTTAATTCTCTTGTCCATTGCATGCGTTGGCTTGGATTCCCTGAAGCAGTGGGGGATCCTCTTGGGTTCCCCAAACTTCTACCAGGCGACGCGATATCGAGATTTGCGGTAGCCCTAGGTGGGACGGCGCCGCGCCTCCTTAGTTGTTGCGGAGGTTCACCGCTTTCCACCAGCACAGGTAACATATTTCTCACAGCTGCCCCGGTGCTAGAAACAGCTGCGCGGCCTTGCGAGGGCCGGTCGCCAGCGTGACTTTTCCTAAAGCACTACTCATAATTCTTCTCTGGGGGGGGCCAGTACTGGATAACTGACGAAGAGGATCTGCTAACCAGGTCAATTTTTTTGGAGGGATCTGACAACCCTTTATTATTATTATTATTATTATTATTATTATTATTATTATTATTATTATTATTTTTTTTTTTTTTTTTTTTTTTTGTTGTTTTTTCAAGGTCATTGAGAATAATCTAAAAGAAATTAATACTCAGTTCAATGTTTGAGAGGAATGGTATAAAATTAAATATAACTTTATGAATGATATTTAAAATTGTAAAATTCATTGAATAAATAAACATTTTCATACAAATTTTAGTAATTTTAAAAAATTAAATCATTTTCCCTTATTTTAAGTAATTTTATATCATTTTCAAGGATTTTAGGTCTCGGAATCTGACCCGTTTATTGGAAATTAATAAAAATGTTATTTGTAAGTAAATTAATTTCTTGGTGTCTTTCTTTTCTAAAACTTTAATGCAATACATTAGTCAGTTTGAATGTTAATTTTCGGCTGTTTATCTTTATAAATGTGAGGAATTTTTTTTCAGTGGACACAAAATTAATTTTTAAACCCAAATAATATCAGATTCAAACACTAAACTAGTTCACTTAAAAGCACAAAAAGTTGTGATTGAATTCACCCAAACTGCAGCCTAAATCTGGTCACAAATAATATAAGAAATTGGATGTAAATTTTAAATTAAATTAATTTTATTTCATTGTAATTTCCTTCAGTTTAGTCATTATTCATTAAAAGTATCCAAAATATAAAAATGTAATGGCATATTTTATAAATAATCTTAAATTATTGATCGTTTCACTCCAATATGTATCGTTAAAATTATTCTACAACAAATTTTTTCTTTGCATGTAGGGTTTGCAAAATAATTTTATCAAATTTTATTACAAAAAGGGTTTCATTCTTGAACAATGTTTTAAAATTAAATTGTGACCAATATATGTTTTAGAAATATTAAACAAACACTTTTCTTAACTGAGTGTACTACACTTCTGAATGTTTCAAAAGGTTTGCGTATTAATGAATAATTGTGGTTTCATATAAGTTTTTAATAATTCTGCATAAGCCTTGTTATGACCGAGATCCCATCTCACATTCCATATATTGACCTACTTTTTGCTCACAAGTATCTGGTTACTGTAAGTTAACAGTATAATTCATTACTGGATTGCCTGAAGAAAATATCTGCCAAGTAATTTTTACTTTCAACTGTGTGACAAAGCATTTACTATATAAGTTTTAAATTCAGCTAATATTAAGTCAAGGACATATGAAGTTTCTCAATTTCATTTGAATTTCAAACTTCTATACAACCTATAATTTTTTTTTTTTTAAAAAGGGCACAAAAAGATTTCCCAAATTCTTTATTCACATGTTTGGGACAATATTTTGAATTTTATAAATAAAGTTGGCTTTCTGTGACTTCTTTACAATGTATTTTTTTTTAATGTGTTAATGTTCATAAAAGAAAATGTGTTGATGTATTGTGACAATAATTTGCATTTGGAGAAGAATTTGAATCAAGACCATCAATTGTGCGAAAAGATTCATAAATAAAATATCTTAATTAAATATCTGAATTAAGGGGAGGAGGACACGAAAAAATCGGTATAAAATTGATTTTTGTAATTGGTGCCATTTTATTTTCTCTCTACTCCTAGACATGCTGATATATAGTTTATGCATATTTTGCTATGTTTTAGTCCTTAAAAAATATTTAATGGAACTATGCAGTAGACAAGGCATTTAAACAGTGGGCATAACCCTTGGAGGAATATTGAATTGGAAAAATATATTATTTTTTAGATATTTGTAAAGTTTCATACAGTGTTTGCAATTCTGCACAGTTAATTTTTGTCTAGCATGTTTCATTTTTTTATTCAAAATAAAATGGTTATTCTTGGCAAGAAGAATAGATGTAATTGTATTACTGTTGTATTGTTGTAAGTAGTTATTCAGATACACTTGTATTGAGTAAGAATAGTAGTATTTTTGTGTAAATAAAACACCTTAGTAGTAATGAAATAATTAGGATGTCTGTTAGAAGAAATTATCCTCCAACGTAAACAATCTAAAATAAAACAACGAAGAATCAGGGATCAAAGGAAAGGTAACAATGAGGAGGTTCCAGATGAACAGAATAGGAAATAGAAAGCACAGAGTGATCGAGTACGTGCAGAATTTAGCACCAAAACTTTGGAGTCAATTTAGTCATAGTCTTTTTCTTTCTTTTTTTTTTTTCTTTCCTACTTAAGGAACATTTATCCCTGCAAAAATAGAAGTTCATGCTTAATTTTTTACACCACTATCTTCGATGTTTGTAAAGTCATAATCAGCAACATAACTTCCAAAAGATCAGCCTTTTAATGAAAAAAAGGAAAAAGAAAGAAAAAAATTTGTAACTCAACAAATTTGTCATTTTTTTTATAATTTATTAAAAATTAATGATTGAACATCAGATTTTCTAGCCGATTTAATTTAACGAAGGTTTAAATGTTTAATATTAAAAAATCAAACATGCAAGTAGAATAGTTTTTGATATAAGTGTACCTAAATATCAAAATATTAAGATAGGCAAGTTAGGGATGTCATTCTCCCTTAAGCATCATAGTGATTATTGCTAACAATTAAGTTTCTAGAATAGGTTAAATCATAAATGAGTAAGTACTGTGAAGTGCGGTGAAGCGCTGTGAAGTGTTGGTAAGTGTAATTGAAAGCAAAAACAGTGTAGTGTAATGTAGTGTAGTGACGTGCAGTGTAGTGCAGTGCAGTTAACTGTAGTGAACACGATCAAATTAATAAGTTAAGTTCAATTAAATTTATAATCACCCACATATAATTATTGAATATCATGAGAGAGTTGTAATTTTGATGATATTTGTTATAATACTTAATATTAGTGATAGTATGATTCATGTTCGGTTTTGTATTGTACTAATGAATTATTATTATTATTATTATTATTATTGTTATTCATATTAACATTATTATTATTATTATTATTATTGTATTTATTGTTATTTAACTGCCACCGGGTCATACCCAATTGCAGTTCAAATATATGTATGTATATACGTATGTAAGCCGATTGATCAGGGTAGGTTACCTCGCGACTACCCGTGTAGAAGAGTCCGTAGATGAGCAGGTGTATTGAAACCTACAAGAAATATTCCCCAAAATACGTGAACAACGTATTGCTAGATGCCAAAAAGAAAGTAGCACAAGATGAGTACTTGGAAACAGACAGCCTTCTCAACACGCCACGACACACAGTTCCTCCGACACGGGTCGCCATGCACGGCAAACACATGGGTGGGCATTCAGCATACAGGGAGATTAGTGAAATGGAAGGCGAAGAAGAAAAAGAGTTAGGGTGTTATAAAGAACGAGAATGTACGATGCGGAAGAAAGATGGCTGGTGAAAGAAAGAAATATCTGCGAACTCATCCCCCGTCAGGACTGGACCGCCCACCTCGACGAGAGATTATTATTATTATTATTATTATTATTATTATTATTATTATTATTATTATTATTATTATTATTGTTGTTGTTGTTGTTGTTGTTGTTGTTGTTGTTGTTGTTATTCAATTTATTTCTATATAATTACTTATATTCTATTATTATTACATTGATTTGGCCTAAAATATTATATTAGAGTTCAGTTTTATTCTGTACTAAAAATAAATTTGAAGGAAGGTTGTGATAATATTTTAATAAAAAGATTTGGAAGAACAAGCAGTTTATATTGAAATTATTATGTATTTAGAACTTTGGTAGAAAAATAGGAAGCCACGGGCATGTTGGTATACAAATTTTAGATATCCCGCACGGATGTAAAGGTTTAGCAGAGCTAGTTATCATAATCAATACCCCAACCGCTCTGTGTGATTCTGCGGCATCCGACGGCGATTTTTGCTGGGCAATATGTGGTAAGCACATACACATCCGCATCCCCCAGCCACATGTTTTCTCTAAAGCGCATCAGCCCCGATCGTGTATTCGGTTGATGAGGATCACTTCCAGTATTGATGGTACAAAATGAAATGAACCATGAAAATTCTGTATCGTTTGTTTGTATCTCAGGATGTCTTTCCGCTTATTTTCAAGAGTTGTCTGTTGAGCAATCATAATGTATTAAACATGGCGATAAAGAGATATTAATCTACGGGAGGTCATTGTCTAATCTGTTTGTTTACTCACCACACGAAAAATGGTGTTCACATGGTTTTAGTATTTTTTTATTTTACACTCTATATTGTTTCAAGAGATCTCCTGGCGAGTTTTGTATTGTCTGTGTATGTGTGCGTGCGTGCGTGTGCGTGTGCGTGTGCGCGCGCGCGTGTGTGGTATGTGGTGTGTGTGTGTGTGTGTGTGTGGTGTGTGTGTGTGTGTGTGTGTGTGTGTGTGTGGTGTGTGTGTGTGTGTGGTGTGTGTATTTGCGCGCGCACGCACGCGAGCGACTTTCTCCTTTGGCTGACTTTATATACACAACAGTTGAACTCTACCTCCAGTCGTAGGACTCACCATGAGTTTGATTACTACATCGGATGTTTAGGCACTAAAAATGCACTTAAAGGCGTATTTTTGGCGCCTAAAGATGCACTTAAAAAGTCAAGAATAAGGAGAAAAAAGGCACTGTCATATGATACGTACACAATCAAATGGAAAACTTATAACTTTTGTCTGTATTATTTTCTAAACTTAAATGCACAAACCCAGTTCGTATATTTTGATGCAAAACTATATTTACATATTTACAATTTTCTACATTTGATTCTTAATAGTTTCCATTATTCAGTAATATTCATATATTACCAGTAACTTTTCAAGGATCACAATTTCAAATTTGCGACGACTGGGAGAAAAAATCGGTTTGAATGCGGAGAAGGATGTACATAATTTTACAACACTTTGCCAGATAACATTAAACGATGAAAAGTTTAAATCCCAAGTGAAATCTTGTCTGCTGCATAACTATTTCTACACAATTAGAGGCTATACCGAGAATCACAAAAGGAAAGAACATTAATTTTAGCAATGATATTAAATGTATTATTTACCATTGGACTGTATAATTCTAAACAATATGTAACAACTATTGTATCGCAGCTTCTGGGTCAATAACCCCCATCTCGATCAGGTTTTTGCGTCCAGTTCATTTATTTATTTATTTTACGTCAAAAAATAGTTAAAAAATTACGTGTGACGTTCTATGGGGAAAAGTGGATTGTGTACACATTTTTAAGAATTCTGTGATCTACACTAAGTCATATACTACTTAAATTTTGAATTTTGAGAGGGAGAAAAAACAAACAAAAAACTCCCATGTAATAACATCTATTTTCAAGGATAAATAAGCAATAAATGTTGGCTCTTATTACTTTCCTGCCGCGACAACATGGAAACGATAATTTGAATAATTGTATTTCCCACTGAATTCTAGAAGACGTGCACAGAAAATGAAGTTACATTTATGTCCAGAAGTAAAACAAGGGGCCATCTCAGCATTTGCTCAAAGGATCAGGGAAACTGGACGAAAAACCAGATCGAGATGGGGCTCATTGACCCGGAAGCTGTAGTACAATAGTTGTTACAGGTTGATTATACACATTTATACAGTCCAAATGGTAAATAATGCATTATGTATCATTGTTAAAATTAATGTTACTTTTCTTGTGATGCTCAGTATAGTCTCCAATTGTATAGAGACAGTTATGCAGCAGAAACGATTTCACTTAGGATTTAAACTTTTCTATTGAATTTAATCGTTTAATATCATCTGGCAAAGTGTTGTGAAATAAGGTACATATATTGTCTGTGAATTTTTTTGTAATGAGTTGTTGATACTGTCACCTGATGAATATGATTACTACATTGAGTGTTATAGAAATTGGCATTTTCTGGAAGTATATTCCCACCCTTAAGCAAGTCATTATTGACTAAAACTACTGATTCATAAATCAAGAGACAAGGTAATGGTAGAATTCTAGATTAATGAAGAGAAGGCCATGAGATCACGTGGGTGGGATTTGGTTATTATTCGTACAATTCGTTTTTGTAATCCAAAAGTCTGGGGCTATAAGATGTATTTCCCCAGAATATAATGCTATATCTCAGGCGGGAATGAACATTCGCGAAGTATACACAACAAGCAATATGAAGGCTGACTGAGTTTGTAAGAATTCTGAACGTGTAGCATAATTAACTTAATTTTGTGTTCAATTCATTTAAATGGACGTTCCATTTAAGGTTTGACTGAATTGAGAGACCTAAAAATTTGTTGCCTTAACATCAATCAATGGTACACTGTTTATTTTCAATGCAGCACAGAATTGTTTATTTGAAATGGAAAACTGCATTAAAACCGTTTTCTTTTCGTTTACTATTAATTTGTTATTTCGGAACTAATTTGAAACATCTGATATTGTACTATTTACGGTTTCTTTATTGCAAAGGATGTTCGTATCATCCGCAAAGAGAACCGTTCTTCCGTTTCGAATCGTCGAGGGCATATCGTTTATGTAGAGTAGGTGCAGAGTAGGGCCTAAAATCGATCCTTGAGGAACTCCACATGCAACGGGCAATGAGTCGGAAGGTGCGTACGTAATGTCCTATATTATTCCGTAGGTATTTCAACTCTGAGATCGCTGTTTTAAAATTACGAACATAACAGTCTAGAACAATACCACGGATTCCATATGAAGGTAATTTTGAAAGTAAAATATCATGATCAATGATGTCAAAAGCTTTTGAGAGATCTAAAAATAATCCAAAAATAATCCGAAGGACATGGATATTATTCTGAAGGACATGGATAAGAGTCCAAAATTTATTGCTTATTTATCCTTGAAAATAGATTTTATTACATGGGAGTATTTTTGATTTTTGTTTGTTTGTTTTTTCAAAATTTATGTAGTATATGACTCAGTGTAGGGAATACAGAATTTTGAAAATGTGCACACAATTTACTTTTCCTCATAGCACGTCATACGCAGTTTTAACTGTTTTTTGACGTAAAATAAATCAATCAATAAATAAAAATAAAGGATATCTGAACGATGTGACTGGCATATATTTTAGCAGTCCAACACTAGCAACACTGAAACTTTCTGGGAATTTATATTTATTTCCACTTACAATTTCGGTTCCCTCGGTGTATCGACAATCGTCCATGTTCTCAGATCATGGATTATATTTATGAAATAGGGAAATGGATAAAAATCAGTTGATATACTTTCAGGGATTCTCTCGTAATTTTAAATTTCTAGACGTGATTGAAGGTTTCGTAATAAATGTTCACGTTGGACCATCGTCGATTTTCGATATTTACAACATTGTATATAATAAATAAAAGAATAAAGTCCTAAAAAGTTATTTATGTAAAAATAGGCATTTACTTTTCACAATAACAAAATAAGCATTCTAAAACTTCGTCATATGTCGTCATTTGTCATGATTCGTGGACATATATTATCAGCCTTTAAATAAGTTCTCTGAAAAAAATAGGCATTTCCCTAAACATTCGATGTCTATTGATTACAAAGGAGCTCATGTTCTAAATGTAGAGCGGAAAGAAAACAGACTTGAAACTCTCATACAAAGAATGGAAGTTACATACAAGGTCGAATCTAATACGTTTTCTTAATATATTAAGACTCTTGGGAAAAAATAAAGGTGTGTTCTTGATATGTTATGGAAGTTCACAAAGAGTTTGCGTGTAAGGTTAATTCCTTGACATCGTACTCCCCGTTTACATTGATGAGGATCAGAATGGTTGCAACTTCTCACGTGTGTTTTATAGTCAATTTGAACTTGTTTGTTAAGAATGTAGTATGTGTGCTGATTATACACGTACGGTGTAAATTCAATAATTAACAAGATGCACCTGATGAAAATATGTCAGTAGTTTTTACTTTTACTATGCCTTAACACTTGTTACGTGATATAGTGTGATGCGTTATTTTTTATTTTTACTGTTATTTTACTGTTGTTTATGTCAACAAAATTTATATATATATTACAGTAATGTTTTCTAATTAATTATGGTATGTGATTTACGTTGATGTTATGATAATTGACACGCAACCATGTTTTCATGGAAATAAAAGTTGGCTTAGATGTTTACCTGTTAGGTAAATTAAATATTCCTTGTCTAAGATTTATATTGAGTTTCACAATATAGGTTTAATATGTGCATGAAGAGAAATATTGCAAAGGTTATTGTTTTTGTATGAAATGTAGCCTGAAGATGGAGCCAAGACGTTCTCCGACACGTTGCTAAGGAAGCTGCATTGCAAAGACTGTTATGTACAGGAGAGTTGATTTATAAATAAAGGCAGTTGTCTTTAAAATATTAAATCCTAAATTCTGATTAGTTATATGCATAAACAAGTAGTGTACTACACAAGACGCGACACATAATTTGTTTTAATTATTTGATATAACCACATCATATAAATTATTATTTTTATCGCTTGGAAGCCACTGCTGTATTATATTTTCATCTGGTCACCTTGCTTCCGCTTCTTAATGTGGTCGCGGAGAATGTGTTTCTCAACCTGTGTGCACGCTGGGAGTTGGAAACTTTTGAGATGAAACTACACGAGCCTTAGTTGCGCCTAGGGAAATGCATCCAGAGATTTAAACCCCCTTTCTAGAGGAGTTGTCCAGAGAGTTGCAGAAAGAAGTGTAACGCAGGAAGCTCCACAGCCTTCACGCGCTCTGTTGTAATTTCCACGGGCCGTTGGTTCGTAATTGTTGCGCGCGGAAGTTTTAACATATGAAAATGTAACAACTATCAATAACATATGCAACCATCAATAGCATTAAAATAAAATGTATTTCGAGTTACTCTGTTTCAAAAGTACAGTAAAACCACATAAGTCGCGTATAGTGCACTATTGGAAGAAAATAACAAAAGAACAATCTATTTCAGATATATTATCGCGGATTACATTAACATAATAAACTCAATAAATTGTTTTATTATAATACGACAAAAAAACTCACGTGCTGTATGAAATAAATTAGAATAAAATATAGTATTAAATGAACAGGAAGAGTTAGAACTTTTCATCGACATGAATTTCTTTCGTCCTTAAATAAAGAAATTGATCAAGAGAAATAATAAATAAAGAAACATTAATTTTCTCTTGAGAGAGATGTATCTCGACATAGAGAGTAAATAAATAGCATTTTTCTCGATCTTAATTTTCCACATATTACAAATAATGTTTTCAATACGTTTGCTTAACGATGTGCGAGATTTTAGTTCGTAAAATCTTGGTTCTTCTTGTGCGGAGGACAGGAACAGGGGCACTGCAATATTTCCTTGCATTTACGTACTTACGTATTTACTTACTTATTTACTTACTTTGTGTATTTACTTAATCATTTACGTATTTATTTATATGCTTATTTACATATTCATTTATTTACATATTTATTTGTTGATTTATTTATTGCATTGGACGTAATAAAACGGGACATTTTATCTCGTGAAGATAGAAAAGCGAAATGTTACACTTACACTCAAAATATGGTGGTGAATCTGACGGTGAACACTCCCGTCCAGATGGCGAGATACGCTACCGACCTACACATCGGTTTTGATTGATTGATTGTTTCGTGTTTCCGGGCGCGTCAACTGCTTTGGTCATTAGTCCCGTAAGTGTAGGGCATGTTTTTTCTTGGGAGACGGAGGTGATATTCCCCCGCTGGATGGCGAGATCCGGCGCTGACCTACCGTCGGCTAGTGGGGTTTCTCCCTAACTAGGACCACTCCACCAGCGGGGCGCCGCCCCACCAGGACAAGCTCAGAGAGCTCTGTGGGTCTCCCGGAATATGTGGTAGTGTAGTGCATGTTATTGTAAGTGTGTGTGTAAAGGGAGAGGATAGGACAAGGAAGAGGAAGGAAAGATCGCGCGCGGTCCGTGGCCCGTTTGGTAGGGTACTGCTCGGCATTCGCCTGGTGTTGATCGGAGAAACCGACTACCGATCAGAGCAGCCGGCCGCTAAAATTGAATTCAAGCTAGTGTCAAAATCCTGCCGCCGTCAGGACTCGAACCTAGGACTTCCCGGTCAGAAGCGCTGCAGTGACATCGGTTAATGCACTGAGCTACCGCTCCCGGTCTACACATCGGTTTGCAGTGTTTCCCAGCCAGGTATCTCCCATCAGTGGGACACCGCCCGAGCCGATACAATCGCTGGTCTCCCGACATAGGTTATAGTGTACTGTATAAACGTGGCATAGGCCCGAATTTCACAGTTAACTCGGAATTTTGAAAAATTCTAAATTGGAGATAGCGGTTTTTCGTGCAAATGAAATGTTTTTTGTTCTAATTAGTTCTTTCATAATGGTGATGTAGATGTATTTGAAAATTTTAGTGGTTTTCGTGTAATAGAGCGTGAAATATTTGCAATTAAAAATATAATAATAATAATAATAATAATAATAATAATAATAATAATAATAATAATAATAAATCAGCTGTAATGTAAATATTACCGACATTGAGAGACATAAAATTACATTTTGTAATTTTTGAAAAAAAACAAGAATATCATTAATGTCATTGGCTGAATTACATTATATAGTACCCTGCAAAATGTGGAGCCTTTTTTTAAGAATATTTGGTTATGGTTATTTTATGATTTTTTTTGTTATTCCATGACCTTAATGAAAGAACTATTTATGGGCAACAAATTTCGAAAACTTTCAATGTCGAAAAAAATTCAATTTTTTACAATTTTGGAAAATTCAGAGTTAAACTGTGAAATTGGACCTATGCCACATTTATTAGTGTATATTACTCTATTCTTACACGAAATTATAAGAAAAAAAATTTGAAGTCGTTTTTAGAAAATGTCCGTGGGACTTAATATAAAATTTCAAAGCTTCAACTAGAGTCACATGGGTTTGTTCGATTTGGAAAAGATCGTAGGTGTGGTTTAGACGCTAGTGTAGTTCACAGACGGACGGACAGACATTTTGAAAAAAACTTTTGCTGTATCAGGGAGCCCTAACACATCTATTTCCGTTGAAATCTCGAAATCGATTTTTCGCCGTATTACATAACTTTCCAACTACTTATTTTACTCCAGTATCTACGTATGTATACTAGGAAGTAAATATTAAAAGAATACCCTTAGTTAAACTATTAGAAATTCTGCTCACAAAGCTAATGACTCCCGCACAGACGTCTTCCAACGAGACTTAATCTTTGCCGTTTTTATCGGTCACGCCGCACCTTGGTCTCCCGTTAAGCAGAACTTCTCTGCCCACGCACCTATTGGTACGGGAGCTGCAATAAGCCTCCACGACTTGAATACGAAATGGGTGGTTCTCCAGCACGTAGCAGCTCCCATTTAGCGCGGCTCGCGAATTCTCGCATGCGCGGGGGAGCGGGGGTGGAGGGGGAACGGGCCGTCCGAACGCTGATTTCCGTAGCTCCAGACGCCAGCACCGGTTTCACTTTCGTGGTAGTTCTCTCCAGAGGTCGTGCCACGCGAACGCGTGACCGTCAATGTTGCGAAGCTTCTGCGACTACATGGACACGACAGGCTTTGTTGTCGCATCTACTCTCCATGCACCAAGGGTTTCAATACTTTTGGAGATACCAAGCAGCGGACAGTAAAAAGATAAATAAAAAATCAAATAAAACACAAAACAAATCAGAAAATTAATTGATAATTTAAAAACTGTATACCAGTAAATCGACAAAACCGAAAATTGATTAGTTTAGATTTGGTTAAACCGGTAAATAGACAAATCGATAAACAGATAAACTGATAATCGATGTACCGACAAATCAATCAATCAATAAATAAATATTCTCGCTAGAATATGCTCCAATGGACAGTGCAGACAACAGCTGGTTACGTGATTGTTACTGAACAGCTCAAAGAAAGTTCATGTCGAAGCTGCACCTTGATTTGTTCTTTCAATGATGGTTGGATTCACTTGTGGTTCATTAAGTTTCAACTGATCAAAAAAGCTACTATTTAAAACAAAATAAAATAGCCACTTTTCTTAGCAATTTCGAACTTGAACTTTCTGTACTCACTCCTACCCTACCGATTCTGGTAGGTCGAGTTCGTGGGCGACGGCAAAGACGTGGACGACGTCAGGATACGTGAAAAAAATATGTTCTTTCTTCTCACTGTAAACGTTACTTCAAACAAGTCTGATATTAATTATTTTATAAAGTAACTTCAATTATTTTCGGCAAATAATATTTTCATTTTGAACCAAAATTAGATCCTATCACTGAAACATTCAAAGTTATCGATGGATTGATTAATTATTATACATTATTCCAGTAAGGTCATTTGGAAACTTTATCCAGAGTATTAGAGTTACAAAGCTAGGACAAATCATTTGAGCACAGCCATCTCATTAAAAATTTGATGGGAATTGAGATGAACATATTGAATCCCTGAACATTAAAATTACCAAATATAATTGTTCTAATTGGTGCAATCTTAAAATGCTAAATTAAGGTATTGTGAAAAGTATTCTAACAACAATACTCTTTTTATTCAGAACAGAACACCAACTCTTCATTTACGGTGTTATTTATGGATTTTAAAATCAATATGTGATGTGTTTATAATAGAATTCCATTTCGTAAATAAGGATTTTAGAATAAGTCGCGAGTTTTAAGAAGAGGCGTGGTGAAGAAATCTATTGACTAATGTAACAAACTGCTTCTGGAACGAAAAACGTACTGCGGCTAGGAATTCTTCTTCAGAAGAATTTAGTTTCGTTGTATCATCATGGGGTTAGTTTCCATCAGATGCTTTATTCAAGATTCAGTGTTACAATTCAGATCACAAAGGCGTATTTTCACTCCCTGTGACATAACACAAGCAGTGTTTTGTAGCCATTATGTGAGACCTTTCATGGCCTCGCCCGTCGAAGGGCAGAGCCGCGCAACGGTCGACCGTGGGCCGCGCCGCCGCTATCCGCCCGTCAGCAGGGTGTCCATTGCCTATGGCGAGGGCAGGCGGGCGGCAAAAAACGATGTTGGCATGGGTTCCGGCAGACGAGAAAGGTCGAACTGAAAGCGAATATTCAAATGTACCAAGTTTTGCAAATATATGGATCCTTAAAATGTAACCACGATATACGGTAAATAAATTAAAAAAAAATGTAAATGCATAAAACTAAATAGCATTTACTTCAATATTTGTAGGACTTGTGCCAACTTGTTTTGCGAAAATGAATTGAGACGGAAGCTGTTTCTTTCTTTTTTGGTTTTTATTTCGTTAGAACATGTATAGAAATTTGTGAGAGTTTTCAGTAGCTTCAGAATTTGGAGAATAAGGTTGCTTATCTAACGGCGTTTATATGACTGGATTGGGACGATACTAAATGTAATCTATACTTACGGATCTACCGAAATTGACGGACAGGACTTCAAGCTGGAAGGACTTCGACTGCAGACTTTTATTGCTGCCGCAAGAAACGAAAATAAATTAATTAATGCGAACCCACTGAAATTATGAAAATTTATTGTAAACCCAAGCTGGAATTTATAATAATATATTCCCAATATTATCATAATGCGCCGAATATTTCTCACAATTGGCCTGAGCAATCCTAGCTGCGAGGGGTTTTCAAAACTTAACTTTATAAAAATTATTTAAGATCAACAATGAGTAGTTTAAGACTAACTATGGCTATCATCTCTATTAAGCGAAGCTGATGGAGTAACTACGAAAATCTGGCTTACGTGAGGAAAGATTTACATGCGAATGAATTTGGTTTATTCAAGTGGGATTATATGAAGTGTTATAAAACATCAAGAAAAAGCTCCATGAGCAGCCGCTACATAACAGTCCCTTAGAAATATCATGTTCGTAGCGTGGATGTGTACAAAAATTGATTGATCGATTGATTTTTTCTTGTTTCCGGGCGCGTCAACTTCTTTGGTCATTAGTCCCGTTACTGTAGTGCATGTTTTTTTCTCGGGAGATGGCGGTGATCTACCCCCGCTGGATGGTGAGATCCGGCGCCGACCTACCGTCGGCTAGTGCGGTTTCCCCCTAACCAGGACTCTCCCAACAGCGAGGCACCGCCCCTGCCGGGACTAGATCTAAGCTCCCGACTGGTCTTCCGGAATATGTGGTAGTGTAGTGCATGTTAGTGTGTGTGTGTGTAAGAGAGAAAATAGGACCAGGAAGAGGATGGACAGATCGCGCGCGGTCCGTGGCCCGTTTAGTAGGGTACTTCATCGGCATTCGCCTGGTGTAGATCGGAGAAACCACGGAAAACTACCAATCAGAGTAGCCGGCCACTAGAATTCTCCTCCAGACAGCAGCTGAATTCGACCTAGCTGTCAAGCTAGTGTCGAAAATCCTGCCATCATCGGGACTCAAACCTAAGGACCTCCCGGTCAGAGCACTGCAGTGACATCAGTTGATGCCCTGAGCTACCTCTCTCGGTGGATATTGCAAAAGGAGATGTTCAATTCGTAGAATTGCAGTCGCCGTAATTCGAAAAGTTTTACCAAGGCAAAAGAAGTTTGTAGTGAGCCAGAGATATACTCGACGTACGCACGCTACGCACTGCTTAGCTCGGCGACTGCCTTCCGATCACTCCACATACCTTGATGTAATCGAGGTATAGATTCGCCCCGGGCTCCCGATCCGATGGTGCCTGGCTGCACCTATACTTGGATTTTTTAACGTAATATCTCAAGGTCTCGCGATAGATGGCGGGGGAAAGCAAACTCCGATCGAGAGCCGTAAAAGTCGGAGCTGTAGTGACGTTGCTGTTCTCTATTCGCGCGTGACCTTGAGATGCCACGTTAAATAAACCCCAAGTATAGCTGCCCCAAGAGCACGCGCCTCCTGCCGCGATGCTCCTTATGCTTCCATAACAAACGCCGTCCCTCATTTTCTCGTCGTGAAATTTCATTTGATTTGATTTGATTTGATTTATTTTGCTAAAAAATCACAGTAAAAACTGTATGTGACGTACAGACAAAGAGTATCCTATCGTGTTGGTGTAAAAGTGAGAATGAATTGTTGCGTCGATTTCATGATATCAGTATTTGGATGCACATTACGCACATATGATAGGATAAATGGAACACTAGTATTGAGAAGCAACAGAAGAATCAGCTCTTGTTATGTTGATTTAGGAAAAGCCAATGAATTATAATGGGGTTATTGAGAAGCAAATATTCTACAGTATTTACACATGAAGTGTTTTTACAAAATGTAGTCAAACTACAACAATTACATTCTATACCTACCTGCATTCTATACCTGAGAAACAGTTTTTTTCTCCCATATCATCCTTGGGAAAAAAAGGATAAATTCTTCATTACGTACGTTTTTCGCGAAGAAAAATTAACTTAATTTACTATATGTTTCTACTCAAAATACACGTGAAAATTCACTTGATGCTCGTATAAAGTTTCGATTATTAATCAAATTTTCACGCATAATGCTTATATTGCAGTAATTAATTGGGGAAGTGACCAGGGCAATTTTGAACGTTAATTATCGGCTTACGGTGGAGTAGCATGAGCACTCTACAGAGAATTGAGTCCGTGCCGGGTTTAGAGGTAATAATTTACTATGCGCGCCTGTTGCTTTTTGACAGTAGCAGCAGCAGCTGGTCCTATGTATTAAAAATATACTAACTGAAGCGGAGCCTCGCGTTCTTGTACTTAAAGTAAAATGTTTTAATATTGTAAGATAACTGATACAAATAATAATGAAATAAAAGCTATTTGTAATTGTCTAAAGGTTTTCTAAGTTAAATCAAGTAATGAAATACGATTAAATTTTTTAAATATGTCCAAAACAGTAGAAATTTGGTCATTATTTAGATAATCTTACTCCAAAGTTTCATTATTTCCGCTGCATAGAATTACAAAGGGTGTGATTCAATGTGTAAAATAATAGTGCTTAACAACATATACTTTCTCGTCTTATTGGTAGCAGTTTATTAAAATATCCTGAAGCAAAACACATTTCAAACTCCTCAAACAAATAAAACGCCAGGGATAAATACATGTAATTAATTTATTGACAGTTCAAAGGTTTAAATGCAAATTTCTTCCTGTTATTGAATGCAGAGTATTGTGCTATATCCTGAAAAAATATGAAGACAAACCAAACAATATTTAGGGTTGGAATTCAAACAGGGCACTTTCACTTTCAAGTGATAATCATATTTGAGAACTTTTTGCATTTACTCGAGAGGTTTTACTGAGAATTGAACCTTGCCTCTGAATATTGCTCTATTTCCCCAGCAGAGAGCGATACCTCAGGCCATCAACTGATGTCACTGCAGCGCATCTGACTAGGAGGTTCCAGGGTTCGAGTCACGACGGCGGCAAAAGTTTGGACACTAGCTTTTCACCTCCCGGAACGGGAATTTCCTAATCCGTGAAGTGAAGAAGAAACTTTCATAAGTCCGAATTCAATCGCTATGTGGAGGAGAAATCTTGCGGCCGGCTGCTCTGATCGGTAGTTTTCCGTGGTTTCTCCAATCAACACCAGGCGAATGCCGGACCGTACTAAACAGTCCACGGACCGCGGGCAATCTGTCCTTCCTCTTCCTTGTCCTATCCTCTCCCCTTACACACACACACACACACACTTAAACTAGCATGCACTTCACTACCACATATTCCGGGAGATCCGACGGGAGCTTGAGGCCATGTTGCCAAGCCTCAGCAAGATCTGCCAGTGTTCCTGTTTGTGATTTATGAACGGCCCCAGCCAATTCAGTCGCCCGCGTCGTCTAGCAAGCCCCCAGATGGCGGGCTCTAAGACTCTGCTGGCAGAGCCTCAAATACGACCCTAGAGCTTGTCCCGGCTAGGATGGTGCCCCGCTGGTTGGAGAGTGCTGGTTAGGGGCAAACTCCGCTAGCTGACGGTAGGTCGGTGCCGGTTCTCGCCATCCAGCGAGGGAAGATCACATATACATGTTGTTGGAAGTACATGTTGTTTTAGCACAACTAGTTTCTTTATTATTTTGTGGAAAGAGAGCTCTTTTTATGATTAATTGATTTTTTTCGTGTTTCCGGGCTCGCCAACTGCTTTGGTCATTACTCCCGTTAGTATACCGGTTGCAGGAGATGGTGATCTCCCGCGGGAGAAGGCGCCGACCTTCAGAGCCAGCTAGTGGGGTTTCCCCCTGGCGGACACTCCACCAGCAGGGTACTGCCCCGTATCCTAAGTCTCCGACCGGTCTCCCGGCATTTGTGGTAGTGTAGTGCATGTTAGTGTGTGTGTGTGTGTAAGAGGTGAGTGTAGGAGAAGGAGGCGGAAGGAAGGAAGGAAGGAAGGAATGATCGTGCGCGGTCCGTGGCCCGTTTGTTGGGGTACTACTCCGTCATTCACCTGGTGTTGATCAGAGAAACCACGGAAAACTACCGATCAGAGCAGCCGGCCGCTAGAATTCTCCTCTAGACAGCGACTGAATTCGACCTAGCTGAAAAGCTAGTGTCGAAAATCCTGCCGCTATCCGGACTCGAACCTAGGACCTCCCGGTCAGAGGCGCTGCAGTGACATCAGTTAATGCACTGAGCTACCGCTCCCGGTCAGAAGACAGGGTAAAGTGTGCGCGAGGATCATCCAGATTAGCCGTACTCACTGTATGTTTTACATTGTTGTGCCTTCTATGTCAGCTTCATTAATAACTGTTATGTTTAAGCATTGTCTTGTGATTTCCATTAGCCCCCATATCAATTTTCATTTGTTCAAAAATGTCTTTTTTAATTCTACTAAATACCTATGGTGTTTCCACAAGCTATTCGTATCAATTCTATAATACACCTACTGTGTTTTCACATGTGTTTTTATGTGAACAATCTCGTAAGAGAGTACATACAACTAATGAAATTCAAGAAATGTTTATTTTATTAATTATATGTCATTTTAAAATCATCAATTCTATGTCTATTAATTTCGCCAAGATGGCAACGAGCTTTCTGTATAGAACCAATTACAGGTACAAAGCTCATCTGCCCGCTTTGTACGTACGATTGGTCCTTCGAACTTGCTATGAAAAGTAAGTATAAGAAGGCGGCTGAGTTCACAGAACATCAACCTACAGCCCACAGCTAATTATACAGCCCCTCCTAACATTCATCTTTTGACCTTTCAAGCTACGAAGAGCTGGCAATTTCAATTTTTACTGTAACGGTACGCAATCTCCTCTATTGGATTTGCATCGCCTCGGGCCGAGGCTATTTCACTGATAGGATGGTGGGCGCTGCGTGCTTGCGGCGTTTTCACATCCAGGCGGGTTTCCGTTGGCCACAGTGGGCCGCACTCTCACCTTTGCGATCAACTATAAATATGGGGGTGATGTATTTACGACCTTAGTAGAGGAGCCACGTGCACCGACCCGACGCAGGGTTCCTTCAGAGACATTGCATCAAGATTGTGGCAGAGGCCCACACTCAGGAGACAATGCACGGTCGAAGCACCTCAGCGAGGGATGGAAGTCACCGAAGACCATGCCCCTTTTTGTAATCGGCCCAATCCGTCAATTGCCGATGACTCGACACGCAGATGCGCCGGCCAAATATTTTTAGCCAAAGCCCTTTGTTCGACGCGGAGATATGGATTAAATAGTACGGGCACCAGCAATGCTGCGGGCGATGCCCGCAAACCGAATTCGGCGCGTAATCGGCCAGTGATGAAACGCGGTCTCAATCTCCGGTAGTACGCATGTTGCATACAGAGCATTCTGCCATGTGATCGATGTTTTGGACAGCTTTGTTGCCAAGCAACAGGAAGCGTGCAATGGTTCGTTGCAGGAAATTAATATGTAGAAATGGATTCCTTTCAGAAACGTTCACTAACTTCCCTTGGAGCCGTGGAACTGTCATTCCGCATTGTACTGTCATTCCGCCAAATGAGAAAGTTCAATGAAAAATATTTGTTTATAGTGATAGAATAGTGTGGAAGTATAATAAATAATGTTGAAGATATGTATGTATTTGGCGTTTTCGGGCCGGTAGTCCGACTTCGTCGGTCATCGGTGTCCCCCTTACCCGGACCTAGCATGTAAAAACATACTAAACTTATTAAAAATCCACCAATTAATCTAATACCAATTCAAACGTAATTATATTTAAAACAGCATACTGTTATAACGCTAAAAATACGCATTAAACCATAACCACCTAACTTTATTAAAACACCATCTAATATTATTGAACCAGAAATAGGAGCCTCAACATGAGCCTTAGGTAACCATAAATGAATCATAAATATAGGTATTTGAACTAAAAGCAAAAATTCTTAAATAAATGCCATAAACTATTAATCTTATCACCTCAGAAATCCATATAAATATAAAGTCCATTTCTTGCACTAAAAATTTGATAAAATATTTAATAATGGTAATGATGCTAATAATGTATAAAGACAATAAATAAATACCAGCTTGTACACGTTCAGGTTGATAACCCCATTCTAAAATTAAAAATAATGTAGGAATTAATCTTGTCGGCCCGGTGGCGGAGATCGCTAAAGCAGTAATTAATGGAAATCACGATCTGGGGCAGAGAAGGACACAGTTCAGAGTCCGCCTCCCGGACATGGTTGTATTTGTGATCGTCCTTTCGCCCCTTGTCATCACCATTAAGTATTAAATCCTATAATAATTAGTAAGATACAAGAAGTGAGAGATTATATGCTCAAACGTGAATGCCTAAAAAACGTTATGTATTACAAATAAAAATGTTCAAACTCCTGAAAGGCAAAACTGCCGAACAGGAAGAAAATAAATTTAAAAAAGGAATTAATCTTCTTTCACGAAAATATAAAAGAACCAACATATCAATTCTTGAAAAAGCATATAATGTGTTGCCATGCGTGAGGGAAGAGCGACTTGAGACGAACATGACGTATTCTCTTCGCCGTAACTAGCATGATTCGCCTGCTTCAGCTTCTCTTCTTCACACAGCTGCAGAAACTGGGACGATTTTACCTTAATAGAAAGCTACACCCATAATTTTGCCTCGACCGGGAATCGAACCCGGGGACCACAGCCCGGGAAGCTAGTACGCGGTCCATGAGCGATCACAGAGGACTTATGTTGAAGATAAATACTTTTAAAAGTTCATGTTTACTATATACTGTATTCAATTAACATTAAGAAACATCAGAAATAAAACTTTCAGCTGAAAGGAATTGTTAGATCTTTGTCTGCTTCTTTTTTGTTCATTTGTGCTTTACGTAGCATGGATTGTAAATGAAAGAAAGGAAAATCGCAGATAAATTTTGAGAAGAAATTATACTGTTGTTGAAAGATCCAATTTTGTAGTAGAAGCAGCACTGCGAGTATTTTATACCATTAGGCGTCTCTGGCATCCGACTTTTCATTGGAGTCCAGGTCGAGAGAGGGGTCTACGTCTCAGGGTGGGGCCTTGTATGAACGGCGGCCTGCGACCGAGAATGCGGGGGCTGCCTCAGCTTTTCATCAACCCGCCATCCCCGCTCGAATCTAGGTGGCAGCTCGCCCGACCACAATGACAGTGAATGACAAACAAGCGTGAATTACGTTTAAACAAGTTGTAAATAGGTTTCTAAGCAACGAAAAAAGACTTAGACTATCAAGCAATTGTTGTCAATGTGTTGAATGCTTCCAAAAAATTGAGAGGTTTAATGAGTCTGAAGGTTCTCTTTTTAAACAGTAATGTACAATTAATGGGAGATTACTATTGGTCCCTTCACTGAAAGTGAGCAAACGGCGCATAGGAGAAAATACTGTATCAAGAAGCAAGAAGAGACAAAAGAAAATATCTTTTCGAATCTTTGCACAATTAGTATTAAGAATATAAAGTTATCTTCTAAGTTTAAATAAAGTTTTATTTCTGTTTTAAAAGTGGTTTACTTTTCATTTTTATTGCATATTTCCAATATTTTCCCGTATCTCACTAGCTCAAATTGTGACTGAACTGTGGATGATAGAAACGAACAGAGTTCAGATGTGGATTCAACATACACAAAACTACAAAATTAGCCATCATTAAAAAATGTTGAAATCTTTTTTGTTGTCCTGTGTTGTTGTTATTGTTTCATATTATTATTATTATTATTATTATTATTATTATTATTATTATTATTATTATTATAATATTTGTATTTATGTTTACGTTTCTCAAGGACCTTCTATTTACAATCACTAACATAGTTCACTATATTAAATTAAACACTTATGTTCTCTAAAACAGCTGCAATTTTGTTCCTCTAAATTTTCTTCCCGTATGTATCAAGAGACTGTAAAAATATAGTGCTAGTCCTATTTTAGATGAACTTTTTGTATTGTAATGACCCGTAGAGTAGCCACTACAGAAAGGGGTTTAGCGTCACAAACTGAGTGCACCGGAAATTGATGAATGACCGACACACACGCTAAATTGTTTAGTGGGAGCATAAAGTGTATCTTACCTCATGCTCCGGCATTGAGAAACTGAGGTTAGTAGATGCTTTGGGTCGAAGGGATGCATTACGTCTCATATTTTAATAATACACGGAATGCAATTTTTATAAAGAAGTTGGACCCGTCTTAAGGCTAAATGCACCGAAAAAATACTTATAGGAAAATCAATAGATCGCAGCACTATCACACGGAATTTTACTAGACCGATAACGTCTGAACAAGTTGCCATTGCCGATCTGTAAACGGCATTGAACTCCTTTTTAAAAATAAATTCACGCTACGATGCCGATGTTTAAAACTATTTCCAAAAAATTAAAATGATTTCTCATAGTTCCAGGGAAGAAATTAAAATGTGGGCTTATAGCGCGATGACGACGTGCTTCTGAATCCAGCATTGTCGTCGTACCAAATCGGATGAATAGGAGCGGCGTAAAGTGAGAATTTCGGAAAACCCCTGCCTGACGCCCTCCCCTCCCTTCTCGCTTCACGCAGTCACTCGACCTCCTCCACGCGGCCAGACGGCCAAACCAGCAGGGTGCGGCACGGAAAGGCCGTGCTCTTAGGCCAGGC
Source organism: Teleogryllus oceanicus (assembly GCA_964035755.1). Taxonomy (NCBI): domain Eukaryota; kingdom Metazoa; phylum Arthropoda; class Insecta; order Orthoptera; family Gryllidae; genus Teleogryllus; species Teleogryllus oceanicus. The sequence continues at coordinate 49,277,820 of CAXIVR010000001.1, read as the reverse complement.
AATGGTTTTCGTCCACTTTCAATCTCAATATATTTTTCTCCACTTATTCAAACTATGTGATGCTGTAACGCACAACCAAACGATCCATATCATCTGTAATAGTCGTATAAAACTATATATCTTGTTCACATATTTCCGTCTTCCTTCGAATACCATCAAAAAGTTGTTTGAGGCACTCTCGAGTATCAATTCCGATTTGGAAACTGATTTCAAAAGAAAATTGAACTAATTGTGTATATCATGTATTATTCCATGTCGAACATCTTATTTACATACATTTTACTTCTAAGTCTTCCGTTGTATTCCACTACCAGAAAGAATGAGCCGAAATTACGCACAGGCTCCATTATCCTGCGACGCTCGATTTTGATCTCAAAACAGCGTTTGTCTCATGATAGACCACCGGATGAATCTGTTTCCCCAAGTAAAGTTCAAAACTGTTTTCCGTACTTTCGGACAAATTTGAAAAAGTGGTAAAATAAGCGTGCAGGCCATATGTCTCAGAATCCAACGCCATATCAGACACTGAAATAAGATAAATAGAAATTCTATAGAAATGTAGAAAACGAAAACATTCAGTAACGTTAACATTCTCTTTCACTTGGCACTGTCCGACGATCTCTTAGCTAGAGAGTCTAATGGCTGGATTCTAATGTATTACATATGTTTCTGTGTACTGTTCTAAATTGTGATCTTGGCAAATTGTTAAATCTTAACAAATATCTAAATTTTTCGTCGCATATTTTGTAGTCTCTGTTTATTTTACATTTTGCTGATTCTACAATTTTTTTACAAATCTGCAATTTTCTTGAAATTATTAATTTTGAAAAACGTTTTCTTTTAAATTTGTTGTGATTTTTTTAGCAATAACCATAGTTTGTCTTAAACTAATTCAGAAATGTCTCACGTAAAGATATTAAAGAAAAAATAGTTTTTCTGCTCGTCCTTGCCGTCACACGCCACCTCGTCTGCGTTCGCTCACCCTTTTAACTGCTTTTAGGGTGTCGCACGGCGTGACCAGATGATGAAAACGTGGCCAAAACCTCAAATAAGTTCGAATTCATTTACTAAGTTGCACATGGGAGTTTTGGAGGTCACTGATTTCAAATCTGATATCAAAATTACACAAAACAATATGGCGGATCCTCTATGGCGATCAAAATTGTAATTAGGACATTCATAAGAAACAACATATACAAAACATAAGAAATTAATCATCAACCCTCAAACCGCAGATATTTGCTATGTGTTTGCTTTATTTTTAACGTATTGAATAATTCTATTCGTTTATACAAGTTATAAATCGTTATACACATTTATTATTTGTAAAAAATCCTTTGAACAGAACTCTTCGTATATTTCACTACGAAACTGTTCCGCAGGGAGTTCTATACGCACATAAGAAGCTGTTCATAAAACCTCAAAGCGAAGAAATTTACAAAAAACTTTCGCTTTATTTATAACATATTCAATTACTCTATTCGTTTCTATGAGTTAATAATCGTTATATGCATTTCTTATTAGTACAAAATCCCTTGAACAGAACTCTTCGTATATTTCACTGACACTGTTTCGCGGCGACTTGCACACGCACATAAGACGTTAGTCATAAAACCTGAAACTGCAGAAATTTGCAATAAGTGTTTGATTTATTCACAACTTATTTAGTTACTCTCTTCAGTGAATATATTTATAAATCTTTATGCGTACTCGTTATGCTTGAAAAAATTCATGAACTAAATTCTCGATTAATTTTACTTATCAGGTTACCGTGGGGTACCTTCAAGAAAAATTGAAAAATTCTACACGATCACAGAACAAAAATCTCGTTTATTAATTCAGGAGTTTTCGGAAAAATTATTTAATTATCTATACAAACATATTTCGACGAACGTATAACATTCCATGCGAAATTATTTTACCAGTGTCACGACGCATTCATTATTTACCAACTATTCAGTAAAACTCATTTGGCAGCATCCGTGCGCTAAATGCATATTTAGAAAGATGATCAAGTAATCTCATAGATGAATGCAATTTAAATGAGTTATTATAAACTTTTCTTTTACTGAATTCTTTGAACGGATCACTTAATTTATCTAATGCAGCGAGTCGCATGTGCTCAGAAAAACAATAGTTCATAAAACTTGAATATGCGTCTATACTCGGCCAATCAGGACAATAAATAGAACAGACAGAAGAAAAATAGAAAGCGCCAATAAAGTGCGTTCAGTAGCAGGTTACAATATCTTGGATATACAATATAATGATGACATCAGAACCGAATTGAATATATTCAATCTGATGGACAAAATCCAATCATTTGGGAGTAAGTGGCATGATCATATCCAACGCATGCCTCCAAACAGAATTCCCAAAATAATGTACACATATAATCCTAAAGGAAGAAGACATGTTGGCCGCCCCTCAACAAGATGGAGAGACTCACTCTCTTGATGTGGAAACAGGCCTTAAGGCCTAAATCCATGAAGCAGAAAAAGTAGAAGAAGACTCGGCCAATCCTTATTAACTTCAAAGGTAATGTAATATTCTAATGACTAATATTCATAATCACAAGCGATTCACAATATTTGCCGGTACAGAACTTGTGAATGGAATGATTGTTAGTTTCAAGTCCCCGCTCAGTAATGCAGGTTGCCGCTACGAGATATACACTGTAATAGAAAATATTTCATAAAACACGAATCTGCAGCGAGGCGCACCCAAATTTTCTTTTAACTGAATGATTAATATACATGCTAAATTTTCATTAAAATTTGAGTGTGTTATATTGCGTTATATATTACTTTTAGGCTAGTTAGATTTTTATCACATTGTATCGAATATAAATAATCGTAATCCATATTAAATTAACATAATTTTTGTTTTACTTACCATCAACAGGGACTTCCATAATTGCAAAACACAGTAAAAATATTTTTGTAGCACGTTTTTATAAGTATTCAAAGCACAGCTTACTGTCGCCTCTGACGCTAGAAGAGCACTGACCGTGTACTCCAACTTCAAACTTCCACTGCGCGCAGCAGGTACAGGGATTATCCTTCATACTTTAACAACAGATGTGCGAAATATTCCTCTTTCCAGTGGAATGGTCGGAAATCCCCAAAATAAGTTTTAATTTTTGAGGTTTTGGCCACGTTTTCGCCATCTGGTCACACCGACATGTCGGTCCGACTGATCCACCACACGGAATTAATTCCGATTGAGTGTATGATGGATAGTCGGATCGCATTAGCCGGTAGGTACAGGTCAGTCACACGCCAGTAAATAGTTGATCTGCCATACTTTCCTTCATACATCATACATCCTTCCGCCATACATCATTCTTTCTCATGTCACTAGCTCAAATCTCCTCTCTCACGTTTCTAGCTCGAGTGTTTTCTCTCACATCTCCAGCTCAAGTCTCCATTACATGTATTTTTTTCTAAATCCACTGTTGCTCCCTCACTTTCTTCTTCACATCCATTTGGAAATTTCTGTGCTGTCACGTGCGTGATGCTTTGCCTCTGATTGGTTCGAACAACAGGCTTCTGAAATCTTCCACTAGTCTTTTCCATCGATTGACTCTAAGCAATACCTTCCCTTAGCGATCTAATTTGCTGTTTTTAATTGGTCGCCTTTGCGCGACCATGGGCGCGTGGCGATCTAGCAGCAGGCGAGGTAGCACCGGCTGTCTGCTACCTCGCTGATAATTTTATGGTCTGACTAAATGGTGTTTGGAAATATTCAACTTCAGATAGTTCCAATAACTGAGGAGGAGACTTTAAACCTTGTTTAAATTAATGAAGAGTTATTGAAAAGATTACAGTAAGTGTCTTTTGAGTCTTATCACTGAATTTAACAGTTGCATATCTTTTCGACAAAATAGAGATTTTTTTACATCAAATCTGTTGCATAAACCAGCGCTTTAAAGATAGGTAGGGTCATGTAAGTTTTTGTTTAAAAATAGTAGTTTGCACGTAATTTAGGGTTGAAATTAATACAATTTAAACAAAAAACAGTTTCTTAAAAACCGCTTTAAATTTTTTCATCAAGGTGTTGCAACATATAGAAGACGCAAAGTTTAAAATAATTGCCAGGTCTAATTTTATTGAATTCTTTGAATTTGAAAATTGCAAATATCAAATAATGCAGAAATAGTATATACTGTTCTAGCATCACTAGTTATTAAGCGCAGTGATCTTCTCCACTTGCTTACGCCTTGGAAGTTATTAACATTTATTCTACGCCACCAGTATTTTAGTTTGAGGTATGATTTACTTTTGCTTAATGATACATTCTATATTTGATATACTTTTGCTTAAATCCTATCTACTTTTTAAATTTTGTCTGTGCTTTGGCAAGTGTTGCATTATGCTTATGGCAAGTGTTGCTTCTGGAGCAACCGCATAATGGCGGACGGCTGAAACCCGAGCGTCGCACGGTGGTCTGAACGGGGCCGAAACGCGCGTATAGGATGTTAAGTTAAATAATTATTTATTTAGTGGATTTAAAACGGTTCTTTAAGTATAAACCTATTGAAACATGTTCTAAGTGTAAAATAATATTAGTCAGCATAATTCATATTGTTTATTTATTTATTTATGTCGAAAAAGTACTAATATTTATTAAACATTATTGAAAATGAATAAAAGCTTCTTTATTTGTCCACAAGTAAAGAAAAAGTTGTTATAAGCATTTATTCCATGACTCAATGGAAAAGGTGTTAAAAACTAGGTAGAGATAGTGTTTAGAAAGGTTTTTAGCAATAGTTTTTAAAAGTAGAAAACCCTTAAAAATGTTCTTAATTGTATAATTGTATATACTAATAGTAGTAATTAATACACTGTAACAATTGCACTACTCGTTTGCCATTTATAATGTCAAATAATAATTAATAATTTTATATTATGTTACTTAACCTGTCAAGAGGAGGCGCACGGATGCTTTGGACCAAAAGCCAGAAAGTGTTGTGTTTCATGATAGGGAAATGCAGAGACCTGGCCGCCTGATTGGCTTCCCGTGAGACTTATCTTCATTTCCCTTGGGTCTTATTTTTTTAGCATTCAACGGTTACGCATATACCAGTCATTTCCTTTAACCCCTTTTGTCAGTAGGAGCAAGTTTAAAAATAAATTAGTTTCCTAGCTTATTATTTTTTTACGTCAATATATCCCTGTTGAAATTCTGCTGTGAAATTAGTAGTATTTCCTATTAAGTAAGTTGTTCAATTACTAGTTAGTATCAGTTGTATAATAATAATAATTTTATTACTATTTATGTACTGCAGTGCGGTGTAGTGTTGTGCTATGAAGTGGAGGCGGAAGAAATCATCACAAGTAAGTGTTTCAGCAAGTGTAGTAAAGGAAATGAAATAAGGCGCGCGGTGATATTTTTGTACTATTTATTGTTAACTATTGTTTTTAATTAAAACCTTTTTTGTATCTTATTGTTAGTCAAGCTTCTTTCATGCCGGAATACACCCAAATTCCAGACATCTATGGACTACGGTTAAACGTATCTACAAGGATAAAACAGAAATTCCCCCAGACAAATCCAAAATTATAGCTAAACACCTGGAAGATAGTTTAAACCCTTCCCAGTGATAAACATTACTTTTAATGCCGATATAACAGAATACTTAAATAATGAAATCCCAACCGCAGCGTCACCAATCAAATTTATATCACCCTCCGAGACAGCGTCTATAATCAAATGCCTTAAATTTTAAAAAACCCTAGGAATTGACGGAATCAACAATGTTTGCGTTAAGATGTAAAATAAACAAAGTATTGCAGCATCAACGGCTATTTTTAATGCTTCCCTACGTCTTAACTATTTCCCAACAGCATGGAAAAAAGGCAATTATATATGAAAAATTGATATTAACTGAATTGAACCTTTTTCTAACCTCAACGAACGCCACGCCATCCGTTCAGTTTGGTTTACAAAAGCGAATCACGCCACTACTCATCAACTTCTTCGATTAACCAAAGGAATCGCTAAAGGATTTCACGATAAAAACACACAGTAACACTATTTCTAGACTTACGCCAGGTTTATGATAGGGCTCGTATACAAAATGTTTCGACTGGGAATCACCTTAATACTAATAAAAATCATTCAAAGTTTCATATGTAACAGAACATTTTTTGTTAAAATCGACAACTCTACTTCAAAATTGTACCCAATAACTGCAGGAGTACCACAAGGATCAGTACTCTCTCCAACATTATTCAATATTTATACACATGACGCAATTCACATGATTCCAATATTGCATTATACATGGATGGCCACAGCCTATTTTCTACAAATTCCGATATCTTATTAGCGGTGCATACAAAAATCATCTCGATGTGTCACATAAACTGGACACAGAATTGGAGAGTTGAAATTATTGAATAAAGTGTGGCAAAATCTTCACCCTTTGTAGACCTGAGAGCAACTGAGCTATCAATTCTGGAACAAAATACCATGGGCCTCTTCATCAGTAAAATACCTTGGCATTTTTATTTGATAAAGGTTAACATGGAAACCATACATCAATGCACGGTTACCAAATAAAAACAAAAGCAAAATTTCAAAATTATTTCCTATATTAAACAGAGCTCACCATTGAAGAAAACGAATGCCGACTGCTAATATTCAAATCGATAGCCCTTCCTATAACCTGGATGCCCAATCTGGGGAGCTGTTTGACTCCTAACAATATTAATAAAATCAAAGTAATTGAAAATATATTTATAAGAAATACTCTAAATGCCCCCTGGTTCATTACAAATGAACAAATTCATCGAGAATTAAAAATTATATATTTAGAAGAAACCATAGCTAAATTAGCTAAAGATTTTTACAGCAATCTGCACACCTCAACAAGTACCATCATTTTAACATGAAAAAATGCAGTCCCACCCCACGCATAAAGTTAAGATTTCCCAAAGACAAATTCAACCCCCCCATAAACCACTATACCTAAACCTGAACATAATCATATTCCTTTCTCTTCTTAATTAACAATAATATTAAATCAATAATTATATCTGAGTTTAAACGTCACTTACCTTTAAGGATGGACAATCCAAAACTGCCATATATCTTATGTATTTTTAAAACTCTTGAAAGACTGTATTGTCTAACAAGAAGAAATAAATTAAAAAGAAGCTTCTTTCATGTAAAGTTACGATATTCTGCCACCAAGTTACGAAACTTCATTGCAGAATGAATAATAAACTTAAAATGATACTGACAAATATATTTCTCCTGCACTCAGCTAATGACTTTAATGGTTTAAGTATATTTGTCATAAACAAGAATGATTAATATCTCGGTTTTAATTTGCATTAAGTGAAAGTATATTTCTAATGAACACCAATGTTTTTATTTCTGTCTTCAATCTACACTTCATACTATGAATGGGAATTTCTATTTATATACTTAACCATAATCAATCTAATAAATGCAACACTTGCTCGTTTTATTTACAAAATAATACATGCCTTTCCAAAGCTGCTTCTCCTCCGTATTAACTTGCCAATGTATTGCCGCTAGAAACAGCATAATTGCTTCTCCATTCGTCTATTCCGTCCCCGCTCCACTTGTAATGTAATGGAGTTCCATCTGGGTCTTACTATTTTTGTTGTGAATCAGATTCCTTGAAAGTCGTAGGCCCACGTGAAGTAAAGTGATGCGAAGTCTCACCCGCCTCGTGGCCTCGGCTCCAATTCCAGTCGGCCATCTCCGGTCGCCTGTCCAGCTCCCACGCCCCGTCGTTGTTTTTATCGTGTTTCCGGGCGTGATAACTGCTGGTCGTGAATTCCCGTTAAGTGTAGTGCATGTTTTCTCGGGAGATAGCGGTGGTCTTCCCCCGCTGGATGGCGAGATCGATGCCGACCTGTCGTCGGCTGGTGAGGTTTAACCGGATTCTCCCACCGGGAGCTTTTCAGCCAGAGCAAGCTCTAAGCTCCCGACTGGTCTCCCGACATCTGTGGTAGTGTAGTGCATGTGATGTAGATGTGTGTAAGGGAGAGGATACGACAAGGAAGAGGAAGGAAAAATCGCGCGGTCCGTGGCCCGTTTGTTAGGGTACTGCTCCGGCATTCGCCTGGTGTTGATCGGAGGAAACCACGGACAACTACCAATCAGAGCAGCCAGCCTTTAAAATTCTCCTCCAGACAGCGACTGAATTCGACCTAGCTGAAAAGCTAGTGTCCGAAATCCTGCCGCCGTCAGGACTCGCACCTAGGACCTCCAGGTAAGAGGCGCTGCAGTGACATCAGTTGATGCACTGAGCTACCGCCCCAGTGCCACCGTCCTGCTCCGCCGGGCACGGCGATGCTCCTCGCCGCCAAGTCAGCAACGCTTATCCTACATGGATCAATTCCCCATCCCCATATCACGATGGTTATAACCATATACTTCACTGGCACACAAAACTGTTCTTATTTAAACTATCGTATTTCAGTCTATTGTCGAGTCGCGCACCTGGTTTTCTACGCGCTTATTACAGAGTATTTCACACACCACTAACGCTGATGGTGATGCCACTGTACACTTTGTTTGTGCATAATTTCGAATACCTCCCATGTCCATTTGTTAGACACACCGCTGATGTCTCGTTATGTAGTACATCTTATTTATGCTTCTACTGCTGTACACCTGCCCGCACATTCGCCCTTCTGCCTCGTCCCACACCACTACTGTTAGTCCAATTTCTACTGTTCTTCCCTTCATAAAACTGATTGATAGATTGATTTTTTCATGTTTCCGGGCGCGTCAACAGTTTTGGTCATTCGTACTGTAAGTGTAGTGCATGCTTTTTTCGGGAGATGGTGGCGATGTTCCCCCGCTGCATGGTGAGATCCGGCGCCGACCTACCGCCGGCTAGTAGGGTTTCCCCCTAACCTGGACTCTCCCACCAGCGGGGCACCGCCCAGCCGGGACAAACGTAAAGTTCCCGACCGGTCTCCCGAAATATGTGTTAGTGTAGTGCATGGTAGTGTAAGTGTGTATGTGTAAGGGGAGAGGATAGGACAAGAGGATGGAAAGATCGCGCGCGGTCGGTGATCCGTTTGTTAGGGTACTGCTCTGGCATTCGCCTGGTGTTGATCGGAGAAACCATGGAAAACTACCGATCAGAGCAGCCGGCCGCTACAATTCTCCTCCAGACAGCGACTGACCTCCATTCGATATCAATGGGTACTTTTAACCTTGCTGCTGTTCACCGATAACAAATCTCGAGTTTTCGGCACGATGTGATCGGTTTCTTTTCCACCTAAGTCCCTCACCGCCATCTTCGAGCTTGCACTCCGCCGTCATTCCCTCTCGCGCCCTACCTGCCTTCTGCCTGCCCTCGGTTTCGCGCCCTCTCGGTTGCCTGGTCTTGAACCGTTCTTGTATGATTCTCTTCAAAGAACCCTTATTGCACGCGGAATTGAACTTTTGGGGTACTTACATGCAGAAACGTGTTGCGTTTTATCACATCCTACCTATTTTTAGGATTTTCTTACAACAAAAAGAAAAATCCTACACTTGATTTTAAATTCTACTGTTGGGCATCCTGAGATAATTGTGTTTGCTAAAATGGTCTTTCTTGTCTTCTTCGTAAAAGCCAATGCTTTTCTTTTAAGAAGTATTTAAATACATTACGCATCGTAAATCCAGGCACATTCTGTTACATGATTGTACTGTTTGTTCGCCCTACTATTTTATATAAATCATAATGTATGTATCTCTTTGTAACACGTTGCTTGAAACATTGAAATGCGTTTGGTTACTGACGCAGATGTGCGTCTGCCGCAACGCCTCGGCTGCCTCACGGCGACCAGTCCAGTTGCCTGTTGGGATTCGCACCGAACTGTCGGTTGCAAGTTGGTTCTCGACCCGAACCGTCTGTTACGTGTTCGCACATGGCTTCTGGAAGTTACGTTAGTTCACGGTAATTACTTCAGTCAGTTGCTTGGGCACTTTTAAAAATTATACAGTGTTTTCATCTCTGTACGACTCATATCCACATGTACACAGATTGCCACTGTGGTATTCGGGGCAATATTTCAATGCGGCGAAATAGCTTTCCAGCCACGTGCTGAATTCTGAATAATTGTAGGTCGGACCCGGATCTCGCTATCCAACGGGGGAAGATCACCGCCATCGCCCGAGAAAAACATGCACTGCACTAACGGGACTAATGACCAAAGCAGTTGACGTGCCCGGAAACACGACAAATCAATCAATCAAAAACTATTGTATGGTGATGTCCACCTCTCGTCCCACGAGAGGCTAATGCAATGGGCCAAAGATAGGTGATAAGGCACTGCAACAATAGCTATTCCATCAACAGTCCACTGTTACTAAGTAGTGCTCTATCAGATCTGTTGAGGCTTCGGATATATCTTAAGTGGTGTAAGAGTTTGGGACAGATTGGGTAAAGATCTGTAATACGTCTGGCTGAGATTTTGTCATAAGGGAAGAGTGTGAAAACGATGAGTATTAAGCACACCTTGTCGATGGTCTGTTTTTAACATTAAGTATTGAAGCATCAACATCAGTGTTACCTGTGTCTGGGCGAAAGGAAATCGGTTTCCTTTTTGGATTTATTTCGTTATTCTTGCGTGTATGCGACTCGCAAGCTTACGCTCTTTTGACGCGCCAAAACACGCTGGATCACGGAGAATGCAGCGCCACGGAACTTCGAAATCGCAACACGGACGTCCCGTAAAGATTCAAAACTCGGTGCAGTCGACACGCACGTATTTATTCGTTTTTCCACGAGCGAGGCGATCCGCCACCAGACGGCTCGGCTGCTGATTTTCAAAGAATATGGGCCTACTGCGTTCGCAAGAAGCACCAAGTTCTTTAAATATCGTCAATGGAAGACGATGGTAGCGCATTCCGTCTGGGAAGGTGCCGCACTCTCACGGCCATTTTGTATTAGTTCGATCTCGTATATTCTGTGACAATGTGATTATTTTTCTCCGCAAAGCAGTCGGCAATTGTGAGAGAAAATTAATTTCTGGAACGCGCGACTTTTAAAAAGTATGTCCTTCGCTGTTAACTCGCCCCAAAGAATGGTTATAATCGTTTGTATTCCAAGTCAGGCATCAAATTTGAAATAATTTGGCTGCCTATGTGAAAATAGATTGCTTTTACTTCTCCCTAACTAAGTCCTAACATTGATTCTTGAGATTATGGGATGACGAAACTCGTTAGTTTTCAATATAATTTTCTATTAATACGTCATTTTGTTCCTTGATAAAAATCAACATCTTTAAGAAAAAAATTATGTTGCCGTAGATTTCGATTCTTCAAATCCTTTCTTTAAGTCTAATCAAAAAGATCATTTTTTTGAGAAAACTGACAGAAGAGAAATTGATAATAATTATAAATTTAATTAATGTTGCCTTTAAAATAAGTGATTTAATTTTCTCTGTTATGAAAAAGTAGGAAATATTTATTCCATGAAAATGTGAGTTAGTGGGTGTATAAAATGGGTTCAGTAGTTGCTTGAGCTCGGTGATACTATCACGGTTATACTCCAGTTTATTTAACGTGGCGCCTCGTGGCCAAGATCTGGACGGAGAGTGCGACACTCTAATGCAATCGAGAACTTCGTTACGATTTAAAGTTTTGGATTGGAGCTATCGAATGGATGACAAAGTCTGCCTTTCCTTCCAGCTCGTGACCTTGAGGCGCCAAATATATCAAAGTATAGGGTAACGAACTGTTGTACCTACGTTTGGTGGTTCACACTTGATCGAAGTCGTTAATTTTTAAGAACGAAAAATATATCCCAACGCCTATATTATATCCCATACCTTCCTTCGGAGAGGGAAAGCAGAAGTCGGCTGTAACATTTTGATGATTCCTGCAATCTCGAACTTAGTTTTACCTCATGCCAAAATAAACTTCGCTAAATTAAAATCGCCTGTTTCACCTCGCCAAGTAATACCTGCTTTGTCCGCTCGATGGTGCGGACACATTTTACGTGGTGAGACGAAAGAGCGGATCTGATAACCCGAGTCTCGTTACGTAAATAAGACATTAACTTGTAAGACGGGCGACAAGTTTCTAAGTTAAGATTAAGGACTGTATATTTATTGTATGAGACGTGCAAATAAAATTTGAAAAATGTTATAATTACATAACCAAACATAAATCCAGATTTACATAATAAGTTACATAAATAATAGAACACAGTAAAAATACATATAGTATTATATTTCATATTACAAACAATGAACGTAAATTGAATACCAGTAGTGACGTTTCGGTACATTTTTTTTTCGCTGAGCTTCTGGTTGGAACTACAACTCTAAATGATGTAACAGATGATGGAGCAAAGAGAATAACATTTGCAAATGTATTTACTTACAAAATGCTTCTACTATTGCATCTCATCCTTTAATGTACAAATTACAAATGCTTCATCTCATCGTGTGCGTTTTACATTTCTTGTTACAATAATTAAAAAAACACATTATATCATATGCGTGTGTTGTGTATCGTAACAACAGAATGAAAAATCATTCTACCAACTGTCATTGGGATCAGCGTCCTGTGTTCACAAATGATAATTTGGGATTATCACAGTGAAAGTCACATGTCGATAGAGGTACTTTTGGTGTTTGTGAAACTGCCCGAATACATACATGCTGTATGAACAGTAAATGTGGTAGGTTGTTTACCTGTACGTGAATGTCAAAAATGTGAATAGTGGGCAATGCAGATACACTGTTTAATTATTTTCTAAGAGAAACCTTACAATCCAATCCAGCGTTGGTTGTATCTGGTAGTTTCAATCTATGGTATTATTTCTGATTTTAGAAAATATCTGGTGTCGTGCAGAAGCACACAAAATAGTAGAAACATTTCTTTATATATTCAGAATAACAAAACGACAAAATCATTGCTGTTCCATAACTCAACATGAATAGCATATATTTAAGGCCGCTCTGTTTCTTGAATTCTTACTATCGCACGACGCCGAATGTACCAAACAGTATCGCACTGATTAAGATAATCCGGTTGGCACGCGAAGTATGAGAATGGGTAGAATAACAAATTTTTGCGTATTTATGGCAAAATATAAACTGTTTCCTTGTTATTTTCATTTTGCGCTTGTTTCTGAGTATTTTACCCAGTGAACACTCTGTAATGGTCAAATGCATTTTTGTAATTATTGCGTGCATTAGAAATTATTAATTTAGATTTTCGAACTAAGTCCCAGAATTCTCTTGTACTTCACACTCTATTCAGCGGCTCCATATTACTGTACTAAAGAAACGAGGAGTAAAGAAATTGCGCTGGATCTGCTGCAATGTGTTGGGTATGTTTCATACCACTGTACCATTTTGAACCGTTCACAAATGATAATTATTTTCGTAAAGTTGTGTTAGTTGTGTTTCGTTTTAGTTTTGCATACACATTGTGTCCAACTTTACCTGCAAAATTGTACAAGAGAAATTTCAAATTGTTTACGTCTAATTTAGCGCAAATAAGTCATTTTGATTGATTTTCGTAAAAAAAAACAGTAAAAAGTGTATGAGACAAATATGGCAGAAGTACAACCTGCTCACATTTTCTGAGCCCCAGAATGTCTTCCCCACCATCTTTCTATACACATTCAATTATTAATAAAAGTACCAACAGGTAAAGTGAGTAACATTTGAAAAACTTCAAACATTTTTGTCCCAAGAAGTTATAAAAACATATTGCATCGGTAAGCGAACTTCACAAATTTGATTTTATAGTATAGCTAAAAGAAAGAGGAACTCTACTCCTACCACATGTAGCAAACTGAGAGTTCAACAAAACGTGCGCATGGTGTAGCTACCTGCGGGTAAACAATGATTTATGGGTTTCTAGGGCTAAGCCAGTTAACCATGTTAAACTAATGAAAACTATTTGTGTGAAATTCACACTTTCAGCCCTCACACGATCGTGCACATTATTATGTTTACATCATATGTAATTAAATGCTAGAAAATTATTAGAATCTAGAGTAACTCTATTATTTTTTTATTTTAAATCTGTAATTCAATAATCTGTAATCTGTGATTTAGGGCATATTCATAATCAGGCCTGACCGGAAAGTCCTAGGTTCGAGTCCTCACGGCGGCACGATTTACGACATTAGCTTTCCAGCTACATCGAATTCAGTCGCTGTCTGGAGGAGAATTCTAGCAGCCGGCTGCTCTGATCGGTAGTTTTCCGTGGTTTCTCCAATCAACATTAGGCGAATTCCGGAGCAGTACCCTACCAAACGGGCCACGGTCCGCGCGCGATCTGTCCTTCCTCTTCCTTGTCCTATCCTCTCCCCTTCCATACATGTTACACTCACATGCACTACACTACCACATATTCCGGGAGATCGGTCGGGAGCTTAGAGCTTGTCCCGGCTGGGGCGGTGCCCCGCTGGTGGGAGAGTCCTGGTTAGGGGGAAACTCCACTAGCCCACGGCATGTCAGCGCCGGATCTCGCCATCCAGCGGGGGAAGATCACCGCCATCTGCCGAAAGAACATGCAGTACACTAACGGGACTAATGACCAAAGCAGTTGACACGCCCGGAAACACGAAAAAATCAATCTTATCGATCAATCATCATCAGACTATAATTTTTCACTTTTTTCCAAATTGGTGGACATTTGCTGTATACCTATGTTTGCCTTTCCTCGCGGAAGTTCAGTGTACGAATGCACGGAAAGCATAGAGACTAAAAAACTCAGGTCTATCGCTCAGGCAACTATATCAAGTTGTAATTCGCCAATTACGTAGTTTGTATGAGTGCAATATTCATACTGTGCGAAATTTGCTACAACCTTTGAACTTTGAAATCACATGTTAATGTAGACGCCAATCGCATAAAGGTATGCATCGACATGAAAGTGTGTATCGAGAATCGATAATAATCGACGAACTTTCACTTATTGGCTGTCTCTGGTTAGCCAAACCGCAGCTCTCTATTTCGCGTCCATACATTGCCTTTGTTCTTCACGATCCCTTGACTTTTGGCTTTATGTGTGACGCTTTTCCTGCGTCTATTTATCGGACTCATTGGTAATTGTACGTGGAGTTCCTCAGGGATCTATTTTATGCCCTCTTTTCTTCCTACTTTACGTAAACGATATGCCCTTGACTATTTAAAATGGAAAAACAGTTCTCTTTGCGGATGGTACAAACATTCTTTACAATAAAAAAACTTAAATAGTACAATATCATATGTTTCAAATTGATTCCGTAATAACATTTTAATAATAAATGAAAAGAAAACAGTTTTAAAACAGTTTTCATTTCAAATAAACAACTCTGTACTCCACTGAAAATGAATGATGTACCATTGACTGATGGTAAGATTTATTCTTGAAAATAGATTTTATTACATTGGAGCGATTATTTTATTAAGAAGCCTGGCAAAAAACGCTCGTTTTCATTCTGTATCCAAAATTCAAGTAGTATGTGGCTTAGGGTAGAGATAACAGAATTACGAGAACGTGTACAGCACGTACCCCGTAGCACGCGACACACATTTTAACGGTATTTGAAATTAAATTCATTCATTCGTTCATTCGTTCGTTCGTTCGTTCGTTCGTTCGTTCGTTCGTTCGTTCGTTCGTTCGTTCGTTCGTTCGTTCGTTCGTTCGTTCGTTCGTTCGTTCGTTCGTTCGTTCGTTCGTTCGTTCGTTCGTTCGTTCGTTCGTTCGTTCGTTCGTTCGTTCGTTCGTTCGTTCGTTCGTTCGTTCGTTCGTTCGTTCGTTCGTTCGTTCGTTCGTTCGTTCGTTCGTTCGTTCGTTCGTTCGTTCGTTCGTTCGTTCGTTCGTTCGTTCTTTCGTTCGTTCGTTCATTCGTTCGTCATTCGTTCGTTCGTCCGTCCGTCCGTTCGTTCGTTCGTCCGTCCGTTCGTTCGTTCGTTCGTCCGTCCGTCCGTTCGTTCGTTCGTTCGTTCATTCGTTCGTTCATTCATTCGTTCATTCGTTCGTTCGTTCGTTCGTTCGTTCGTTCGTTCGTTCGTTCGTTCGTTCGTTCGTTCGTTCGTCGTGTCCGTTCGTTCGTCGTTCGTTCGTTCGTCCGTCCGTTCGTTCGTTCGTTCGTTTGTTCGTTCGTTCGTTCGTTCGTTCGTTCGTTCGTTCGTTCGTTCGTTCGTTCGTTCGTTCGTTCGTTCGTTCGTTCGTTCGTTCGTTCGTTCGTTCGTTCCGTTCGTTCATTCGTTCGTTCGTTCGTTCGTTCGTTCCGTTCGTTCGTTCGTTCGTTCGTTCGTTCGTTCGTTCGTTCGTTCGTTCGTTCGTTCGTTCGTTCGTTCGTTCGTTCGTTCGTTCGTTCGTTCGTTCGTTCGTTCGTTCGTTCGTCCGTCCGTCCGTTCGTTCGTTCATTCGTTCTGTTACCATTGTTCCCGTTCATTCATTTCCGTTCGTTCGTTCGTTTTTTGTCTTTCGTTCGTTCGTTTTTTGTCTTTCGTTCATTCGTTTGTTGCCGTTCGTTCGTTGCCGTTCGTTCGTTCAAGCGTTCGTTCGTTTGGTGCGTTTCGTTCGTTCGTTCGTTCGTTCGTTCGTTCGTTCGTTCGTTCCTTGCCGTTCGTTTGTTGCCTTTCGTTCGTTCGTTCGTTCGTTGCCTTTCGTTCGTTCAGTTCGTTCGTTCATTCCGTTCGTTCGTTCGTTCGTTCGTTCGCTCGTTCGCTCGTTCGTTCGTTCGTTCGTTCGTTCGTTCGTTCGTTTGTTCGTCCGTTCGTTTATTCGTCCGTTCGTTTATTCGTTCGTTCGTTCGTTCGTTCGTTCGTTCAGTTCGTCCGTTCGTTCGTTCGTTCGTTCGTTCGTTCGTTCGTTCGTTCGTTCGTTCATTCATTCATTCATTGAATGAATGTATATAAATAAATAAACAATCTCTATTTTAGCTACAATTTACCTTTTGCATGCCCATTTTAGTACAAATAAATGCCATCTTGCCTTATTTTAACCAGAATAAATTCTTGAACTTTCAGCTGTAGAAGTGAAATGGTGCTATGTGAATGTATGTATCGGTTTTTAGATTTAAGTTCCATATACTGTTTTGATGTGTTTCAAATGAGCAAGTTTCATTTGGAATCTCTGTCAATCCAAACGTGAAGTAGCAGTAAGAAATCGAGACTTCAGGTTTCCTGATTGGGTGACTGCCCGGGGTTAGCGGGATCAAACAGCACCGAGTCCTGATCAGAGGATAAAATGCGGACTGACTGCGACATGACGAGACTGGACAAAGATATTAACGGAGGTTACTCATGGTGAGTTTTCAACGCCCAACAAGAGTTCAGGAATGCGTTGCATCGTAGAAGACGGCAAAAAAAACACTAGGTCCCGCTGCGACATATTTAACTCTGCATGCATTTTATAGAGCTTGTATAGGATACAATTCACTATCATGATCATTGTTTCAGAACAGTGCCATCTGTGTGTACTGTTAGCGTTATCCCACTTCTGGTGCTCGCCTTAGTTAGGCAGCTCCTAGTCGAAAAATGCGAATGAAAAGATGTAGATATTCAGGGTCAGCATCACTGTCGTGACTGTTGGAAAAACTTAAATTTATCGTAGTCTTGGGACGAACGTTTTGCAAAATATATTTTAAGAATACAAACATTACGGTAGCATTGTTGTCTCTAACGTATATAATATCATTTTACAACTTGCTGTATAAAAACATTGAATTAGAGGTTTTGCATAGCGTACAGTAAAATGTTATTCGACATCATCTCGCCGAATATCACGTGAAAGGTGATTTTGCAAGTTTGGTTTTAAATGGAAGTAGTTTCAAACTGTGGTGGTATTTAATTTAATTTATTTCGTAAAAATACAATAAAAATTGTATGTCGCCGATTGGGAAAATTAAAATTACCATAGTGTCACGAACTCTTGATTCACATTTGATAGACTAGAGGTCCACAAGGCAAAGTATCTATACTGTGATAATATTTCTTGTAATGATGCTTAAATTCTATAATTAATACAGGGTGTTGGATCTTGGAAATACAGAATTAATAGCACTACCACCACAGTCGGGTATACATTCGACGTAGCATGATAACACGATCGATTA
This sequence comes from Teleogryllus oceanicus, assembly GCA_964035755.1. NCBI lineage: Eukaryota > Metazoa > Arthropoda > Insecta > Orthoptera > Gryllidae > Teleogryllus > Teleogryllus oceanicus. The sequence continues at coordinate 49,259,762 of CAXIVR010000001.1, read as the reverse complement.
GTGCTGGATATTACTCTGTCGCTAATTCTGGAGAAATAGCATTTGCTGTTATCGGTTCCAGATCGCGCATGCGTAAAGGTACAAAATTAAGTCATTAGCATACACACTCGGGTGCTTTAATATGTGCAATACACTCTACTTATGCACTCCTTTGGAGCGAGTGTCACTACCATCGAAGAAAGCATCGATGCAACGGAATCATACTCAGCTACTCCTTACTGATCACAGTCGTGGAGCGCCCTGAGCCACCGGCGCGGCGTGAGTTATGGCCGTATTTACCGTGCGCTCTGGGTGCCTGGTATCTCACGGGCGTGACGCGCGGCTCGCGTGTGCGATTTCCCCTCCGCTCCTCCACGCTGCCACCGCGAGCACGTGTACGAGCGTGCGCAGTTCGCCGCCCGCGCACTCCGGCCACGTGGATGTAAATTCACTGTGGCATGATATGTCCCTCATCGCAAATACGGAATAATGGGCCGTTCGTACCGCCGACGGGAGCAAACATTCCACCCCGCGCCCGGCCCCGCCCTTGCCCGCCCTCAGCCTCGGCCCCGCCCCATCACCTGCCACCCGCCGCCGCTCCGCCAGCCCACGCCTCGGGCCCCGCCCCCGTGCTCGCCCCGCCCCCACAATAGTGGCGACCCCCGACCCCTCACCGCCTTCTGGCCTCGCCCCCGCCCGCCCGCCCCACCATGGTGGCGGCCCCGACCCACCCCAGCGCCAGCCCCGGCCTCGCCCCCCGCGCCCGCCCCGCCCCCACCATGGTAGCGGCTGACCCCACCCCCGCGCTGACCGCCCCACCATTGGCGGCCCCGACCCGCCCCAGCGCGCCCCGGCGCCGCCCCGCGCCCGCCCGCCCCACCATGGTGGCAACCCCGACCCCACCCCCGCGCCCGAACCGCCCCACCATTGTGGCGGCCCCGACCCACCCCAGCCTTCCCAGCCTCGCCACGCCGCCGCACCCCACCATGGTAGCAACCCGACCCCACCCCCGCGCGAACCGCACCATGATGGCAGCCCCACGACCCACCCCAGCGCCTTGGCCTCGCCCGCGCCCGCCCGCCCCCGCCATGTGGCGGCTGACCCACCCCAGCGCCTTCCCGGCCTCGCCCCCGCGCCGCCCCGCCCCACCATGGTGGCGGCCCCGACCCACCCCAGCGCGCCTTCCCCGGCCTGCGCCCCCCACGCGCCCGCCCGCCCCACCATGGTGGCAATCCCCGACCCACCCCCGCGCCCGAACCGCCCCACCATGGTAACAGCCACCGACCCCACCCCAGCGCCTTCCCGGCCTCGCCCCCGCGCTCGCCGTGCGCACGCGCACGTCCGTCAACGCCTGCTCCGCCCCTCCACCTCCCCGCCACCACCTCGGTAGCGTCCACGCCCGCTGCCCCGCTCCCGCGATGCCCGCCCTGTGCCCGCCTCCACCACCGATAGGCGAAAGGGCAGGCATACTGGGGTCAGTTGGGCAGACAGACGCTTCCGGAACGATCGCGGACAGTTATGTGAAGTTGTCGGGCTGAATCTTTAAAATCCTAAATATTTAGTGAGTTCTAAGTAGCGAAAGAAGAGTTCTAGAGTTTTCGAAAAGTTTCCAAAAACGTTTTGCAAAACTTATCATAAAAATATAAAACCCCCAAAAAGCGCCATGGATAAAAGTCGGAATAATCAAAGTTTTCTACTAAATCTCAATTGCGGTCAAAGAGTTCTACAGTTCTAATAAACACAAAAAACTCAAAAAAGTACAAAATTATTGAAAAAAAACTTACAATAACAAAAATCTTTAAACTATATATCGTCAGATCTGACAAGGATTCTAAAGGAAGTTTTAATACACTTTTCTCGTCCACCAACAAACAGGGTAATTATTCAATATTTTCATGTTCATTTTTTTTGGAGTTTTATAAAAGAATCGAAATTCTCTTTCATCATTTCTTTGTTCAATACGTATATTGATTATCATATTAGCAAATAAAGAATTTTAATAATTTTTTTCCAAATGTTAAAAAAACGAACATAAAATTTTATGAATAATTTCCTTTTTGGTGTCGGACAAGAAAGGTGTACTGGAATCCTCTTTAGAACTTTCTGTTTGCTAACTAGAACTCTCGTCTCAAATGATGAAATAAAATTTCGAGCCGTACAAATCACTAATGTCACTAAAGTCCAAGTTGCCAGTCGTTCCTACTTCATGAATGTCATTAATCGGTTTTCAATTAATTTATGTTTTCAAACCAAGAACCTTTCATACTTTGTAATTTGTTATCATCAAGCAACCAAATTAGCAGAGCAACCAAATTTAGAGAATGTGCTGCCCAAGGAATCCAGGAAGCAATATTATTATTCTCTCTCACTTTGGTTTGTAGACCAGGAGAGAGACGGTAGGAGTGAGAGAGACGGAGGAAAGGAGAGATGGAGGGGGAGAGAGAGAGACGGAGGGGGCGAGAGACGGAGAGAAAGACGGAGAGAGAGAGACAGATACGGAGAGACAAAAGGTGAGAGAGACAGAGAGAGAAGGTGAGAGAGGGACAGAGAGAAGGTGAGAGAGAGACAGAGAGAAGGTGAGAGAGACACAGAGAGAGGTGAGAGAGACAGAAAGAGAAGGTGAGAGAGACAGAAAAAGGTGAGACAGAGAGAGAAGGTGAGAGACAGAGTGAGAATGTGAGAGAGACAGGGAGAGGTGAGAGAGAGAGAGAAAGTGAGAGAGAGAGGGAGTGATAAAGTGAGAGGGAAGTAGGGATTCAAAATTCAAAATTTATTGCTTATTTATTCTTGAAAATAGATTTTATTACATGGGAGGTTTGTTTGTTTTTTTCTCCATTTCAAAATTCAAAATTTATTGCTTGTTTATCCTTGAAAATAGATTTTATTACATGGGAGTTTTTGTTTGTTTTCTCCCTTTCAAAAATTCAAAATTTAAGTAGTATATGACTTAGTGTAGGGATCACAGAATTTTGAAAATGTGCCTACAATTCACTTTTCCCCATAGCACGTCATACGCAGTTTTTAACTGTTTTTTGACGTAAAATAAAATAAAATAAAAAAATAGGGAGATGATGGGAAGAACAACGTCTGCCGGGTTAAGATAGTTACTTATAAGGTAGTGTGACCGTCCGTTTTCTTAGACTTCAAAAACGTGTCACATCCGACCTAAAGAAACAAGGAAAAGGAGTGGTATTTTGAACGCGCGCCAACGCGGATGAATATTAGGAATGCTAACTAGAAATTAGAACAAGAGAGACCGCCACCATAGACCGAGGGCGAGACCGGTGGTCAGATGAAAGAAAAAGTTTTATTTCTGAGGGTAGCAGCTGAACTGGGAGGACGTATTGAAAACGGCACGCCAGGAATTGATATTGCAGTGGACTTCAGATTTGCAACTTTTAGGAGAAACTCACTTCAGGAATGAAGAAGTTTTTTTCTTATATATATATATATATATATATATATATATATATATATATATATATATATATATATATATATATATATATATACATATACTCTCTATCTTAAAGATTGTGCTCTAATATAAAGGGGTGATCTCTGGATCCATTTTAACTCTAGAATATCAGTTGGTCATAATTCGTAATTAAAAATTAAGTAAAATTCATATGAGAGTACGCAAAGAATATAAAACTTGAACGAGAAGAAGAACGCGCGTTTCTGGTGAGCGCTGCGTTTCTCACGGGCTCCGACACTTCAAGCCGAAACAGCTCTGTGGAAAGGGTAGAAGAAAGCACAGCTGACTGCTCGACGCGGCCGAGAAGAGAGGAATAGTAGGCTGTACTAAATAAACTGTTTGTAGGGATAGGAGTAATTCATTTTAATCAAGCTTATTCTGTATCCGTCACGTGGAAAGAAAGGGAGAGGGTAACATATTTACCAGGCTTAAAGATAAAAATAAAAGTACATTTGTTTCAAACTGTGAGAACAGAATCAGTCTTTCTTTTAAAAGGGATTTGAAGATCTGATATTGTAATTTAGTAGTTAGAGCCTGTGTAGAAATGAGATTATAATATTAATCATTCTAGTTTTAGAGAGAGAGAGAGAGAGAGAGAGAGAGAGAGAGAGAGAGAGAGAGTGTGTGTGTGTGTTTCATTTTTTGTGAAGTAATGTTAAGTCAGAGTACTAATTTTGATTTTCAATGAGTTTTCTTTCATTTTGTATAGAAGTAATACTTTAACGATTCTTCAATTTCTGAGAGGGTGTGTGTGTGTTAAAAAATTGGGTTGTAAGAAGAGTAGGAAGTGTGTATCAGAGTTATTGGTGTGTGTGTAGGTTTTTCTTACAGACAGTCAAAGTATTCTATATTTTGATTTTTTTGTGCATTTTATGTATCATCTTAGCAGCAAATATTTCTAGAATATATTCTGAATTAAGTGAAAGTGATTATCACTCCGAGTTGTGTGTAATTTTTGCAACCAATCAAAACGATCTTCCACGACCCTGCTCCCCTATTCTTTGTTATTATTGTCCACACTGGGACGTCTATACTGAGCTAGTCGACCATCTGGTGAATTGTGTTCGCCACCCCCAAACACGTCTCAGGTCAGATTTACTGGCCTTGGCTGTACCGGACGGAACTGTGACTCGCAGTAGGATGTTTTAGAATGATTCCTACAGTTATAGTTTGTATTATGTATCTATAAAATGGAAAAAATGTATGTAATCAAATGACACTGCTACTTAAATTGATATTTATTACGTCACTTATTTAACACAAGTGATTTTATTAAATAGTAAATAAACATAACAAACAATTTTAGCGTTCTAAGCTCACCGAGGAAACGCTAATATATGATCGCTAATATTTGTTATTTAAGACTATTATTTAAAATTGTATGTTGTCAAAATTCATTCTAGCTTTAACTTGAAATTGATATTATTTGTTTTTATATTGTTTCTTGAAAAAACTCAAATTTTTCATTTTCTGGCGGGGCAGGGCTGCATTTCAGCAATGCCCCGGGCCCGAGATTGCCTAGCTCCGGCACTGCCTGCTTGTTATCAGTTCTTCCGATGCTTTCCCTTGAGCGGGAATTTATTTCCCAAATAGTAGACTTCAATGAAATATTTATCAAAAAATTTACTACGAGCAATGAAATGCCGACTTCTTTAACAAATATCTAATTACACATGTTCTGTATTTATAATTTTAAAAAACGATAACTCATGTTGTGCGAATGTGAATGTCTCGAAAAAAATCGTGAAATTTTATGTACAGTCTATTTCTGAAAAAAAGTACATATAAATTTATTGTATACCCGTGTCAGTATCACAGTTCCCCCTCCCTTCCCTGGGCTCCTCGTAAGTTGAGATAGACTTCAATTATATTAATCTCGGATAAACATCCAATTGTATTTTCTGTTACGACTACCGAGCCGCAGATTCTGCGGAACATAGAATTGTATGTTTCAGTTTATTATTGATATTTCTCTATCGTGAGTTCCTCATTAGTATTGTTAGAACAGTTTACACGTTTCCACGCTGCGCAAGGATAGTGTTAGTATACGTATTTCTCAGAAACACGAGCAACCTACTACATCAGGTCTTAGAGATGCAATTAACAGGACTAATCCCTTTTCTTTACGAACAGATTTCACGTCGCGAGGTCGGTGAATGAAAGCAAAGAACGAGTGAGGGCGTTATTACTTAGTATTGAGTATTACGTAGTAACGTAGTTTTTATTGCGTATTACGTAACTACACAAATGAGAATTAAAGACAATGGCAGCAAATGAGAATCTCTTTGGATTCAGTGCTGCTTGTTTCATTAGCAATCAATATTTAAATTCCACCAGAGATCACAACATCCTACAGAGAGGAAATGAGTTAAAATAATACAATCTGAACGTTACTGGGGGTAAGAAGTGTGGGCGGACATGTCGACTTTGCTGGAGCTTTACGGTTAAAACGTAGCTCGAAAATAGTTCACTTCATTTCTTAGAAATATATTATGTATTGCTGGAATAGAGACCTAGCTTGAAATATGCTCTGTAAACATGAAACCGGGAGCGGTAGCTCAGTGCATCAACTGATGTCACTGCAGCGCCTCTGGCCGAAAGGTCCTAGTTCGAGTCCTGACGGCGACAGGATTTTCAACACTAGTTTTCACCTAGGTCAGATTCAGTCGCTGTCTGGAGAAGAATTCCTGGCGTCCGGCTGCTCTTATCGGTGCTCTCCGAACAGCATCAGTTGAATGGCGGGCAGTGCCCTACCGACGGGCCACGGACGCGCGCGATCTGTCCTTCCTCTTCCTTGTCTATCCTACTCCCTTACACACACACTTACACTAACATGCTACTACCAGATATTCCGGGAGACCGGTCTGGAGCTTAGAGCTTGTCCCGGCTGGGGCGGTGCCCGTCTGGTGGGAGAGTCCTGGTTAGGAGGAAACCACACTAGCCGACGGCAGGTCAGCGCCGGATCTCGCAAACCGGCGGAGGAAAATCACCGTCATCTCCCGAGAAAAAGCATGCACTGAACAAACGGGAGTAATCACCAAAGCAAATGACGCTCCCGGAAATAAACATGAATAGGAAATAGATGATTACAATGTTATAACTGCATTAATTATTTACGACAAATGTGTGCTTGATAATAGATTATTGCGTCTCTGAATTTGCTGGAGGGTTTATCGATGGACTTTGATAGGTTAGTTTGCACGGAGATAGAACACTGCTGGTGGGTATGCTCCAACAGTGGATTTTTGGAGGTATATGTCTTGAAACTAAAGATGGTGATGGTTCTTTCCTTAAAGATGTTGCTTTATCAAGGGAACAAAATGACGTATTAATAGAAAATTATATATATTGAAAACTAACGAGTTTCTGTCATCCCATAATTCAAGAACACGTTAGACTAGTTAGGAGAAGTAAAAGCAATCTATTTTCACATAGGCAGCCAAATTATTTCAAATTTGATGCCTGACTTGGAATACAAACGATTATAACCTTAACCATTCTTTGAGGCGAGTAACGGCGAAGGACATACTTTTTAAAAGTCGCGCGTTCAGAAATTAATTTTCTCAAAATTGCCGACTGCTTTGCGGAGAAGAATCACATTGTCACAGAATATACGAGATCGAACTACTACAAAAATTGCCGTGGGAGTGCGCCTCCTTTTCAGACGGAATGCGCTACCATCGTCTTCCATTGACGATATTAAAAGAACCTGGTGCTTCTTGCAAACGCAGTGGGCCCATATTCCTTGAAAATCAGCAGCCGAGCCGTCTGGCGGATCGCCTCGCTCGTGGAAAAACGCATTATTACGCACGTTCGACAGCACCGAGTTTGAATCTTTACGTGACGTCAGTGTCGCGATTTCGAAGTTCCGTGGCGCTGCATTCTCCGTGATCCAGCGTGTTTTGGCGCGTCAAGAGCGTAAGCTTGCGAGTCGCATACACGCATGAATAACGAAATAAAACAAGAAAGGCAGTCGATTTCCTTTCGCCCAGACACAGGTAACACGGATATTTTCTTCAATATTTATGTTAAAAACAGACTATCGACACTACTTAGTAACAGTGCATGTTGATGGAATACCTATTGTTGCAGTGCCTTATCGCGACCTTTGGCCCATTGCATTAGCCTCTCGTGGGACGAGAGGTGGACATCACCATGCAATAGTTTTTGATTCAGTTTTCGTGTTTCCGGGCGTCAGCGCTTGCTTTGGTCATTGCGTCCCGTTAATTGCAGTGCATGTTTTCTCCGGGCCGATGGCCGTGAATCTTGCCCCGTTGGATAGCGAGATCCGGCGCCGACCTACAATTATTCAGAATCTAGCACGTGGCTGAAAGTTATTTCCCGCCGCATTGAAATACGTCTCTGAATACTCACATGCGGCAATCTGTATATGTGATATGAGTTGTACAGAGATGAAAACAATGTATAATTTTAAAGATGCCAAGCAACTGACTGATAATTACCGTGAACTAACGTAACTTCCAGAAGCCGTATTGCGAACGTAACAGACGGTTCGGGTCGAGAACCAACTTGCAACCGACAGTTCGATTGCGAATCCCAACGAGCAACTGGACTGGTCGCCGTGAAGGCGAAAAAGCCGAGGCGTTGCGGCAGACGCATCACCTGCATCCAGTAAGCTTAAACACCCATTTCAATGTTTCAAAGCAACGTGTTACAAAGAGATACATACATTATGATTTATATAAAATAGTAGGGCGAACAAACGAGGTACAATCATGTAACAGAATGTGCCTGGATTTGTTGATGCATGTAATGTATTTAAATGCTTCAAAGAAAAGCATTGGCTTTTTACGAAGAAGACAAAGAGAACCATTTATGAAACACAATTATCTCAGGATGCCCGAAGAACATGAATACTTCAATTAGTAGTCCATTATGTCCAAGTTCAATATGTTTCTTGATTAACATTTATAATAATTGAAAGGGCAAAAGGGATGAAATGACTATATTAACAAAAAAAATTAGATTTGGGAATCAGTCCTGGTAGCTATGGTAAATGGTAACCTATTCGTAGGTTAATTGATATTTGTTTTCCAACTCATTTAATTAAATCAAAGGTCTTTTATTCCTTAATTCTTAACATTTCAAGCTACCGTGTTATGAATAGTAATATTGTTTACTGTAATAATCAGTTTCAATAACACTTAATTTTAATAACTTTCAATACTCAAGTTCAATGACCTTAATACATTAATAAAGAGAAAAGTTATGAGTAATGTAATAAGTTGATTTTTGAAGACTTTTACTTTCAATAATCTTCTTTGTCTTCCTATTCAAAATGAACACAACACATATCCAATATTGATCCTCTTCCTTTTCAAAATAAACACAAAACACATCCACACTCACTAAGAAATGAAATACTGCAAAAAAAGTTCGCATTTTGTTTCAAACATCGTAGCCTAGTACTGCTTTGTATTATTTACAAAACTTTGTATTATTTACAAACATTTTTTAATCCTGAGAAATAACATATTGGATACAAAACTTCATAAAGAGTAAAAAATTAGTCTGCACAACATTATTTTTACATTTACCTTATCTATCACTATACACTTTTAAAATATTTACTAGAAAAACCCACACTCGTAACACAACTTTTTGAATACTCTCACTTCTATACTTATTTTATTAGCATAGAATAATAACTCCTTTAGACAAAATTTCAGTAATGTAGGAAGAATCTGTGAGGAAAATTAAAACTGAGCTTGGCAGAAAAATATTTGGAATAGATAAATGTAATAAAATAAGTGTGTGTGTGAGAGAGAAAAAGAGATAAGTAGATTGAGTTTTCAATATCATACACAATTGTGACAACTTTATCCTTGCGTAGAAATTCAAATGTACACGTGAATGAAACAAGAATTCCTTCAACCAAAAATCACTTTATTTTGGTGAATCAGCACTCGTAGACTAATTTTATTCACACAAATTATAAATAGTGACTTAGTATTTCTTACCTTTTAACTTCTACAGTTTATATTTTATTACTTGTAACAAGAACATTCTCAGCAGACTTTTTTGCACTTAGCAATAAAATGAAACTTCCTGTGTGAGTAAATACAAGAAAAGCACTGATATTGGGCCAAGTGCTATTTCATCTTTTAATAGTATGTGACAGTAGGCCTACATACCAATAAATAGAGCAAATTTGTACAGTGGTGGGTGACACATCTGCTGTGGTTAATTCTCCCGAGAGGGTGTTCTTGTTTTGTCTGGTTTTTCTTTTGTTTTCCAATCTCACTTTGTCCTTTGGTTTTGTAATTACCCCATAAGTGGGCATGTGGGACATCTGAACCTCCAAAGTATGTAGTGTTTTAGAGCCTCTATACTTTTATGTTTAATAATAATATTATTCTTTCAAGGAAATATTAATACTTATAGCTAATACCATATCTTTCAACTGCTTCTTGTTCTTTTCAAGAAATTTCATCACAAAGGAAATGTGGTGTGGTGTGTGACCACTGAGCCACCGTGTGCCTCTTTTTATCACTTCCTTGCCACACCATTCGCAGCAGTTGATGATTCAGATACCAGTGAGAGGTTCTTCATTTAATTATGTGCCATGATGTGTGTTATTAATGTTCTTTAACTGACAGTAGAATATTTATAATACCAATTTGTGCATTTATTTTCTCTTTTGCATAGTCTTGCACTTTATATTATATTTATTGAAAAGAAAAAAAAAAAACATGTAATACATACCTTAACTACTTTTAAGTTATATATATTGTGACGTCACGGGATTATACGAACCCGTAACGCCACCATAAGCCACGAGAAAAGTCAAGAACACAAAGAAATAGGGTACGCGGCGGAGCGATGGTCCGAGAAAGCGACATCTACCCGCAGGTTTTCGCACTCCGATGTCGGAAGTTACGGATAATATTTTTCTTGAGAGGGCGCGAAGGAGGAGAAAATTCACCCCTACAGAAATTTCCCCAGGCGGAAATTAGAAATAATTTAGTACAATTACATGTGTAAGTATCCTTACAATACAATTTCAAATAAAACCTAGCGATGATACATCACAAACTTTCTGGCATTATTTATAAATTTGCAATTTTCGAAAATTGATACTTCAACGAAAATGGCAATTCTTTTAAGCGTCCCTTCTATCCGTGGAAAAATATGTTGTGATTTTTGAGATTTTTTTAAATATATACATCAATTTCATTCTTAAATTACTCTAAAACTACGCGGTTTTGCAATAAACTTACATGATCTTTGCAATCTTCGAAAATACGGCGGGGTGGGCGAAAACGAGACCACCATTATATTTTGTATCGTCTTTAAACAAAAAATTGGAGCTCGTTTTGAGAAAAAGTTACAATTGTTTTAATTGCCTATACTTCGCCCCAAATTGCACGAAAACTACTCAAATGTTTCAAAAATTAAATTTGATCACCTTTTCAGATCTGTCAGAACAGATTTCAGTAAGGAAAAAAAATATATCATCAATATTATAGTTGAAGGAAGACGCCCCCACAAATTGCACGTTAGCAATTTTCTAAAAATAAGTGACGTCCACAAACACCATAAATCACATTTCTCTAGCGTTCTGTACGGAACACGAGGACAAAATTTAATCAAATAATTTGGTGACGGTCTGAGAAGATTTTGAAAATGATTTTGAGGCTTCATGTAAAGTACCATCAAAAATCAAAATATCCGTTTGAAACTTCAAAAGGATCGAGTTCTTTCAGGTAGATTCGGGAAGATCAATTTTGGAGAAAATTGGCAGAGCGGTTTGGGTGTTAGCGTTGACCATAAACGGACAGACATGTTTTGGCGTCAATCGATTTTTAGGTATCAAGGACACATGTATTGTATTTTTTCGCTAGACCACGATTTAGAAGAAGTAATGTAATATTTAGCAAGAGGATTTATCCACTTTTACTTTACCAGTGCCCGACAATAAGTGTTTTCCGGTACCCGATTTCATAATTTGTCGGAAAGTAGTTTTAAAATTAACAACAAAGAAAACAATTTTAAAATTTAGCTTCCGCGATTTTACTTGGGAAAACAGATTCATCAAGTGAAATCTATCAAGGAGACAAACGCCGTTTTGAGATCAAAAATCGAGTCGCAAGATAAAAGAGCTTGTACGTAATCTCGGCTAATACTTTCTGGTAGTGGAATGATAACGGAAGATCTTAGAAGTAAAATGTATGTAAAATAAGATGTAATAGCATAGAATATTGGTGATATCTACACAATTAATTCCATTTTCTTTTTGAAGTCAATTTCCAAATCGGAATCGATATTTTGAGTACCGCTTCAAATAATTGTTTGATGGTATTCGAAGGAAGACGGAAATATGTGAACAAGATATATAGTTTTATACGACTATTACAGATGATATGAGACCGTTTGGTTGTGTTACAGCATCACTAGTTTGATAAGTGAAGAAAAATATATTGAGATTGAAAAGGACGAAACCACAAAACCGACTGCCCGGCTTGCCTGAGAGCACGGCCTCCTCCCGTGCCGCAGGCCGCCGGGTTTGGCCGTTCGGCCACGTCGAAAGAGCCCCCAAAAGGGTCGGGTGACGCAACTGCGTGAAGCGGGAAGGGGGGGGTCAGGTATTTTTTCCGAAATTTCACTTTACGCCGCTCCTATTCATTCGATTTGCATGATTGACACGGCGTTGGATTCAGGAAGCACGTCGTCATCGCGATATAAGCCCACATTTTTTAATTTTATCCCGGAACTATGAGAAAACGTTTTCAAACATTTTTTGGAAATCTGTTTTGAAAAAACGGCATCGTAGCGTAAATTCTGTTTTAAAAAGGAGTCCAATTTCGTTTACAGATAGAAAATCGGACAATTTGTTCAGACGTTATCGTCTAGTACATTTTTCTTATTTTGGTGCTGCCACGTGGTGGCGACAAATGGAACTAGTGTCGGTACATTTAGCCTTAAATAATGCTATTCTATCGCGCCATCATTTGGAGAACTTTATTGCAGGTGCCTCGTTTTGATCCAATGATGAGGCGACATCTTTAAGAAAAGAAAATATAGCTGTTTCCGTTGATTTTCTAAACCCATGTTGGCAATCTGAAAGCACGTCGTGTTTACTGAGAAAGGTTTCCATTCGTACGTAAAAAAGTCTCTCTAATATTTTTGAAAAAACTGATAGAAGAGAAATGGGCCGATAGTTTTGAATTTCATTTTTGATGCCTTTTTTTGAAGAGCGGCTTAATTTTAGCTGTTTTGAAAATATCTGGAAACGTCCGGTGCATAACGATGAATTAAATATGTTAGTTAACAGGTGTATAATGGCATACGCACAGGTCTTTAACAAAGAATCCAGGAATTCATCTAAACCGGACGAATATTTATTTTTTAGTTTACCGATTATTTTGAGAATTTCATAGGAAGAAGTTTCGGAAACAAACATCGTGTCTAAAATTTTGGGTGAACTGGCTGTATTTGAATTTTGTGGCTGAAGACCCTTCGTGAGATCGGCAGCAATTCTCGAAAAGTATTGGTTAAAGAGACTAGCCACTGTTGCCGGATCGTTCACATTTATATCGTTATATTAAAAAAAAACATTCTCTACAGGGATTCTAGTTGATTTAGTCGTATTTTTTATTATATTCCACATTGCTTTCGTTTTGTTATTTGAGTTCAAAATATCCTGATCGTTTTTCATGATTTTAGCCTGCCTTATAACTTTTCGTAACAATGATTTGTATTTTAAATAAAGTAGATATGGAAATCTTGAGATACGTCATGATGTTTAGAAATGAAAGGAAGAATTCCCTTGTTTTTACAAGATGTCCTAATCCCTTGTGTAATCCGAGAATTGCTTTTCCGTGAAGTATTTAATTATTTTTTTTAATTGGAAAGCAAGTGTAAAAATGAAGTGAAACAGTTAAAAAAAAGAATTATATTTGCCGTTTGTATCAACAGTATTATAAACCGCTTCCCATGACTCCTGCATCAAGTAATCAATGAATAATTTTATTTTACTTTTTGTAAACAATCTAGTCAGACGTGAATTATTTATTGTGTCAGTGATAGCATTTTTATAACGGTAAGAATTTGTGCATCGTGGTCACTGTATACTAAATCTTTTTTCAACTTCATATCGAGTTGTAGTTTTGTTAATTATAATTTGATCAATTGCCTTAATCGAATTTTGTGTGATCGGTGTAGGTACATTAATTGTAATGTCTAAATTGAAGGAATTAATTAAATTGAGAAACTTTTCTTTCTGGCCAGATTCGACCAGCAAATCTATGTTTAAATCTCGGCTTACAACGCTTACAATGGATTCAAAAGAGCGATTGCTGACTGTGTTAAGTTTTATCTCCAGTTTTTCTAAGAACAAAATATAATCTGCAGCTCTCTTTGTTAGAGGTCTGTAGATGCAAAGTAATATCACTTTTAGCGAAATAAGATATACAACAGAAATTTCGAAAACATTTTCAACAGAATTCACATTTAATACCGCCAAGGAGATAGAATCAATATTATTTCTAACGCAAATACAAAAACCCCCATATGTAGGTCCTTTGTGCGATTCTCTCTCTCTATCTCTACAATAAAAGCCTGCGAGGTAAAAGTTGGGAATTTGAAAAATGTTAAGCTCTTTAGGATAATATTCTGTAAAGCAAAGAACATCCATTTGATTTAAATCGCCTCAGAACCGTCTTCGATAAACCTAGTTTATTTCTGAAAGGATTGATCATTATGGTGCAGAATGTTCTACACTAACGGGACTAATGACCGAAGCCGTTGACGCGCCCGGAAACACAAAAAAATCAATTAAAAAGACAATTACAATTTTTTTGAATTATTCTTTTAAAAAAATATATTTTTCGCGTAATTTTTACTTGATATTAATGCAATTTTTAGAAAATCCTCAAACCGTTCCACCCTTTTCCATGGATAGAAGAAGGTGCAGTTAAAAGAATGGCGCGGGTCCTTATTCGGTTGAACCTTCTGAATTTTCAAAATCGCAAATTTAATAATAATTAGTAGTCGATGCTACAACAGCAATTATTATATGCTGTTGGAGCACCACTAGTTTAAGTTCGCTATGTAGCCTTTGTGATGCTCTGTCATAGCCGTAGCGCCATCCATAGCAGCTGATATGTTAACGTTACGTTCTTCAAGGGAATTTCTTGCTCATCACAAAATTTTCCAGTGTTCCATTTTTCAAAAGATTTTTCCGATGTTAAAGAAATTTGTGTAATATCTAAATAACTCAAAATTTCTGACTTATGCTATTCAACATCCAACGAGACAAGAACTACTTGCAGATTTGTATTTGTAGGTGTGGAGTTGAACTACTTTGCAGATTGTATTTGTAGGTGTGGAGGAGGTGGGAGGAAGGTAGGCAGGAAGCGTGCTCATCCGCCGCCGCCACCTCCACTCCCGTATGCCGTGTGGCGCGAGAGCCTGTGCTCAGTCGGCACCTGGTAGTCACTCATTCGTTACAGCCTAAAGGAATAAAGGATAAAGGTTTAGGATAAAGGAGAAAAAGTTAAAGGATGTGCTGTCCGATTTTTTCTTCAGAATACATAGCTGGCAAATTTATAAATACGGTTTATCCTTTTGTATCGGGCTCTACATTTCAAGCAAATAATAGTTCTTGACAGATTTTCTCATTTTTAAGAAACCTCACGTATCACAACAATAATGATTCATTAGTTGGTAACGTGGACTCATTCAACTGAATTAAGAACTGACTTATCTTCAGATGATTGCACAACGCCTTTTCAATATTTTCAGCCAATTGATCAATTCGTCTTTGCACAGAACTATTACTCAAAAGAATTTTTCCAAGAATATCTGCCGCTGGTTCATGGAGCACAGTAGCTATTAATTCTTTTATTGCCGGTAACATTAGCACTCTTCCAATAGTGTGTGATTTACCTGTTTGAGAAATGAAGAAACTTGTGGAAAAGCACACAGCACGCACTTTCTTATGCGTAATTTTGGCAAAAAAACAACACTAGTACTCAAATCTCAAAAACCGTACATGACCTATTTCAAAATCTAACCTAAGGAACAGATTTCATTAGTGAAAATTTATCTTTAATACTTTTGTTGCAAAAGTACGCTGAAAAGATGTGAATTTTTGCAATATTCAAAAACAGATACTTCACTGAAATGAGAACTGCACCATTCTCTTAAACGTCCTTCACACTATCCAACAAAATTTAATCAAAAACGATGGAACAATTTTTTTCAAATTTGGAAAATGTCCCAGGGGCTTCATGTAAAGTACCTCCCAAATGTCGGTTTCAAATTCAAAGGGCCCACAACATCTGCCAAATTGAGGAATATCAATTTTGGAGAAAATCGGCTGAACGGTTTAGCTGCAAGCGTTGTTCACGGATGGACAGGCAGACAGACGTTTTACCGTCATTCGATTTTTCGGTATCAAAGACCCACAAAACATGGATTCTGGCTACACCTTCTGATAGAAGATTATTTTTTAATTTAGCAACCGGATATATCCACTTTTTTCGTTACCAGGGCAATATGAGTTTTCTATCGAAAATTCGCTGGTTTTTTCTCGCGCAGAGTTACATAACTTTCTTTGTACTCCGTGGCCAGAATGTAAAAACATTGTATGAAGCTCAAAGTGCGTCATGTTGTTTACGAGCCAAAGAAAGAAGATTTGATGTAGTTGAATGGGGTATGTACTTCTTTTCCAGTTATTGAAAATAGGCCACATTTTTATCTTTCTTTTCTGAAGCCATTTTATTTAAATTATCTTTTAGTCTAGAAGGCTTCATCGCTTCATACGAAAATGTCTTTTGGACAGAGAAGGCACCTAGCTCCAAGATGTACTCTTTGGGACGGTAAACCCATGTTCACTATATTCCACACAGTATTGCCGTCTCTTCTTTTGTTTCCGACATGGGTTTGTCTTTACAAATAAGTGAGTAAACTACTGAAGCTTAAAAAACTTTCTAGAGATTGCCTGCGAACACGATAATGAAAATAAAAGAAATATTACGCGCTTGAAATTGAATTAAAGTAAAGCACGCACCGATAGGAATGACAAACATGCACAAACTCGTTTATCTCATTCAACGAAATTCGTACTGGAGCAAGAGGAGGAAGAATTATCGATTTTTAATTTAGCTTTATACAGCAATTGCCAATCTCAATCGCGATATTTAATAAAAATTGTCATGCGCTCACTTTTACTTATGTAGAGTAACAAATATTTCTATCTGGCATTTTATTTTTCTACATTGTCAGCGAGTATTTCTTAGAAACTGCCACCTTACCACTTATCTTTTCCTCCGTGTCTCATTTTTGTACATCAATATCATTGGTTACTTTGTTGAAATAAAGTCGTGTATGTACTTTTTAAAGATTTGAATTAGTATATTTATTTTTATATAGTACTGTGAAATACTTTGTTAGCGAATAAATCAATGTATTCGTAATTTGACGTTTTGTAACCAAAATAGAAGAAAAAACACTTGAAATTCGTATTGCATTAATATTATTATCAGCTTACATAAAAATAAAAATTATATTATGATATAGTAATTATGTTTATTTCATTTTCTGTTAACTCTTGATCTGGAAGGTAGGTTTTGATTTTAATTCAAATTTTATAATATTAGAAGAAAAACACAATCAGCCATCGCCCTCCTAAGCCGTTTAAACACCCCCATTTTCACTGAACCCTCTTTGAAAACGATTGTCCTAACGGATAGTGATGTTATACATGGACACCAAAGCTAATAAACAGAAAAGAAACGTTCTACATCTTGATGGATTCGTATCTAATAACATTCTATTCAGCAACAATGAACCTGTCATAAGGGTGAAAATTGTATTCCGGACGCGTAAGACATAGACCTAACAGTATATCAATATAGACAATTACTCTCTAAAGGTTTTACCATTGTTTGCGGTATCCTGCATCTGACATCCAGTGAGAGGGCGATAGCGCGCTTCACGAGCCGTGTGTTCTGGACATCTCTATTCATTGTTTTCTTGGCGCACGCGGTGGATATGTCCTTACGATATTGTATTCCGATTGTGTTCATGTGAAGAATTGTTAAGTGTGGTATCCTCATTTTATCGGAGAAAGTCACAGAACCCAAGAAGAATAGATAAGTACTATATTTTTATAATTACTTCCACATTGTTACACTAATATATATTTTCAGTGTAGAAAAATAATCTTCTGATTTTCTCATGAACATTTTAATATATTTATGTGTGTGTATGTCACAGATATCCTGTCTTCGTCGACGGACATAATTTAAAATCGATCATAAAATATAGATCGATATCTATGTTATTTTAAGCAGCTAACTGTTCTACTATGGTGTATAATGGGATGGTAAATAAATAAATGTTGCAAATTTAAACAATATTTTATATGACATTTTTTCATACTATCAACATTTAATGCAAGTAATAAAATCCATGTAATATTGGCAATGAAAATAACAAATTGATTTTATATTTTGAAACTACATGATACTTTTCATTCATGAATATAAATTAATACATTCTAGTTGATAAAAAATTATGCAATGATTCTGAATGTTGTGAGTGAAGACACTGCATATATTAACTAAATTGATGAAAATTAGCATATACAAAATAAAATAATATTGTGTCTTTAAATTGTTAAGAAAGATTATGAATATATTTTTAATTATAATTTAATTTGTATTGTGATCATTTTGTGCAGCAAATATCAGTGATACGAGTGGTCAATGAGTGGTTCACTGTAGAATGTAAAGGATATTTTATTCTTATACTGACAAATATGCAACAGATACATTAATCTACAAATACTATTTTTAAGACAGCAACTTAAATGTATAATATTCAATTGTTTATTGCATTATGATTGCATTATAAAATCATATTCTGTTAATTAAATTTGAAACCATTTTTTATTTAACCTAATTTAATTTCTTATATTTTTATAATTAATGCATTCCAACAAGAGACCTAAACTACCTATAAATTTTCTGCCTTTATCTACATTGCGTTATTTCCTCTTGTAATTTTTTAACATTACCAGATTTGCAAGGAATATTGTTCTATGTCTTTTGTTTGACATTTTCTCATATGGTACTGATTTTTAGTCTTGTTGAGTACTGAAGTCATCCCTTATATTTCACAGAATTAATCATTCTTACATTTCATTATTTCATATTTTAAGAATAAAAGTTGGCATGATTCTCTGATTACTTTATTTTCAAATATTAGATTATCCTAGATTTTTTAATATGTTAATGATATTTTAACTAGAAAATTATTTACAAACATTCATTTTTTGATGTTTGTGAACTTTTTGTGTGCGTTTATTAGTAAAATTAACTTTAAGCAGCAGAATAGATGAATCAAGTACATTTACAAACAAATGATACTTTTCTTCTTTGATTGCAAAATAATTATTCTTAATTTATAGTAATAAATTAAGTTTCTTATAATTTTGTAAATGAATTTAACTCTATTCTAGAAACTTAATTGTTAGCACAATCACTATGATGCTTAAAGGGAGAATGACATCCCTAATTTGCTCTTATCTTAATATTTTGATATTTAGTACACTTATATCAAAACTATTCTAATGGTAATGTTTTGATTTTAATATTAAACATTTAAACTCTCAAGTAAATTAAATCGCTAGAAAATCTGATGTTCAATCATTAATTTTTAATAAATTATAAAAATGACAAATTTGTTGAGTTACAAATTTTTTCTTCTTTTTCTTTTCATTAAAAGGCTGATCTTTTGGAAGTTATGTTGTTGATTATGACTTTACAAACATCGAAGATAGTGGTGTAAAAATTAAGCATGAACTTCTATTTTTGTAGGGATAAATGTCTTTAAGTAGGAAAGAAAAAAAAAGAAAGAAAAGACTATGACCAATTGACCTGCAGTTTTGGTGCCACCCTGCACGTATTTCGATCACTCTGTGCTTTCTTATTTCTTTATGATTCAGTCATCTGGAACCTCCTCATTGTTACCTTTCCTTTGGATCCCTGATTCTTCGTTGTTTTATTTTAGATTGTTTACGTTGGAGGATAATTTCTTCTAACAGACATCCCTAATTATTTCATTACTACTACAGGTGTTTTATTTACACAAAAATACTACTATTCTTACTCAATACAAGTGTATCTGAATAACTACTTACACAATACAACAGTACAATTACATCTATTCTTTCTGTTAAGAATAACTATTTTATTTTGAATAAAAATGAAACATGCTAGACAAAAATTAACTGTGCAGAATTGCAAACACTGTATGAAACTTTACAAATATCTAAAAAATAATATATTTTTCCAATTCAATATTCCTCCAAGGGTTATGCCCACTGTTTAAATGCCTTGACTACTGCATAGTTCCATTAAATACTTTTTTAGGGACTAAAACATAGTAAAACATGCATAAACTATATATCAGCATGTCTAGGAGTAGAGAGAAAATAAAATGGCACCAATTACAAAAAATCAATTTTATACCGATTTTTTTCGTGTCCTCCTCCCCTTAATTCAGATATTTAATTAAGATATTTTATTTATGAATCTTTTCGCACAATTGATGGTCTTGATTCAAATTCTTCTCCAAATGCAAATTATTGTCACAATACATCAACACATTTTCTTTTATGAACATTAACACATTAAAAAAAAATACATTGTAAAGAAGTCACAGAAAGCCAACTTTATTTACTTACCACATCTTGCAAAATATTGCATTATATAAAATTCAAAATATTGTCCCCAAACATGTGAATAAAGAATTTGGGAAATCTTTTGTGCCTCTTTTTAAAAAAAAAATTATAGGCTGTATAGAAATTTGAAATCAATGAAATTGAGAAACTTCATATGTCCTGATTTTATTGATAGCTGAATTTCTAAAACTATATAGTAAATGTGCTTTTGTCAATAATAGTTGAAAGTAAAATTACTTGGCAGATATTTTCTTAGGCAATCCAGTAATGAATTATACTGTTAACTTACGGTAACTAGATACTTGTAAGAAAATAAGGTCAATATATTAATGAGATGGGATCTCAGATAACATAACAAGGCGTATGCAGAATTATTAAAAACTAATATGAAACTACAATTATTCAATTTGTAATTAACATTTAATTACTTACATCATTTAAAAATAAAATTACGGAGCAACGACATTATGAACTAACATTTAATACACAAATTTTGAAACATTCAGAAGTGTAATATACCTAAGTTATGAAAAGCTTTTTGTTTAAAATTTCTAAATTATATATTAATACAATTTAATTTTAAAACACTGTTCAAGAATGAAACTTTTTTAAAATAAAATTCTGATAACATTTATTTGCCAGCCCTACATGCAAAGAACAAATTTGTTGTAGAATAATGTTTAACTGATACAATAGTATGGAGTGAAACCGATCAATAATTTAAGATTATTTATAAAATATGCCATTACATTTTTATATTTTGGATGACCTTTTGGAATGAATAATGACTAAACGTGGAAGGAAAATTACAATGAAATAAAATTAATTTACATTTAAAATCTACATCCAATTTCTTATATTATTTGTGACCAGATTTAGGCTGCAGGTTTGGAGTGAATTCAATCACATACTTTTGTGCTTTTAAGTTGAACTAGTCTTGTGCGTTTGAATCTGATTATTATTTGGTTTAAAAATTAATTTTTGTGTCCACTGAAAAAATTCTCACATTTATAAAGATAAACAGCAGAAAAATCAACATTTTAACTGACTAAATGTATTGTCACAAAGTTTTAGAAAGAAAGTACACCTGGCAATTAATTACCTACAAATAACATTTTTATTAATGTTCATAATAAACAGGGTTCAGATTCTGATGACCTAAAAATTCTTTGAAAATGACCTATAAAATTACTTAAAAATAAGAGGAAAATGATTTAATTTTAAAATTACTCAAAATTTGTATGAAAATGTTTATTTATTCAATGAATTTTACAATTTTAAATAACATTAATAAAGATTATTTAATTTTATACCATCTCTCAAACATTGAACTGAGTATTAACAACTTTAGATTATTCCTCGGCGACCTGGGTTAACAGTCATCCAAACCAAAGATCAGTTTACTAATTGTCACAATTTATATTTTTTTAATAATAACAACAACAACAGCAATAACAACAACAACAACAACAACAACAAGAGTAATACACACACACACAATAATAATAATAATAATACACAATACACATTGTAATACACAATAATAATAATAATAATAATAATAATAATAAAGGGTTGTGATCCCCTCCAAAAATTGACCTGGTTAGCAGATCCTTCGTCAGTTATCCAGTACTGGCTCCCTAGAGAAGAATTATGAGAAAAGCTTTAAGGAAAAGTCACGCTGGCGACCGCCCGCAAGGCCGCGCAGCTGTTTCTAGCACCGGGGCAGCTGTGAGAAATATGTGACCTGTGTTGGTGAAAGCGGTGAACCTCCGCAACACCAAGCGAGGCGCGGCGCTGTCCCACCTAGGGCTACCGCAAATCTCGATATCGCGTCGCCTGGTAGAAGCCTGTGGAACCCAAGAGGATCCCCACTGCTTCAGGGAATCCAAGCCAACGCATGCAATGGACAAGAGAGAATTAAACATGTCTGTCATGCGTGCATACCATGGTGAAGCACAAAAGGCGAGACGGAATGTGGGAGGGCTTTAGAGTAAAGGCTTAACCGAATGGAGAAAGATATCCGGAGAGCGCTCTTCAATGAGCAGCGTGTAGCCAACTGAATCTATAAGGAGAAGAAAAGTTTTCAGATGCAGAATTCAAATCTTTCTCAAGACGGAAGTGAGACTAGAACTAACAAATGAGGTAGAACTCTGGAGCAGCAAGTTAATGAAAATGAACAAACAGTACATGAGAACGAACAGCACGCTGTGGTTTTCATCCCCCAGCTCGAATATGAAATGGTTGACAAATCCCTTCAAGATATTTATGAGACAACAAAGCTTCACTACTGGGGAATATCATTAGATCTGAAGACCAAAATACCAAAACTGAAATGCAGTGCTAATGTCTATGAAGTTGTTGGCAAAATGAACCAAATTATTGCCCCAAACATCTCAGAAGCTACTTCTCTTGAAGATGTAGCCGGACTGGTTCACTGCGCTGCAATTGCTACCTGTCAACACCTAGGTTACAAAGTACGGGTGGGAAATGGCACTTCTCTTTCTAAGAAACCTTATGAAAGACAAAATCCACCGTGCATGGTAAAGGAAATTGAAAATCAAATTGCCCAAGCTAGACGAGATATCTCGCATATTGCTGAGTATTTCAGAGACAAAGGAGGAATTTCAAAGATGGTTCGCGCAACTACTGCCCACCTCAGAAGACTGGGGATAAAAAAGAACACATAAAGACCTGGAAAAGTAAACTCAATGTTGAAAGATGAGATTAAGACAAAGAATAGCAGCTCTTAGGGGCGAGAATAAGGTATATAATGAAGCAGCGACGCAAGAAAGAAAATTCCCCACTCTAACAACCAAAAGGCTTTTATAGATATCTAGAGTCAAGAGGTGCCAACGACAATGATATAAACCCCGGGCAAGCTTCTGCCAGACGGACTTCTGGTCTCAGATCTGGTCCACCTAAAGCAACATTTTGATGAAGCATACTGGATACGACAGGAAGAAGAAGCGTGTCATAATATCCCAGAAATGAAATAGAGTTGTGATTTCAACAGAGGATGTAAAAGATTCATAAAGAGAACTCAATTGGAAAGCTCCAGGAGTAGATGGAATCCATAATTTTTGGTGGAAATATCTGACGTGCACTCATGATATAATAAGTGAGTCAATTTAAAATATTTGCAAGGAAATATCTGTGCTGCCAGAATTTTGTACCATGGGTGTGACATTTATGTTACCGAAAGGATGAATAGTCCCGAGAATTATAGACCTATTACATGTCTACCCACAATTTATAAAGTTCTCACCTCCATTATTGCCACCAAACTCGACGAGCATCTGAAAGAAAATGAGCTGCTTTTGCCAGAACAGGTTGGTTGTAGGAAAGGATCTCGAGGATGCAAAGAATTAATAATAGATAATATTGTATTCAAGTATGTAAAAGAAAGTGCATACTTTGTCAGTGGGCTGGATTGATTTCCGAAAGGCATTCGATTCTATTCCGCATTCTGGTTGCAGCGAACCCTCTAACTCTGCAAGGTTCATCCTCTATCATTACATTTCTTACAACGTATGAACAGCTGGCGAACAACACTGCTTGTAACGCGAGGGAAATTCAGTTACCGTGACAGATACTTTAAAAATTTGTAGAGGCATTTTTTCTAGGAAGATAGCCTAAGTCCGTTTGATTTTGCCTAGCATTAAACCCTTTGAGTAGGGATGTTGAATGCTTCCGGCTATGGTGCTGCTTTGAAGAACCCCAAGAAGACCATTTCACCACTATATATGGATGATCTTCAAGCTCTATACATACAGAACAACTCTGCAGCATGCTGACACTAGTAGAAAGTCAGCAGCTCTGTTTATGGATCTGGGTTTGAGAAGTGCAGTAGTTCATTTAAAGAGAGGTAGCGTCCGGAATACAGAGAATGAACCATCTGATGGAAGATTTGAGAATTCAAGAACTCTTTCAGTGGCGATGAAGATAAGTATCTGGGCTCTCCAGCAGCTCCCAGGAACTGGGTGTGGAGATGAAAAAATAAGAAAACAAGTGGAAAGAAAGGTTTTCTCGTGTGACGAAATCTGCAAGTCCTGTATTAATTCAAGAAACAAATTTACAGGAATTAACACCTGGGCTCTTCAGCAGCATCACATACATTTGGAGTTGTCATGGTCTAGATATCTTTTGCAAGCTGATAGAAAAGTCAGAACACTTCTATCAAAATATCGGATGCATCATCTCGAAGTTCCACTGAAAGGCTGTATCTTTCAAGACATCATGGGGGCTGTGGACTGTTAAGTCTGGAAGTTATGTGTCGCCAGCAAGAAAACAGCCTGCAAATTATTTCACCAACAAATCTATCCATGACGGCCATTTGTGCACAAGATCACGGCTATACACCCTGAAGCTGCCCCAGGAAGATCACAATCCAAGAGTTCCGAAACTCAGTGGACCGAATTGAGCAGTGGAGATCAAAGAACTCCATGGCAGGTTTGCTACTGTTTCAAAGTAACCCATAGATATGAAGAGATCGACTGAATGGCTGAGAACAGCTGGGCTTTTGGCGAGACGAAGGATTTGTACTGCCATTCAAGATCAGGTAGTGACCAGTAACAATTACAGGCGATATATTATGAAACAGAACATCAGTGACAAGTTTCGCCTATATAAGAAGACCACCGAATCTATTCAACAAATCTGCTGTGGATATTCTGAGTTGGCACAA
Source organism: Teleogryllus oceanicus (assembly GCA_964035755.1). Taxonomy (NCBI): domain Eukaryota; kingdom Metazoa; phylum Arthropoda; class Insecta; order Orthoptera; family Gryllidae; genus Teleogryllus; species Teleogryllus oceanicus. The sequence goes on along the minus strand of CAXIVR010000001.1, from coordinate 49,234,904 downwards.
ACAGATTATTTACTATGCGTCATAATAATGTAGCCAAAATCATCCACCAAGCTCTTGCTAAAAGATCGGACCTGATAAAGGAAAGCCTGCCATACTACAAATATCTACCAGAACAAGTTTTGTCTAATGAGAGAACAAAATCTTAGGATAATTCCCATTGTTACAGATAGAACAGGAAGCAACAGCCTGGATATTGTCGTATTCGACAAACTACCGTAGGGCAAATAATAATTGATATCGCAGTCCCACTGGATCATAATCTGCTGACAACTATTGCAGAAAAGAGGAGGAAATATCAGCCACTTCTCAGTTGAGCTGAAAACTTAAAATAAACTAATAGATAGATATTGTACCGTGGTTATTTCCAACTAATGGGCTGGGGGCTGAAGATTGGAGGTGATTGTGAAAGAAAAACTCCATCTAAAATGAGTGGCACCTCAGAACCATGCAGAAGACCGTGTTGCTGGCAACCACCAACATAGTGCGCAAGGTTCTCTCCTAAATCATTGAAGCGGAACCTGGAGTGCACTGAGCAAGAACTTCACCATCTGTCTCACCATATGTGTTGGACGTTCTGTCCTTGAGTTATACTTGAAAACCTGGAAGAGCGTGAAATTCTTGAAATATGAATAATAATAATAATAATAATAATAATAATAATAATAATAATGAAGGAAATCAGGAAAATTATTATTATTATTATTATTATTATTATTATTGAATCACATATACAATTACAATCATGTATGTCAAGTCAAATTATGATGTATATGTAGGAAGTACAATTTTATTAATCTTCTTGAGTGCAGCGATTGAAGAATCTATGACGTGCTTGTGGCACTGATGATCTCAAGAGGAAATGATGGAAATCATTGAACTATGTTGTCTGAACTATGCATATATTCCAAAAAATATAATTTTTGCTTCTGTTCTCTTCACGGGACCACCTTTTCACTTTGTATCTTGAAGTTTTTCACGCATTTTCTTTGTAGTTATCAGATGATTACAAGCAATCTTGGTAGGTAATGCAAAATAGTGACAAAAAGAGGTTGACTTTTTGGCCTTTTTACTTTTAAGAGTGATGTAGACCTGCTCTTTCCAGAACACATTAAACTAATGATGTAACGTTTAGATTTTTTCAATCAACTATAAAAATATAAAAGGGATGAAAACCTTAAAATCGTTTGGATCAATATGCTAACTATATGTATTATGGTATTTCAGCATTTCTCTGCTTAAAATGTAATTGTGTGTTTGTGTGTGTGTGTTTGTGTGTGTTTGTGTGTGTAAAAGAAGCGTGTGCGGGAAGCGTGTGCGGCATGCAAGTGTGCGGGAACATGGCATGCGCGCGCGTGTGTGTGCATGCGTGTGTATATAAAAAATTGAACTTGTACTTTGATAAATGTTATTGAAATTATGGCATGTACGAGTTTCGAAATATAACTTTCATGCATGAAATTACTGAACTATATAAATTTCCACACATTCTCTAAATATTAACTTTTTGTCTGTAATCTTCATGAAACCAACACAATTTGAATCTTGATAGTTTCTTTCCCTTGCATTGTCTTCGAATTTTTCGTACATTATTTTGCAGACTGTTTGATTTTTGTAATGTGAATTAATAACAGAACGGAATAGAGAAAATTTTTTTAATTTTATGGGGTGATGGTATCTATAATTTCATCTTCTACATTAATCGTATTGGTGTGCTTATTTAGCATACAAAATCTTCTGTAAAGTGGATGTATACATCATGATCGACAGTATCGAGTATTAGACTTGTATATTCTATGCACTATTAGAATTTTCCGACTGAAACATCGATAGCTTTACAGAAATGAAAATGTCTCCTGGTGCACACATCATGGATTAGTACGTGCATGATGCGTAGCGGAGAAGTTTTGGGAGAATCGATATTTCTACTTCTTGGAAGGAACTCTGAGATCCTAGCCGAAAAAAAGTTGGCACTAGATAAATACTATGAAGTCACTATTACACACCACTAATTTTAAAATCCTATACGTCAATTAAATTTGTATACATAATTTACTATTATGTACTCTTGTCCGATATAATGGCGGAGAATTATGCCGTCCTCAGCGTTGAGTGCCGTCTCCTAGTCATGTTTGTTAATGATGCAGCGAGTGCGAAATATTGGGGGCTTACAGGTGGAGGCCAAAGTCTGCAAGGAGCCCCCGGCCACCGTCTTATTGGGCCTGGAGTTCTTGCGGCGAGATTGCAAGTCAACATCGCTTCAATTATCATCATACAGCTTTTCCTCCCTATTAAGAACACTCTACTTCAGTGCACTTCGCATTGCAGCAGCACCTTTCTAAAGTCAGCAAAGTATATTCATTTTTAATTTCATTATCCACAAACAATTCGTGAGTTTCGTCAGTTTTTAAAAGTTCATTATTGAAACTAATGGTTCCGCTTATTCTACATTTTGTGCACCAGGAGGTGTAATCATTCCTTCAACTGGCCGAATCCTGCAGTATAGAAGAAGGTTTATGAGAACCATTCACAGAATGCTTGATACAGACGTTTTGTATTGGCACAAGACACATGACTGCAAGAAAACATTTAATTATTTCACTTGTAAATACATGAAGTGAGGGTTAGGAGTTGTTACACAACATTATTCTTCAAGGATGTATTCTTTAGTTCTAGAATTATGTTGATTCTGTAACACAGACATTTGTCTGTTTCTAAAACATCTCGTTGCAACATACCTACTACATCAACGTATTTCATTTTCCGCTTAACCAATAAATAGTTACAGCTTTTCATTTGCAAATCCAATTGATTCAATGTTGTTTCTGAAATGGATATATTGAAGCAGATGATCTTGGAGATCGCTTTTCTTTAAATTAATCAAAATTGCTGTATCAAAATGAATCCAAAGATCCCTAAAAATTGTTACACTGATATTTTACTGTATTTCATTATTCTTGATTTAGTGAACTAACCCAACACCCGAAATTTAACATCATTTATTAATTCAGATAATACATTAATATGGAATATTAAAATTACCCCATTTCCAATGCGCATTAAAACACTTGTTAAAAGTAATTATTAACACTATTCTGTTCAGATCAAACACTCGAAATGAGAATTTGGATGTAAAATTGATTTTGGGGATCTCTATGGCCAAAAACGTGTTTTTACAATGTCTTTTTGATGGAACGTATGGATGTCTGTATGTCACGCAAAATTTGGCAAAACTTTGAACTCAAAGTTTTGAATTTACTTGGTCACACTTTCAGAGATGAATCCGTTTGTGAAATAGATAATTTCCCGATCTCGGCTTCCGATGGGTTCTGATATTTCGAATTTTCAACAATCCACATTCATGAGGAAGCTCTGTTAGTGTCTCCCCGAAGTCCTTTTGGAGGTTATTGTATATAAAGTACCAAGCACATTTTCTAAAAAAAAATGACTTCATTTTGTTTTGTCGGAGTAGACAACAGTGCATTTTCTGATTTTCAGAAAAAGTCAGATTTGTAATCAAAAGTGAATTTATTCAGGGGCTGAGTCCAGAAAATATCCTTGATGAGAAAACAATTCATATCTCAACAATTACATATTTGCTGTTGTGTCTTCTGATGTTTGGCTTGGAATGTTTTCTGTTTTATTCAAACAATATTATACAAACATATTGTTCGTTTAGAACATTGCTTATTTATTTTTCTTTGATCGAATCATACCATTCAATTGTAAACTTTTGAAATGGCACGTAGCATCTGCAAACCTGGCTCTAAAAAATAAAAAAATGCACGACAATCAATTAAATTTTTTCTTCAAAATTGTTTTGCTAAGTGAGCAATGACAAGAAAGTTTTTTGTTTTCTCTCAAATCAGATGTATGAAACCATCTATTTTTCACTACCTGAAGAAGAATCAGAATCCTTTTCAGAATAAAAAAGCACACAAAAGAGTATTTGAGTCAAATATTCGAATTTGCTTAAAGTGAATTTATTTTGCGTCAATAACAAATTTGTTTAGATAATTACCCCGTGTGGTGTCCGGGAGTTTTAATAGAATAGCACCACGGGTACTACCCCCCTTTCGTAAGAGGCGACTAACTCCTTACCCGAATTATTCCTTTCGTGTCCTACAACCCTTCCCTTGCCGCCAGGAGCCAACGGGTGGACAGAGTAGCCTGAGGCCCTGGCAACTCCTAAGTAATTCCTGTCCTTTGTTCCTTCGTAGGGTAGGCAGAGCTCTTAGCCTCATCAAGGTGGTCTGCCTAGGAGAGATCAACTTGAAATATTGCCCAGTACGCCCAAAGACTGTGAGGCCCCACCATCGAGCTTAACGTGTGCTGCACTCGTAATGCAGCCAGGAAAACTCTGAATCTGAATCTCTTCAGGGAAACTGATGGATTGCTATGATGAAGACAACCAAAGCTATGAAAAAGGACAAGAGTTTGGGATTAATGAAGGTAGCTGTATGGAATGTAAGAGCGTTACGTAGAAAAGAAACCTCGTTAAAAATGGAATAACAGCGCGTTCAAGTAGACATTGCAATCATATCTGAAACGAAGAAGAATTTACGTGGTTCAACAGAATTTAAAAATATATTTTAATTTACTGTAAGAGAGTGAGAAGAGAGCATCTGCAGGAATAATGATTAAAAGAAAACCTGCAATAAAAGAGATGGATATACATTCATAAATGAAAGAATGATAAAATTGAGATGCAAAATGAAAAGAGGTCACCTATCTATTATTGGTTGCTATTCAACTGAAGAAGGAAGACAAGAGGTTGTTGAGAAGTTTTATGAAGAACTTCAAGATACTGTTGACAAAGTCCCTAGAAATGTTTACCTGATTGTTGCCGGGGATTTGAATGCAAGAGTTGGAAATGCCTCGATCAGCGGAATAGTGGGTACAAATGGAGAAGTAATAAAAACAGGCAAACAGAGAATTTGCATCATTAAATTCATTGAAGATCACTAATACATTCTTTCGCCATAATGAAATCCACAAAGCAACTAGGAGGGCACGGGGAAGACGGATCAATTATTGATTACGTGCTGCTAGTTAATAAGAAAATGGGCTCTTTAGTACAGTATGTGAGGGTTTACAGAGGCTACGATGTTAATAGTGATCATTTCTTATTGATATCCAAAATACTTTTACCCGACAAATAGCGTTACTCTCCTGTAAACAAAACATAAACACGAGAAGAAGTATTTAGAGTGCATTTGTTGTAGGAAGATAGTATAAGATACCTTTACCAACAAAGAATGGATCAACACTTACGTAAAATGCCTGGAAGTCAAAACATCAATGTGAGGTAGAATAATCTGAAACACGTCATTTTGCAAGCAGCATTGGAAGCTTTGGGTAAAAGGAAGAAGATAAGAAATAACCGTGGCCAAAGAATATGGAATGAAGTCTTGGCAGATCTCATAAGGAAAAAGAAGAATGCCTATCTACAATATCCTTTCTCACGATAAACAAGAATATAAAAGATCATTAGTAATAGTTAAGAAAGAAGTGCGGCGTATGAATCGCCAGAGCTGGGAAACATTTCTTGTTGAAATGGAACATGATCTGCATGGAAGACAGGCAAAACTCTACAAATTATTAAAACGACTTAATAACAATGAGAAAGACAATATAAAAATTACTTTGATCCCAGATGGCAAGTGACTTCATTATCTTGCAAATCTATAGACAAGTGAGGACCAGCAAGGAGAAATAGATTTAAAGGAAGAAATAGTTGACCCGATAACAATAGACGAGTTGAAGTGGGTTCTTAAACACATTAAAAATAGAAAAGCACCTGGGTCAGACAACATCAACAATGAACTCTTCAAATATGCATCTGAAAGATTTTCCCTAGAGCTGCTGGACTTTCTTAGTACTTGCGGGGTATATGGTCACATCCCAGAAGTATGGTGGACTGCTAAAGTGTGGTCGTACCTTACATAAAAATGGTGATAGGAAGAACTGCTCTAAATACAGAGGGAAAAACCTTTTGAATTCTGGATACAAAATTTACGCCAAAATTATAAATCAGAGGCTAGCACCTATTTCAGAGGTGCTCTTATTATAGGGCAAAATGGGTTTAGGAAAGGCAGGTCTTGTATTGACTGCATATTCATAGACCCGCTGTGATACTAGAAAGCAGAGAGAGTATAATGTCTCCACGTTCTTAGCATTTGGAGATTTAGAAAAGGCATTGACGCTGATAATCGAAGAAAATTATGGAAGTGTTGCTGGCAGAATTCCCACAACATCTGTACAGCCATTCATAGTATGTATGCGAATAACACGGCAAGAGTAAATACAGAAGATGGACCAAGTAATGAATACAGAATAATGAATAAAGGCGTAAGACGAGGGTGCCCCATGTCACCCATTCTTTTTAAATATATATTTTGAAGACGTGATTAGGCGATGGGAAAGCCAATTGAAAACAAATTTTTTCGGAAAAATTACCTTGTGTACACATTATTTGCAGATGACCAGGTTCTCCTAGCAGACTCGAAAGAAAATTCACAGAGAGCCTCGTTAGTCTTCTTTTTTTTTAACATCGCCAAATGTTTAAGATTGTACAGCAGAAAACGAGGTTACTGAGACCACTAATCGGGATACTTTTGAGGGACCACAAGAAAATGGAGACATTAGGTCAGAACTCTCCAAGCTTTGTACATAGGCCAAATATTAGGATTCATATAGATCCCAATAGTACGACCATCTTCAGAGAATGAATAGTTCGCGCATCCCTCTTCAAAGTTTTGGGTACAGACCACGAAGCAGAAGAAATGTAGGACGTCCACGACTGCGATGGAATGATCAAATGAAACTCCTGGGGACGGAACAGCCCTAAAGGCTTAATCCATCCTGTATATAATGATGACGATGTTTAGATAATTAATCTCAAAAAGCAAATCAAGGTAAAAGTATATGTTAAAAAAAGAAAATTAAAAATAATTTTAAAAATGACTTCTTAATGGAATTGCACCTCAGCTTTGCTCAATATGCTCCCTTCGCCTAGATTTGGCAATTTTCCATGCCTTGGCTGTTTCTTTCGCTATTTTAAACGACTCAATAAGGAAGGGTAATAGGACGCAGCTATTTTCTTAACTTTTACAAATAATTTATCAAGATTATATCTTGGGAATCACAAATCAACGATGGCGACCACCTTTTCATCCGCGAAATCTGTGTTCGCAATCTACGGTGCACACATAGCCTTTGCCCACTACTTTTTTTCGATTTCTTGAGTGTAGTGATGGATCCATGTTTTATCCTCGGTGTTATTTCTGCACCAAAAGTCTCCTGGATTGCGTCTTTACATTGTTATGGGGGTGAAATGTTATTCTGAAACCGATCTTGACCCTAAGGGCAAACACAATTATTTGAAAATCAGTTTTTTTCTGCAGAATGAAGAGTACTGGTTAAGATTTATTGCGAACAGTGTCTGCTATAACGTGCACATTCACCCTGGAATCATCCATTTGCAGATTGTAATTAGCTTCGATGATCGGCTACTTATCCGCGCCTGACAGTTGCCCCAACAGGCTGCTTGCCCCCAGAGCTGCTTTCCCTGCACTGCCTCCAGCTCCCGCGTCTTTTGCCCCTTCTACTGTCCACTGCCCCTCAGTGACCCTTCCACCCGTGGTCCTGGCCCCCAAGTGCCCCTTGCTTCCAAGTACCCCTTGCCACAGCGTTCCTTTTGCCCCCTGTGACACTTGCCACCCAGTGCCTATAGGGTCGTACTTTCACTCCAGAGGCGATTCCTTACAGTCAGTTTTGTAACCAGATATCTGTATTTCAGGGACTGCATTCTTTGAGTCTTTTCATTAATGGTATACCTGGACCTGTTTCACGAAATTAGAGGCCCGGTAGACCTGGACCGGTTGCAATTTCTGTATGATTTCGAAGGCGTCCTCAGTCTGCAGCATTCAGCGATCGCTACGCCTGCTACACCAGCATCGCTTGCTAATTAAAGTCACTACATACGAACGTTTCGTTAAAAACCGTTCTACGGAAATGGTCTGTTCCACGATACCACAGGTTTCGAACTTCTTTAAGCCACTTAATATGCGCCACAAAAGTCGGCGTTATGTGGACAATATTCATTCCAATTTGTGATTCATTAAAAACGAGTTAGACAAGACAGATATAGGGCAAGAGAGAAAGTAACCCAAACTAGCCTGAATCACAAGACGGGAGTTAGAAAATGTATGGAACATCTCTTGGGGAGAAGGGTAGAACGGGTCAACCGACTCCAGAGAAAAAAACGATCTTAACCCGAAGTGTTATCTCAGAAAGGTAAAGAAGCGACTCAAGATGTCACCAAAGAGAACGGAAGTACAAGTTCTCTGTGTACAAGAGTTACGTCGGAGACATCCAAATGAGGAAATGTAGGAAAGAAATGGAGAGAAAATCACCAAAGAAACTTCTCGTCCGGATACTCTTGTTCTAAAGACAAACTGCAAGATGCCGTACGAAGAAATTCTCAAGGAGCTTAAGAGGAAATCCACTCTCCAAAATGTCCGTTCATACGTAATTAGTCACACGACGAAAATTGTTCACTTCTGATTCTCAGCAAGACCTGGATGATAAAATGGTTACTTTTCAACGATTGTTTAGTTAATGAACGGAGATACCGAGATACGAGTTCTAACTAGCCAGGTGCGCATTGAGATAAAAGACCTTGCTAATCTGACCAAAGAAGATGAGATGTATCATGTCTGTGGCCGAGTAATATCAGGAAACGAAAATGTAATGACCTATACTGGCAATCATTAGATAAGCGAATGAGACACGTTTTAGCTGTAATCAGTCTTCCACGGTCGCAAAATGAAAAGTTGTGGCATTGTGGGTGGGGTTTCACTGTGAACTGCCTCATCGGCGAAAGTGCAAGTAATCGGTGGTGCAACTGTGGTGAGTGTATCAGATACACTCGAGGAGGATCGCCAGGCCATCAACTGTTCGATGTTTAGTGAAGAAAGCGATAAGACAAAGGTATGCAATACAGCCCGAGAGTTTTTCCCTGTACCAGAAGAGATGTTAGTTATGCTAACCACAAGGCAAGGAACACCAAATGTTTGACCTTCCAGGAGGCGTTAGGGAAAACGATGTGCGGAATATAAAAACACTAAAACATAATTGAAACCACTCAGAAGCAGCGCAAGACATCCTGACGCAAACAATACCAGAACTCAACGTAAAATTGCCATATTCAGCAGTAACGCGAGCCCAATGTGCTCTCTGCTGACGTCGAGATCAATTGAAAGGCGCCGATCTTGACCTGTTGAGGATATTCGTATAAATTACAAGTAACGGTCGGATAAAATTAGAGATAGATGTTTACTTTAGTTGCTAAGGAACTCGGTTATATGATAACCTGAAATCTTACTTCACTACCGGTTACGAAGTCAAAGCACAAAGTTAAGGGATAATCCCGTGCCATTCATGCCTACTCAACTTCCCTTATTAACTTAGTGGAACAACCCTGTAAGAAATAAATGAGGATGCGCTGTGCCAGGAGCCTCTGTCTTTGATTAATTCCTCCAAACACGACTAACACTATGCAAACACGGCTAACATAAACACGGCTAACACGGCGTATGAAGTAATGGAGTTATGTAGCTGCTACAAACGCGTCTATCGAATAACATTAAGTCTTCCTACATCGCCTGGTAACGGAAATCAAAGCACGAAGTTAAGGAATAATCCTTAGTGCCTTTAATGCTACGCTTATCAACTTAGTGAAGCAGCGTGTAACAAACCAGTGATAATGCACTATGCCAAGAGCCTCTGGCTTTGATTTATTTCTCCAAAAATGCCAATATCTATGTTGCGTATTGAGTGAAGTAATAGCTATGTGTGTGTGTTTATATATATATATATATATATATATATATATATATATATATATATAAAAATTGGTGATGCAAAAATAATGATACAAAGGGGCAGAGTATTCTTTCTTAACTTCTTGAAAGGATGGAGAGTGCTCTTCTGCGTCATTATCCTCATCATGCAGCATTATCTCTCAAAATTTTTACAAAAATTGTATTTTAATCAAACAAAAAATGTTCATATGAGCAAATATGTTATAATTTTTAAATACGTACGTGGATTGTGTAATTCAATATGTTTTGCTGTATATATGTTTTGCTGGAGGAACTTAATTACGACAAGTCATTGAGCTCTAGAAATGGGCACACATGCTCCAAACATACCATTTTTCCTTCTCTTCACTTCTCTCCTCTCCTCTTAACAAGACCTTGTCACGCAGTATCTTGAAAGTGCTAGTATCTTGGAAGTTTCTTCTCATACATTTTCTGTGAGATTTACTGGTTTTTTACAAGCGATCTGAATTGGTAATGCACAATAATGACAAAAAAAGGGATGTCGATGATATTTTGGAGTGGATTTCATCAAAAGATTATATCCAGAAATTGATTTACCTGCATAAATTTTCACATGCTTCAAAACATCTATTTCACTTCTTTTTGTCTTTCATGGATCCCTTTCATTTTGTAATATCATGCCGTTTTTTTCACATTGGTCATTTTTCTAGTGTTTTGTTTTCACCTGGCAATCTAATTTGAAAATGCAAAGTAATGCCATAACGGTGAGATATTAGTTCGCTTTTATTAAAGTGATGGAAACAGCACTTCTACTACATTACATCTTCTTGCTATTTCTTATCGTAATATAAGTTTATGATAAAATATTTACATAAAGAAATGGCTTTAGCATGAAAGTGTTATCTCCATGTCGTTTTAAACTTCGAATACTTTAAAAAAGTGTATTAAGAAACGGTATTCACAATATGCGAGGAAGTGTTGGTACCAATTCTACCTCTTAGTTGATAATATAGCTTGTAAACTTTTAGTCGTTTATCAATTTTCTGAACAAACGTTTTGATTGTGAAATATAAATGCCACATAAAAATTTTGCTTATTAATCTGCTGCTCTTCTAAAGAAAGTTTAAGCACAGTAAATTTGAAATTGTTTTTTGTGAATTCTCAGATGTGTCTTCTATGCGTAGCATTCATGTTGCAAACTGCGCCGGCTTTTGGTTGTTCGACTCATTTGATTTCGATTTATCTCTCTTTTTTATTGTTGCTCCCTAGACTCACTAGCTTATTCACCTTTTCTTATAAAAACTGACAACACTGGTGTTTTTGGATTGGTTGCAGTGTCAGTAGGAAGAAGGGCCTTATCAACGATGTACACTTCATTGTACTTGTTTGTACAAGCATTATCACGTAGATTAAATGAGTGAGCAACAACTGAATATGCGATATATCATCTACAGTGGGAGGTCCTGAAGGCCTTTCTGGTTTTTATAGGCGCTTCACTGATGTTCTAACTTCTAGGTATAGCAGCATCAATACAATCCACTGTCTGAGACTATCGAATTTCCCGCAGCCTGCTGTTTACCTCTCTCTGACCCATCACTTACAAGACCTGGATAGCTTTCTTGAGAATCACGCGAAGTAGTATTATAGTCTAATCAATCGTCATCAATTGTACATCTTGTCTTCTTTCGCTTCGAACATTTTTTTTTAATATTCAACTAATGTTTAATTGGTTCTGACTTCAACAACGGTTTCTATGAATGTTTACATCTGAGAGGGAAACTCATGTAGATGTACGGCTACTTTCAGTAACGACAGACAGTTGCACTAGTAGAAAAGCGTTGCAGAGGGGATGTAATCATACAGGTCGCAGCAGATGACTGCGTGAATATTTTTTGCTGTTTTGAACCATCTACTGGTTCTATTGCTGAACAGCCTTACGTGAAGGGTTTACGGACTGCACCATACACTGAATTTTGAACCATCATTATTCAGCAACAGGCTTAATGTTTAAAGTTTCGATAATCTCTTCATGGCAGATATTTCCCATCCCGGTGAGTACTTTTTGTCTTGTGTTGTATGGTCCTTTTATTTTCCTTATCTCATTCTATACACTATCAACAGTTCTCTTCAGATTTGTTCAGCTGCTCCCTTTTTACTGCAGAAGGCAATCATATGTGATAAAAACGGGCGAGGGTCGGGAATTTGATGGCCGAATGCGAAGTACAGCATAAGAAACATTTTTGTCTGTTTTGAAAACACTGAATTCGTGGAAAACGTACGTAGGTTGTGATCTCTCCTGAACAACAAGCAGTGGGCTTAAGACCCTGGATGTAGAAACCTATGTTTTTAGTGGTATAAGGCTACGTTCTATGAATATTTGCATTTAGATTGTCATTAATCATAGGCAATGTAAGCAAAAATGTTTTCCTATTAAAAATAAAAAATTAAACATTTCACGAAAAAGTAATACTTGGATCACAAAAGGAATTAGAACATCGTGTAAAAATAAACGTACTCTCTACTTTATTTCTAAACGTCATGACGTATCTCAAGATTTCCTTATCTACTTTAAAAAATACAAAACATTGTTACGAAAAGTCATAAGGAAGTCTAAAATCATGAAAAACGATGAGGATATTTTGAACTCAAATAACAAAACGAAAGCAATGTGGAATATAATAAAACATACTAGACTAGAAATCAACCAGAAAAACCCGTAGAGAATGTTGTTTTAAAATATAACGATATAAAATGTGGAACGATCCGGCAACAGTGGCTAATCTCGACTAATACTTTCGAGAATTATGTCGATCTCACTAAGGGTGTTCAGGCAATAAAATCAAAAACAGACAGTCTTCACCCAAAATTTTAGACACACAATGTTCGTTTCGAAACTTCTTCCTATGAAATTCCTAAAAATAATCGTGGTGAAACTAAAAATAAATATTCGTCCGGTTTAGATGAATTCTGGACTTTTGTTAAAGGCTTGCATATGCCATTATACACCCGTTAACTCACATATTTAATGCATCTTGATGGACTGGAACGTTTCCAGATATTTTCAAAACAGCTAAAATTAAGCCGCTTTTCAAAAAAGGCAACACAAATGAAATTCAAAATTATATGCCCATTTCTCTTCTATCAGTTTTTTCAAAATATTGAGAGAATTTTTTCCGTACGAATGGAAACCTTTCACTAAACAATGACGCGCGCTTTCAGATTGCTAAACATGGATTTAGAAAATCAAAAATAAACGGAACAGCTATATTTTCTTTTCTTAAAGATGTCGCCTCATCATTTGATCAAAACGAGTCACCATTGATTATTATTTTTAGATCTCTAAAGCTTGACGTCATTGATCATGACATTTTACTTTCCAAATTATCTTCATATGGAATTCCGTGGTATTGCTCTAGATTGGTTATGTTCGTACCTTAAACAACGATCTCAGAGAGTTGAAATACCTTACTGGAATGATGGAACATTACGTACGCACCTTTCCGACTCCTTTTGCCCGTTGCATGGAGTTCCTCAATGATCGATTTTAGGCCCTATTCTGTCTTACTTTACGTAAACGATATGCCCTCGATGACGGAACTGAAGAATGGTTCTTCTTCGCGGATGATGCGAACATCCTTGCAATAAAGAAACCGTAAATAGTACAAATATCAGATGTTTCAAATTGGTTTCCAAATAACAAATTAATAAAAACGAAAAGAAAAATTTGGTTTTAATGGTTTTTCATTTCAAATAAACAATTCTGTGCTCCATTGAAAATGAAGAGTGTACCATTGACTGATATTAAGGCAACAACATTTTTACGTCTCTCAATTCAGTCAAACCTTAAATGGAACGTCCATTTAAATGAATTGAACACCAAATTAAGTTCATTATGTTACGCGTTCAGAATTCTTGCAAATTCAGTCAGCCTTCATACTGATCGTTTTTATACTTCGCGAATGTTCATTCCCGCCTGAGATATGGCATAATATTCTGGGGAAATACATCTTATAGCTCCCAGACTTTCAGATTACAAAATGAATTGTAATGAATAATGACCAAATCCCACCCACGTGATTACAATACATGTACATTATTTTACAACACTTTGCCAGATGACATTAAACGATTAAATTCAATAAAAAAGTTTAAATCCCAAGTGAAATCGTTTCTGCTGCATAACTGTTTCTATACAATTAGAGACTACTGAGCATCACAAGAAAAGTAACATTAATTTTAACAATGATACATAATGCATTATTTACCATTTGGACAGTATAAATGAGTATAAACAACCTGTAACAACTATTGTACTACAGCCTGGTCATCGACCTATCTCGGATCAGGTTTTTCGTCCAGCTTCCTGATCCATTGCTAAATGCTGAGATGGCCCCTTGTTTTGCTTCTGGACATAAATGTAACTTCATTTTCTGTGCACGTCTTCTAGAATTCAGTGGGAAATACAATTATTCAAATTATCGTTTCCATGTTGTCGCGGCAGGAAGTAATAAAAGCCAAAATTTATTGCTTATTTATCTTTGAAAATAGATTTTATTACATGGGAGTTTTTTGTTTTTTCTCCCTTTCAAACTTCAAAATTTATTGCTTATTTATGAAAATAGATTTTATTACATGGGAGTTTTTTGTTGTTTTTTCTCCCTTTCAAAATTCAAAATTTATTGCTTGTTTATCCTTGAAAATATATTTTATTACATGGGAGTTTTTGTTTTTTCTCCCTTTCAAAAATTCAAAATTTAAGTAGTATATGACTTAGTGTAGGGATCACAGAATTTGGAAAATGTGCACACAATTCACTTTTCCCCATAGCACGTCATACGCAGTTTTTAACTGTGTTTTTTACGTAAAAAAAATAAATTTTCAGTATTCACTTGGAATGTAGAAAGAGCTCTTCTTTTGCACTTGTCTTCTACTAGACAATGTAAGAGAGTGTTTAAATAAACAAACTTGAATTGAACCTCATTTTAATGTTTTGCCATTCCCAGAGGTATGCCTTGTTTAATCTGGCCTCATTTAGTCAACATCTTCAGATACCTGACCTGAAAATCTCTTTAACTTCACAAATTAATATTCGACACTCCGCAATCCCATTCACATTGGAAGGATTATTGAAATTTTGTTTATTTACCAAAATCCTTGCAAATGATTTAATGTTTATAAATAATTTGCTACCAAATATGTCTCTTAAATGTTTTTCTATAATTATAGAAATGCGCAAAGTGTAAAAGAAAATTGGAAACTATATTCAAGCCTTTTTCATTCTTCTTTTTTTTACTTGCACAGGACATATTTACTAGTAATTCAATATAACATACTACAAAGTGAATGCAATTATGACTGTAATTATATATAATGAATTAGTTATGTACTTATCTTGAACCATGTACTTGGTTACTAGATGGTTTAGAACCTTTTTTCATCATTCTCTCGTGAAAAAGGAAAATTAAATATACAATACAACCAGAGAAATATTTTTTTATTGTGGGTAAAATAGGTCATACTATGCGGATTAGTTTGTTCACTATACTTTAGCACAAGTAAATAAACAAAGGCACATAATGTCCTGTTGCCCACTTGTATTGTACATTATATCTTTTCAGATCGCCTTGGGAAATTTTGACATTTTTGGCAGTATGTCTATAAGGATGAATGGAATTGACTGTGGCGATGAACAGATATGAATATTGACTACAGCGATAGCCATCATGGTATGCTACATTTGCACTGAATGGTTTATCATTGCAGGCTTAAACGAAGGGACAATCTGAAGAAAACCTGCAGCATTGTAATTGAAGACGCTTAAGTCTGTGAAAGAAGAATTAATTTAATATTGATATTTATGTTACTTCGTCTGCGATAAAACGATTTATATCCAACCAGCCTTCATCACAAGATAAGACAATGTAAAAGTACGGACAGTTCCCTTGCGGAGAAGAGATGTAAATGACAACCGGCTCCAGAGAAAAACCAATCGAAATCTGTACAGTTATCGATGGAAGCTGAAGAAGCAACTCAAATGCCGCCGAAGGGAATGAATGCGCGTTTTGTCTGTTACAACGGAGATTTCCGAATGGGAAGGTAAGAAAGATGAAGAGAGAAAATCTCTAAAGAAATTTCAAAAGCATTCGGAGCACTTCAAGCGAAGGGTGAGGTCATGTAGAAAGAATTGCTCAAGGAGCTGAAGATCTCAGATAACTTCCATCACATGTTATAAAAGACACGTCGCTTTCTGTTGGAGCGAGTGAAGATCTAAATGGAGTAAGGGCCTAGTTTCAATATATTAATAATAATGACTTTATTTATGTGGCGAGACTCGGGCCATCAGGCCCGCTCTTCCGCCTAACCACGTAATACATAAATTTATAGATAAGAATTGAATTGAGAGATACATTTAGTAAATGAAAACAAGTAAATAATTCAACTTACAGATGTCATGCCCTGGGCTCACAAACGACAAGAATACAACGTCCCAGCATTTGCCTTAAGCGACTGGGGAAAACCAGGGAAAACAAAGGAAGTGTGCATGCTCTTCAACATTGAGCAACAAAAGAATATATTTAAGATAATTTTAAAAACAAACAAACACTGCTGACTCTGCAAAAACTCTAAAGGTTTGCCCGAAATATAAATTCTGAGATAATATTAATTTAGCAATACGTATCAAATGTTAAGAAAAATCTCAAATACATTCATGAATCATAAAAAGCAATATGACAACCACCACAGGACGACGGCTTAGGGCCGATTTTAGATTTCAACATCATACCACGGAAAAGACGTATTCAGGCGGAGCCATGATAAAGTTAGACAATAATGAATTAGAAAATACTGGTAGATAACACAAAACCTTCTAACCCTATAATATACTTAATTTAGACTAATTATACTATTAATTAAATTACAACCAATTTAAGAAAAACAAAGAAAAGAACAAAACTGTTAAAACCTATAAAATTTGCATTTAACTTACAATTTTGAACTCACTTATGACTAACGCAAGAAAATACAAGAAATGGAGAAAACTGTTAAAAAGCGATATAAAAATTATATTTACCTTGCATTCATTCTAAATGATTACTTATACACACTTTCACACAATACAATATCAGCTCTGTAAAAATAGTATTTAAATGTTTTGAATTGATCGCAGAGTTTCACATTTCCTACGACGGGAAGGCTATTCCACTCTCTAGTCGTTGCTACTTACAAGATTTATTGTAAAAGTAGTGTTGCTTTTGAATATTACAGTAAAGATTTCTCGAATCTTCTGTTTTTAAGGTAAGAAATTTATGAGAGAGGTGTTAAAGCACCCGTATTTAATATTTTGCAGAAAAGGCACAACCATGAAACATGTCGGGCTTTCAACTTTAGGTATGTTATTAGTTTTGTAGTATCCCGATACGTGATCATACTTTCTGATATTATATTGAAACCTAACACACGCATTTTGACCTCTTTGAGAGCGTCAGCAGTTGATTTTTACGTGACCGCACACAATGTCACCGTAATCGCTAGAGGAGTAAGAGGGATTTTAGCTAGGAGTTCTTTGGTTTTGGGCGGAAGGCATTTGTAAACACATTTGAGTGAGTCCATTGAAGCATACACTTTGCGGCAAGTTTCCCGAACATGAGGTTCCCAATTTAGGAATTTGTACATGATCTGACCGAGATTTTTAACTCAGAGCATAGGGGAACAGAGTGTTATCCAGTATGATATGAGGGAAGGTTTAGATTTTAATGTTTTGGACCAACAAGAGCCAATTATAATTGATTGAGATTTTAATGGATTTAGCTTAAGGCCGTTTCAGTGACCGATGTAAAGAGGCTAAACCCTGATTTGTTTAATATTAACTTGTTTTCACTTCAGAAGGTTTCACCGACGTAGATCTGTAGGTCATCTGCGTACATATGATTGCATCTTGATAGCACTGACGGTATATCATTTTACATTGATAAGGAAGAAAAGACCAAGTACGGAGCCCTGTGGACACTCCACGAAAACTGGTTTAGGTGACGAGAAAGTGTTTTCTGCAACCACGACCCACGCTCCGCTACTAAAATAACTTGAAATCCACGATAAGGTAGAATCAGAAAAACCGAGACATTTACATTTTGCCAGAAGTACGTCAGTGGCTTCACTGAATCGAATATCTTGCTAAAAAAATAAAAGCGTTAGCGTTGTTATGTTGCCTTCATCCAGATTGACGAATGTCTTCGATGACTCAGAATAACCAGAAATGCATATACTGGGTCAATCATCACCCATCATGTTGAAACGTTTTAGTTTGGCCCGGTAGCCTCAAATTCACGATATATCTCTGAGGATTGATTCTAAGTTCCGCTCTCGATATTAAGTTTCCGCTATTGCCTTCATTACGTCTCTTCCTTATATGCTTCCTGAAAAATATTCCCAGCTCTTTGAGTAACTTTAAAATATTGAGATCACGTGAGATTTCTTTCCCTCTAGTAAAATGTATTCCTAGACCTTCTGCATCATTTTCGAAATAAGAGCACCAACGGTTTTTTAGGCGTTTCCCTCTTAATTAATTTAGTGGTGAGTTGTAGTTGACATTTACATAATTGAAATGATTGATCGCGTTGTCATTGCCAACAATACTATTCATTTCGATGACTTAGCCATCATCAGCAGTTTTCTGATACAAAAAAATATAAAATTTTATAAAAATAATAATTTTTTTTAAATTACAAAAATATAATATTTTTCTTGTATCAGAAAACTGATAATCATGGCTAAGCCATCGAAAACTGCTCTTATTGAAATAAATCGTATTGTTGACAATGACAACGCCTTCAATCAGTTTCCCTCTTAAGTTTGTATCGAATTTCTTGGTTGTCGGCCATCTATTCTAAAAGACATCGGCCATCTATTCTTCAATATTTAGGCAATTAAAGTTTCTCCATTAAACGAACGCTGACGAAATCTTGAAATGGAGATCGACCACTTTGTATCAAACTAAATATACTAATTTTGTGTTTTCTTTTTTGCCTCAAGTGAATTGAGATATCGTTAGTGTCTAGTACGTTATAATAGAAATGCAATATGATGAATTTAAAAATGAAAATATGTATGACCTGCAATTCTAGATAAAACGAAAATCAGCCATAGACGTCACATTCCCATAATAGAGGTTTAATTGTGTCTAAGACATAGATTTTATCACAAACAAACACATTTTTGCTTGCGTCTAAAATAGCTCTACATCTCGGACAGTGACTTAGAGTCGTATTTATGAAGCTCTGCCAGTAGAGCTCTTTGGGGTCTGCCATCTCGGGGCTTGCTGGGATGTCAAGGAGCGACTGTAATAGGCCGAGGGCCGTTCATAAATCGCAAAATCGAACACTGGCAGCCTGCTAGGCCTGGCAGACCCCTGGCAGAGGTTTATAAATACGCCTTTAACTACAAAACGTAAGGTCAATATAATGTAAAATTACGGTATCGTGTTTCTCCAGCTTGCGCAGCCGTCTCTTCAAGAAATGTGGAAAATGGTTATTTTTTGTTATATCAAAGATACACACCTCGTCAATAATACGAGGGTCACTCCAAAAGAAATGCACACTATTTTTTTTAAAATACAGTTTTCATTCTACATGTTTGAAAGTTTTACAGTATGTAGATACATCCTTCCCGCTTGTTTTCAAATTTAGTTCAATCTGTTCCCGTGAGTGGCGCCGTCACAGCATGTCTTCAAGATGGCTGCTACACTTGACGTTCGTCAGAAGCAACGTGCTGTCATAGAATTCCTGTGCTGTGAAAACGAGACAGTGGGAAGTATCCACAAGAGGTTGAGAAAGGTGTATGGAAATGCTGTTGTCGACCGCAGTACAGTTAGTCGATGGGCAAGCAGGTTACGTGATGAAAGTGGGCACGGCAATATTGAGGATTGTCCTCGCAGCGGCAGGTCTCGTACTGCACACACTCCAGACAATGTGCAGAGAGTTAATGAATTGGTGACTGATGACAGACGCATCACAGTGAACGAATTGTCACGCTACGTTGGGATGGAGGCTGAAGTGCTTGCAGAATATCGAAAGTGTTGTTAAAAAGGTTCGTGCCAGGTGGGTTCCTAAGATGTTGACAGTGGCTCACAAAGAAACACGAAAAACGGTATAATAAAGCGAACTTTGGAAGAGTACGGGAATGGTGGAGAGGAATTTCTGAAGAATTCAGACAGGATGAAACATATTCCATCATTACACTAGGAGACGAAGAGGCAATCAATGGAGTGGCATCATGCAAATTCACCCAAGAAAAAATTCAAACCACACCATCTGGAAACGTTATGGCTACGGTGTTTTTCGATTCCAGCGACTTCAAGCCAGGACATCGGTGCCACGTGGAACTACCATAAATTCTGGATGGATATGTGACGACACTGAAGAAACTCTTGCTCGATACGTTCGACCACATCGGCAAAAGCAGGATGTTTTGCTGTTGCACGACAATGCACGGCCACATGCCAGTAAAAAAACCACGGAAGCAATCACAGAACTCGGATGTACAACACTGAAACACCCTTCTTACAGTCCCGACCTGGCTCCATGTAACTATCATCTCTTTGGGAAACTGAAAGACTTCTTCGTGGAACAAGGTTTGAAGATGATGACTTTGCACGCTGCCAAAACAGTGGCTCCAACATGTGGGTCCACCTACCGTGGTATACAGGCGTTGTCTGAAGATGGCGTAAGGTGAAGAGAGGGACGGAATTATGGAAAATGAAAATATTGATCCTAAAGGATGTATTTACATACTGCAAAACTTTCATTTAGAATGAAACCAGCTTTAAAAACATAGCTTGCAATTCTTTTGGCTGCATACCATTTATTCTAAACGAGAACTCTGAATCAGTGTCTTTTGGATTTTAATTGATGATCTTGGTTCACTCTCTTCCAAAACAAATATGTTTTAATAATTTACAAAGTATCTACGTACGCGTTTGTAACATCAATCATCTCAGGAGAGCGACTCAAGCAATCACTGACCTATGCACCCCCTTACGATTATCAAAGATATTATTTTTGGCTCTTAGTTCTTCAAGGACCTTCTCACTTGTAACTCAAAGCCTTTCTACTTCTTTGCAATTTTTTGGTATTAGCTACATGGAATCATGAAAGCACTTTTATGAAGAATATTGCTTACTTCATTATCCACGACAATATATGAGTTACTTCAGCACAAAAGTTAATTAGTGGAATGTAATAACCTTATTCACAGAATATTCACCAGGAGACGTAATCATTTCCTTAACTGGCCGTATCCTACAGTATAAGAGGTTTATGAGAGCCCTTCACACATACTGTTTGATACAGACAGTTCTTATTAAGGCCGTTGAAACATGACTGCAAGAAAACATTTAATTATTGTACTTGTAAATACATGAAGGGAATCCAACATGACTTCCATGTTTAGAATCCAAATGCTCAGCGAGAACAAATACCACATGTGAGTGAAATTTGAATTTTTTTTCTCAATGTCACATAATCTTCTTTCATTGCTGTGATGTCCATACAAAAATTGTAGAGGCTTAATCTACACTAATTTTACCTCGCAAGTCTAGAAAAAGTCATTTTGGCATCAACCCAAAATATGAAATTCTTTGATTGAACTACCTAAAATATCAAACCAAGCCTAATGAGAAGTTGGCATTAGAAAATATGACCGTTTTCTTCTTCTTTCTTTCCAGCACTAGGTATATTTGTGTGCCTAGTCTTCACCATCTCTTTGTTCAGGAAGCATATTTTCGTCCTGAAGGTTAATATCTGAGAATCTCTCCTGGCGCCGAAACTTTCAGAATGACTGCCAGATGTAATTGAGCAACTTCAAGTTGTCACTAACATCACGAGTAAAACATTTATATATTCCAAATTTCATTATTAGAAATTCTATGTTGCTAATTCATTAAGTATAATATTGAGAATGTTCACTTTTTTCTCCTACATTATTTAGCTTTATGTTAATTAAACACGGTCATTTAAAAAACGTTAATTTTAAGTTTTTATAGGTTGGTATCGCGGTTGAGTGAATCCCAATAATATATTGTGGAAAGATCAAACACGATCTGATGAGGATTTTTATTTTCGTACGTTGATTGCAATGGTAAGCCATGGCAGTAAGTGAAATGTCGTTACCTGCAACTGCATGTCACAGTGTCGTTGACATTGAGCAATTGGAAAATAAACATATTTACGTTATTCTAAATCAAAGTTGAGAGTATGTATCTAACTTGACTAGTATATTAATAGAAAAGAAACTTTCTCGTAAGTTTTCGCAAGCTGCTATGTTAAAAGAAAGAGTGGCATTTTTTATGAAGAAAACCAGACCTTTAGAATTGATTTTTTTAAAAATCAACAATTTAGATAGTCGCCTACTTTTGAAAACAAGGAGTATACATCAATTATAAGTAAACAGTTCCAATTATAAGTAAAAAATTCCTTTTTCAATTCCTACAGTAGCTTATTCATGATGTGAATATTGTTGTATGATTTAATAATAATTATTATTATATTATTATTATTATTAATTATTATATTAAAATTATTATTTCATTAATTATTATATTAATAATTTTTTTTGTTCGCGAATATCGTGGACCACGAGGGCATGCACTTGAACGGGCCCAGTATCATTTTATCTCGTTGCAAGTCTGGCATGTAACTAATTAGGGGGAATCAGCATTAGGTTGAATCCGATTTTTATACCCCACGGTTGTTAGTCCTGGAGGAATGGAAGATGAAATGATGATTATAACGAAGGATGAATGGACGGCACACACAAACAGACATACACAAACACACCCATGCCCGAGGCGGGACTCGAACCCTGATCCTTCCGTCCGAGATCGCCACGGCACTACTGTCTTAGCGGTCTCGGCTATCCGGACGGCATGATTATTATTATTATTATTATTATTATTATTATTATTATTATTATTATTATTATTATTATTATTATTATTATTATTATTATTATTATTATTATTTCCCAATTTCTGTAGATATACAATGATGCCGGGGTTCTTAAAATCACCCAAGGTAACAATGGTTTGCACGTAAAGTGGAACAAGAATATATTTTGATTTTTATATCAGTCAAGTCAGACTTAAGAATTTACGGACTATATTTGCTGTTCCCAATAATGCGGCTTTTTGAATTGTCCTTGGTGACCAATCCATTCGCTGAGACCACTACTGGAAGCACTTCCACTGCGCGCAATCCATACATATCCTTCAATTCAACAGCCAGGGTTGGTATTTCCTTTTCTCAGCAACAGTTGTTACAAGCCGGTCATCTAGAAACCGCAACATCAATGAAGTATATTGTTTTAGACATTTTATCAAACAGAATATCCGGTCGCTTCCACTGTTCGGTCAGTGAAGATTACACTATCCCACAGAATTCCAGCTCGATCATTGCTGATTACTTGCTCAGGTTTGCACTTATAATATGGTTGTTCACTCTTTACGAGGTCGTATCTTTTGGCAAGGGCTTGGTGGATTACATTGGCGATGCAGTTGTTGCGGGGCGTTCATAGCAAATATGCTGGATTGACTCGTTGGTGGATTTATTTTTATAAGCTCTTATTATTATTATTATTATTATTATTATTATTATTATTATTATTATTATTATTATTATTATTATATTTGAAATTTTATTAAAATTTTAGTATTCTGATCTCCTTCTTCGAAATATTCGATATTTCACAATTAAGTAGTTCATGTGTTTACAGTATATCCGTGACTCAGCTTATCCAAAAACTAACCTCACGCTTCGCCACTGCATGGCAAAGGTATCTTCAGTTCATAATCATTTGATCTTCTGGTTGAATTAATAGCATTGGTCACATCTAACATATCCAACATTTCGACTTATTTAATTCAACACTTTCTGGCATGTCATGATATTTCTCGTACATGAGTCCACTTAGACTGATGCAGATAAGTAAAATTCTATCAGAATAGTATTTTCCTTCATAGAAGCATGTTGTTGTTAGTACATATAGTTCTTATAAACTGCCAAAAACTATAGTATACTCTTGCAAAGGATTAGAAAGATTAAAAAGTTGATAATTTCTTTTTTTTTTTTTTTTTATTTATTTCCACCTGTTCGGCATTTCTGCCTTTCAGGGATGTTAACATTTTACAACATAATTATTGTCATTCCTTCTCACGCTAATTGTCCTGATTGTTACAGGCTGTTTTCAGTGTATACTTTTTAAAAATAGACTATTCTGATGGGCAATATATTAATATCGTCTTTAAATGAAATATTCGTGATTTAATGTGTTACATTAATGGATGTTGGGAACTAATGCCGTTGAATATTTATGGAGGTCTGAATTTATCCTTGGGAAATCGTGAGCATATTCTGTTTGGTTTAGGGTAGTTTTTGCCAAGTTTGAAGATGGGCGTGGCTGGGGATCCTGAAAGAATCTCGAAAAACTTTTGAGAGGTTTTGTATGAATTCTTGTATTATTCTATCTGTAGTTCTCTGTAGTTGTTGTTACTAATAAACCAGAGTTTTAGTAATTTTTAAGCATTTATTTTGAATAATTTGTAGTTTTTCAATATGCGTTTTTGCTGCGTTACACCAAATTGGACAAGCATACGTGATTGTTGGTCGTATTATTGATTTATAAATTGAGGTTCCACATTCAATACTTAGAGCTGATTTAGAGTTTAGTAGGG
Source organism: Teleogryllus oceanicus (assembly GCA_964035755.1). Classification (NCBI taxonomy): domain Eukaryota; kingdom Metazoa; phylum Arthropoda; class Insecta; order Orthoptera; family Gryllidae; genus Teleogryllus; species Teleogryllus oceanicus. The sequence goes on along the minus strand of CAXIVR010000001.1, from coordinate 49,210,337 downwards.
GATAAAGTTTAGCAATTTTTGCGTAAGTTTTATTTGAAATTGTTTTGATGTGATCTTTCCATGTTAATTTCGAATCGAGCATTAGTCCTAAATATTTAACTGAAGTTTGTTTGGGGAGCCATTTTATTATTGAATTTTGAATTTTAAGGGGGTATGGAGTCGGTGGTTTTTTGAAGTGTGAAGACTTTTTGCTTTGGGATTTATATGAGTTTATTTGATTCTACTGTTCCGGACCAGGTGATGTTGTTAAGTCATTCTGAAGGTTGTCAGTGGGGCGCTAAGTATATCCTCGTGGGCCAGAATAAGGCGGTATCATCTGCGAATATAATTTCTGAATCAGCTGGCGGGATATCCGATAAGAATATGCTGAAAAGTAAGGGTGATAGGCATGATCCTTGAGGGACACCGGCACTAGTTTGGCATTGACAAGAATACGTAGAATTGATTCTTACGAGGAAATGACGATCTACTAGAAAGCTGTCAATAATTTTATAGAGGTAGTTTGGTGTACCTAGACGTTGTAGTTTAAATAGTAGTCCGGGGTGCCACATTTTGTCAAACGTCTTTTCTATACATTTCAAGAAATATTACTAAGGTGGTGAAATGCATTAGCCATGCACTCTGAAAGTCTCAGGAGTTGATGCGTTGTCGAGTGTTCGTTTCTGAATTCGAATTGAGTATTAGGTATAGCCTTTATTTCTGATACATATTTATTTAACCGCGTATATATTAGTTTCTCGAATACTTTGCCAAGAGTTGGAAGTAAACTTATCGGTCTATAATTGGATGGATTTTGAGGATCTTTTCCTGGTTTCTTGAACGGGAGGATACAGCAGTTTTCCACTTTAGGAAAGTGCCTCAGTCTTAGTGCCGAATTGAAAATGGCAGTTATAGCCGCGAGTGCTTCTGGTTAGTGCTTTGAGGCTTTATTACTACTATTATTTGGCAACTCGTTGATCTTCTAGATTTAATTGATTGATTGTTTTTCAATTTCGGAAGGTGATATAAACTTGATTTTTTCCGGGACAGTTGCAACTTGTTTCGCTGATTCGAATAAAATGTAATTATTGTACTGGCTGTTGTAAATTGGATTTGGAGTGAAAGTTTCCTGAAAGTGTTTGGCTAATAAATTGGCTTTGTCTTTATCTGAGTATGCGATTTCTGAATCGCTTTTTAGAATTGAGATTTCTTCTTTTTCTTTGGTGATTCGTTTGATTGTAGACCACATTGGTCTGCTGTTAGGATGAATTTGCTTTATTATGTTTCTGAAATTCAGAACGAAATTGTTCTAGTCTGCATTTTATTATTCTGAAATTTTTATTTAATTTACCTTCAGGTCTGGTCTCCGGTTGTTTGCCAATATCGCCTAAGGTTATGTTTAGTTTTGATTAGATTTGCTATTTTCAATGGTATTGGTTTTCGTATTTTAACATTGATAATTTCTAACTAAATTCCCAAACCAAAATTTTACTGGGTGCTACAACAATGTATACAAACGTATAATAAACACTAAAATAAATGCACAGGACAAGTCAAGGTGATATAAAGGCGGGAAAATAGTTTTTATTTTTTTAACTGCAGCCCAGCAATCGAAAAAATCTGAAACAAAATTCACCAATTTGTGTTTTAAGAGGAACGTTTGAGATTTTTTCGAGCCTGTTCCATGATTCTAAGACACAATAAAAATTATTTTTTGTTATTTCAATTTTTTTTGTGTTTGAATTTGGATCTGAGAAAATATAAAAACATTGCCCTAATAGCATAAATACCATTTCCCCCATTTATCATTTTTTCAGTCAGATAATATATTATCTTAAATTACCGTTAAGTTATCTCTTATCATATATTATCTTAAGTTGCTATTTGCTGCCGCTTGAAAAAAGGAAAATTAATAAACACTTTTGGCTGCAGAGAGGTGTGGGTAGTGGTTCGGGGCCATGTTCTTTCAAAAATATTACTTTATGTTAGAATGTCTATAATGTAAACTAATTTTTGTTATGTCATTTGGCTTAGGGGAACTTTTTACCATCTTATCCGGGGTACCCTTTCCCTCTGATATTCTCCTCCAGGAGGCATAACACCCTAGCAGGGGTGATATACCGCAGTTGTATACCCTGAAATTGTTACCATTAGTGATATAATCGACATATTTTGGTGGGAATTTCGTTGTTTGGAGAGAGGTTTCATCTCGCTTGATTATTTAAGTACTGACTTTTTATCCTCGAGTTCGGTGATCAAACAATTATTACACTCAATTTATTTTGGGGAGGCACATTACACTAATTCATAAGATGATTTTAGTGTCGTCGTTAAATTTGTTACAATCAAAACTTTTGTTAGGTTTTCGCTCTTTTGATAGTGAACCTGGCATTGGGGGATTTCTATGTTCTATATTTAAGTCGAGCAGCCAACCTCGAAGTGTTCGCTGATGTAATGTCAATTTCTTCTCTTGTAAGTAAGATTGAGAGTTTTGTTGCATTTCAATTGCTAGAAATTATTGAATCTACTGTTTTAATAGCAAAGAAGCATTGCTTGTTAAGCATTGCTTCCTTTAAAAAGTTGTTTCTAAAAACATTACGTGATCATTTGAAAGCGTTGAACTTTCAATTCGCGAGTTAACGTTTTATCGCTACGAAATACTAGTCCACTGTGAAGTGCGGGAGCTTTACTTACTAGATCCGTACAGTCGAGTGCAGCATTGCAGTTTTCCTCACTGCAAATTTGTCATTGGGTTCGAGATGCACGAGGCTTGGCCAAACGGCCCCTGAAGGTCACTCGAGTGCACTTGTGTGAGATGGCGCTATCTACTCATTAGCAAGGTACTAATCTACTCATCCTAATTTAGCAAGATTTTACATACAAGTGTCATTTAAAGACACACTAAAAGGAAGAACGTAATTTTAGGTTACGGCCAAAGTGCCGGTTTATCCATAGTTAAGGTAAAGTACTAAGTTAGTAAGTTAGCACTACCCTCTTCTCTGCCGCAAAAGCCATCGAGCTGCGGCGCATGTATCATAAACAATGAAATAAACTACCGCTCCGCCAGGGCTACTGGCGGGGGGAAAACGAAAAAAAGGTCTCTATCTACTCAGCGATCACTTCAGTTCAATTCCCACAAACAAGCGCCTGTCTCGCGCGTATTCTCTCACCTTGGTCTTGAACTCGCTTGAAGTAAATCCCCGTCGCTCAACGTCTGAGGCCAGTTGGGAAAGCTAAATCAGGTACTTCATCCCGAAGTTGGTATCTTTTCTTTGCTATAGATATTGATTTTGGTGGCTCAAATGCATTAAATCAAACTCTTAAATTAAACGTAATTTGGCACAATTCCTTCCATAATCCTTCACTATGCGTCAGGTATTACTTCGCTACATCTCAGAAATGGTCACTAATTCTAACAATTAGTTAACACACTTTTTCATTAGATATCTCTCTCTCTCTCTCTCTCTCTCTCTCACACACACACACACGCACGCACACACACACGCACGCACGCACACACGCACACGCGCACGCACACACGCGCACACGCGCACACACGCGCACACACGCGCACACACGCGCACGCACACGCACGCACGCACACGCACGCACACACACACACACACACACATGTATCCTAAACCTTTTATACTTTTATTAATTGAGAAATATTGTTTGATATTTAAATATTTTAACTCTACTGAAACATACCCCAAACTGCTACAATTATTGGGCGATTCGTCGTAACCCGTTTCCAAATTTCTAATAACATGGGCGTCAGGAAAAAGGTTACGATAATATTTTAACTATTATTACTCTGATAAAAAAACTGAATATTATCCCGCTAGCTGGGTCGATGGGTCACGTCAGAAATAATCGCTATTATCTATTCTGACGTTTTTATTGTTATTTTCTTTATTAGCATTTCTTACTTTCCTAGGCTGGTAGGTAAGATTGCGATAGTAATTGCACTTCACTATTCTAATTGCACTTCTCTATTCTTACAGTTTTATTATTACGATGATTTTCATTTAGTGTGACTTACATTTCTCTAATAACAAATATGTTTCGTAAATATCATTTAGTATGAGTGAAAATATGTGAAGATTATTTACACTTTGCAACATTTAAAAAACTTCAATGCCATGCTTTATATACTTATACACATCAGTATTTCCTTTTAATCCCCATGGGTATAAATCCCATTTTCCTCACATGGGTTTACATTTGGCATCTAAAATTTAAAATATTTAATTTTTTTGTATTTCAATTCAAAAACTTTGAGGGGAGGTGACTCGCTTGGAAGTAACATTCAGAGCCCGTGATACCATTTTAATTAAGAATAATTGTCCACAGAAATACACAGATTATAATCAACGATGCATTTCAATTATGAAAGTATTACATTATACCTGCACTGTGTCCCTATGGAAACAGGTCTTCTTGAAAATTCGTAGGATGACAGGCCACTCTGGCAGTTAGGCCCTTGATGCTCGCCTCCTCAGCATCAGCAAACTTCTTTATTGTGTGTCTGTGGTGTCTTTGTTCATAACTGTGTCTATGAGTTCAGTTCTAGAAGTTGATAGTTATGATCAACGGACGACGTTTTTAATCTTGCTACGAAACCAACAATAACGCCCTGCGCCATCCAGCATCAATCATCGCTTTTGGTTGTAATTCATTTGTGGCGGGTCGTGTACGTCTGAGATGCGCCGAAGTGACACTTTGAAGTGACTAGAGCTGTTGCATTCTGTCCTGCGTTTGTTGATTTTAGTGCATCAGCGGTAATGAATGAATGCCTACAGTAGAAGAATGAACGAATGCAGTGGATAGTGTCAGTAAATGTGAAAGAGTAAACTCCTTTGTTCATTTTTCACCAGTCTCCAATTTAGTCGGCGAGCGCAGCGTTCAGCTAAACCTGCCGTGAGATATTGTGCTACAGCTTGCAAGGCTGTCACAATAAAAACAACATAGTTGATAGAAATCTCTACTTGATGTCAACATTCCACACCTCGGACCTGCGCTCTCTCTCTCAAAAAAACAAATTTTTAGAAGCTTGGCAGCGTGTGCTTACCAATTTCGCTGAGCGTTATGTATATTCCGAACAAGAAAACCAAAAAAGTATAATTTTAATATTAAATGTATAATTAACCACCGTAGAGAGTTCCTTCCATTCGACCTTGATGTCACAACAAGACTAATTCAATACAGAATTGCGCAAAATGTACGATCATGCCCTGCTTATCTTTATATATGTTCCATTTTTCCTTCTTTATTCTGGAACAAATATCTATTAAGAATCCAAAATATACTACTCAAGTCAACACTTCAAGATTGTTTTTGTTCTCTTTAGAACACTCTTGCAGAATCATTATTCATGAATACATAAACAAGGGTCAGTAATAGGACCTTGGAGCACTCCATAAAACAGTTACTGAGTCTGGAGAGTTAAATGGAACACTTTTCATTCATGCTATTTTCACTATAATTCTCCGTACCCTAATTGTACGGTAAAATATCATTCTAGAAACAATTTCGCTTAACGTTAATGATTATATTTGACTACAAACGACGGATGATGCTGATCGTCCTGATCAGAACGTAGCAGGCAAGTGTGCACACCCAAACGGGACACAATGCAAAGAAACGCTTAAAAAATCCGTCCATGCCGTACCGACTCGTAGGCTGCCCTTTAGAGACATTGTGAGGAAGCTGCTGAAGCAGTGGCACTCCTAGGAAACCATAGAGGTTAGAGTTACACTTTAGCTCGTTTATAAAATATATATTGGTCTGATGCAAAGTGAGAGTGCAACTATAGTGAGATCATAGAGCTTTAATTGAAGTAATGTTTTAGAATCATTAAAGTGATCCATAATGGTATATTCAACACTAACGTACGTCCTCTTCACACCTCACAATATTTCCCATTTAATTAACATATCTAATGAGCAAGATTCTCTGTGGTAAACTTTTGTAGAATTTCCCTTTGTGTTTTCGCTCTGGTCCAATGATAAATCTCCCGTTTGAAGGAATATCTGATAGAATTCAAATACAAACTAAGGGGGTTGTAGAGACTAAGAGAGATTGAGCTATTTATCGTGTTGAATGAAATTCTAGTAAATGTCATGAATATCAATTTTCCAGTAGAACCAACCCATTTGTAGCGACGTTTTTAGAAGAATTTATATTACTTTCCTGGGAACTCCCAATTTAAAATCTGATTCACTAAATCCAGAAATACAAAATGGCAAGGAGAAAATGTACCAAAAATGCCAATAAAGTTTTAACTAAAAGATCCACTAACAAACAATTACTGCAAGAATGAGAGTTTGTAATCTCTCTTCGTATTATCTTCTTCTTTTTCTTATCAAATATTAAATGAAAATGCCACCAATGCTCTGCTTGAGTGTTCTATGCCGGGATTGTCCAACTAGTGGCCCGCCGATCGCATGCGGCCTGTGGTGACATTTATTGTGGCCCGCGAAAGCTTTTTAGTCAAAAGTGAAAGTTCCTTGTATTCAAGTCGGGCGAGAAGATTGTGCATCTACCGCACGCGCTCCATGAGGGTCAACAGCCCCTTTACATAAAAATAATAGATTTTTTAGATTTAAAGATGTTTTTCTAGTATATTCAGAAATTCAAAATCATTCCAATGTGTTTCCCTGCATTATGAATGATACGACCTGATATCACGCACGATTCCAACCCTCCCCGTTTCAGAGCAGCCGGGCAAACCAAGCCGGGAGATAACACCCGTGAGTTGTCAGGTGTGGACCGCAGGTGTAATGAAAAAAATGCTGACATTTTTCTTTATAGATTCTACTATTTTACTTTTTTATCAGTTCACATATTCCTCACTTATCATTTCCTCACCTTGATGTTAGAAAGGAATCTATACAAAAAGTAATTATTTACAGTCAGTATATTGCCGTAAACATTTGTGCTTACCACTTCGAGTAGTCAGTAAAGCTTGGGGTCCAAAAAGACTGCAGGTGAAAGAAAGAAACTTGTATTGTTTGAGAAATAAGTTGCCTGCCAGGTATTGTTGCATGTGAGTTATTTTGAACAAGTGTTTTTATTTGTGTAAAAATTAACGTTGCCATCAAATAAATTCCAATGTAAAAGATATATCAACCGATACCTTGTAGAGAAGATCATTTTCAAAATCCGAAGATTATTTACTATCTTCCCCAGTATTCTTCTGATTTCTCAGAACAATGATAAAACAATTATTTTAAAAATTGTTGCACTAAACAACCATATTGGAAAGTACTTTGAAGAACATGAATACTTCAATTAGTAGTCCATTATGTCCAAGTTCAATATGTTTCTTGATTAACATTTATAATAATTGAAAGGGCAAAAGGGATGAAATGACTATATTAACAAAAAAAATTAGATTTGGGAATCAGTCCTGGAAAAGCTATGGAAATGGTAACCTATTCGAGGTTAATTGATATTTGTTTTCCAACCCTATTTAATTAAATCAAAGGTCTTTTTTCCCTTAATTTAACATTTCAAGCTACTGTTATGAATAGTAATATTGTTTACTGTAATAATCAGTTTAATAACACTTAATTTTTTAATAACTTTCAATACTCAAGTTCAATGACCTTAATACATTAATAAAGAGAAAAGTTATGAGTAATGTAATGTTGATTTTGAAGATTTTTACTTTCAATAATCTTCTTTGTCTTCCTATTCAAAATGAACACAACACATATCCAATATTGATCCTCTTCCTTTCAAAATAAAAAAAACACATCCACACTCACTAAGAAATGAAATACTGCAAAAAAGTTCGATTTTGTTTCAAACATCGAGCCTAGTACTGCTTTGTATTATTTACAAAACTTGTATTATTTACAAACATTTTTTTAAACCTGAGAAATAACATATTGGATAAAAACTTCAAAGAGTAAAAATTAGTCTGACAACATTATTTTTACATTTACCTTATCTATCCATCACTTTAAAATATTTACTAGAAAACCCACACTCGTAAACAACTTTTGAATACTTCACTCTATACTTATTTTATTAGCATAGAATAATAACTCCTTTAGACAAAATTTCAGTAATGTAGGAAGAATCTGTGAGGAAAATTAAAACTGAGCTTGGCAGAAAAATATTTGGAATAGATAAATGTAATAAAATAAGTGTGTGTGGAGAGAAAAAGAGATAAGTAGATTGAGTTTTCAATATCATACAAAATTGTGACAACTTTATCCTCTGTAGAAATTCAAATGTACACGTGAATGAAACAAGAATTCCTTTCAACCAAAAATCACTTTATTTTGGTGAATCAGCACTGTGAGACTAATTTTATTCCACAAATTATAAATAGTGACTTAGTTTTTTTACCTTTTAACTTCTACAGTTTATATTTTATTACTTGTAACAAAGAACATTCTCAGCAGACTTTTTGCACTTAGCAATAAAATGAAACTTCCTGTGTGAGTAAATACAAGAAAAGCACTGATATTGGGCCAAGTGCTATTTCATTTTTTAATAGTATGTGACAGTATATACCAATCAATAGAGCAAATTTGAAAGTGGGTGGGTGACACATCTGCTGTGGTTAATTCTCCCGAGAGGGTGTTCTTGTTTTGTCTGGTTTTTCTTTTGTTTTCCAATCTCACTTTGTCCTTTGGTTTTGTAATTACCCCATAAGTGGGCATGTGGGACATCTGAACCTCCAAAGAATGTAGTGTTTGAGAGCCTCTATACTTTTATGTGTAATAATAATATTCTTTCAAGGAAGTATTAATGCTTATAGCTAGTACCATATTTTTCAACTGCTTCTTTTTCTTTTTAAGAAATTTCATCACAAAGGAAATGTGGTGTGGTGGGTGACCACTGAGCCACCGTGGCCTCTTTATCACTTCCTTTCCCCCCATTCGAGCAGTTGATGATTCAGATACCAGTGAGAGGTTCTTCATTTAATTATGTGCCATGATGTGGGTTTTTAATGTTCTTTAACTGACAGTAGAATATTTATAATACCAATTTGTGCATTTATTTTCTCTTTGCATAGTCTTGACTTTATATTATATTTATTGAAAAGAAAAAAAAAATTAATACATACCTTTAAATACTTTTGTTATATATATTGTGACGTCACGGGATTATACGAACCCGTAACGCCACCATAAGCCACGAGAAAAGTCAAGAACACAAAGAAATAGGTACGCGGCGGAGCGATGGTCCGAGAAAGCGACATCTACCCGCAGGTTTTCGCACTGATGTCGGAAGTTACGGATAATATTTTCTTGAGAGGCGCGAAGGAGGAGAAAATTACCCTACAGAAATTTCCCCAGGCGGAAATTAGAAATAATTAGTACAATTACATGTGTAATTCCCACAATACAATTTTCAAATAAAACCTAGCGATGATACATCACAAACTTTCTGGCATTATTTATAAATTTGCAATTTTCGAAAATTGATACTTCAACGAAAATGGCAATTCTTTTAAGCGTCCCTTCTATCCGTGGAAAATAAAAGTTGTGATTTTTGAGATTTTTAAATATATACATCAATTTCATTCTTAAATTACTCTAAAACTACGCGGTTTTGCAATAAACTTACATGATCTTTGCAATTTTAAAAATACGGGGGTGGAAAACGAGACCACCATTATATTTGTATCGTCTTTAAACAAAAATTGAGCTCGTTTTGAGAAAAAGTTACAATTGTTTTAATTGCCTATACTTCGCCCTAAATTGCAGAAAACTACTCAAATGTTTCAAAAATTAAATTTGATCACCTTTTCAGATCTGTCAGAACAGATTTCAGTAAGGAAAAAAATATATCATCAATATTATAGTTGAAGGAAGACGCCCCACAAATTGCACGTTAGCAATTTTCGTAATAAGTGACGTCCACAAACACCATAAATCACATTTCTAGCGTTCTGTACGGAACACGAGGACAAAATTTAATCAAATAATTTGGTGACGGTCTGAGAAGATTTTGAAAATGATTTTGAGGCTTCGTAAAGTACCATCAAAAAACAAAATATCCGTTTGAAACTTCAAAAGGATCGAGTTCTTTCAGGTAGATTCGGAAGATCAATTTTGGAGAAAATTGGCAGAGCGGTTTGGGTGTTAGCGTTGACCATAAACGGACAGACATGTTTTGGCTCAATCGATTTTTTGGTATCAAGGACACATGTATTGTATTTTTCGCTAGACCACGATTTAGAAGAAGTAATGTAATATTTAGCAAGAGGATTTATCCATTTTACTTTTACCAGTGCCCGACAATAAGTGTTTTCCGGTACCCGATTTCATAATTTGTCGGAAAGTAGTTTTAAAATTAACAAAAGAAAAAAATTTTAAAATTTAGCTTCCGATTTTATTGGAAAACAGATTCATCAAGTGAAATCTATCAAGGAGACAAACGCCGTTTTGAGATCAAAATCGAGTCGCAAGATAAAAGAGCTTGTACGTAATCTCGGCTAATACTTTTTGGTAGTGGAATGATAACGGAAGATCTTAGAAGTAAAATGTTAAAATAAGATGTAATAGCATAGAATATTGGTATATCTACACAATTAATTCATTTTCTTTTTGAAGTCAATTTCCAAATCGGAATCGATATTTTGAGTACCGCTTCAAATAATTGTTTGATGGTATTCGAAGGAAGACGGAAATATGTGAACAAGATATATAGTTTTATCGACTATTACAGATGATAGAGACCGTTTTGTGTTACAGCATCACTAGTTTGATAAGTGAAGAAAAATATATTGAGATTGAAAAGGACGAAACCACAAAACCGACTGCCCGGCTTGCCGGGAGAGCACGGCCTCCTCCCGTGCCGCAGGCTGCCGGGTTTGCCGTTCGGCCACGTCGAAAGAGCCCCAAAAAGGGTCGGTGACGCAACTGCGTGAAGGGAAGGGGGTCAGGTATTTTTTTCCCAAATTTCACTTTTCGCCGCTCCTATTCATTGATTTGCATGATTGACACGGCGTTGGATTCCCGGAAGCACGTCGTCATCGCGATATAAGCCCACATTTTAATTTTATCCCGGGAAATATGAGAAAACGTTTTCAAACATTTTTTGAAATCTGTTTTGAAAAACGGCATCGTAGCGTAAATTTGTTTTAAAAGGAGTCCAATTTCGTTTAAGATAGAAAATCGGGCAATTTGTTCAGACGTTATCGTCTAGTACATTTTTTTTATTTTGGTGCTGCCACGTGGTGGCGAAAATGGAACTAGTGTCGGTACATTTAGCCTTAAATAATGCTATTCTATCGCGCCATCATTTGGAGAACTTTTTTGCAGGTGCCTCGTTTTGATCCAATGATGAGGCGACATCTTTAAGAAAAGAAAATATAGCTGTTTCCGTGATTTTCTAAACCCATGTTGGCAATCTGAAAGCACGTCGTGTTTACTGAGAAAGGTTTCATTCGTACGTAAAAAGTCTCTAATATTTTTTAAAAACTGATAGAAGAGAAATGGGCGATAGTTTTGAATTTCATTTTTGATGCCTTTTTGAAGAGCGGCTTAATTTTAGCTGTTTTGAAAATATCTGGAAACGTCCGGCATAACGATGAATTAAATATGTTAGTTAACAGGTGTATAATGGCATACGCACAGGTCTTTAACAAAGAATCCAGGAATTCATCTAAACCCGGACGAATATTTATTTTTAGTTTCCCGGGATTATTTTGAAAATTTTCATAGGAAGAAGTTTCGAAACAAACATCGTCTAAAATTTTGGGTGAACTGGTGTATTTGAATTTTGGGGCTGAAGCCCCTTGTGAGATCGGCAGCTTCCGAAAAGTATTGGTTAAAGAGACTAGCCACTGTTGCCGGATCGTTCACATTTATATCGTTATATTAAAAACAACATTCTCTACAGGGATTCTAGTTGATTTAGTCGTATTTTTATTATTTTCCCACATTGCTTTCGTTTTGTTATTTGATCTCAAAATATCCTGATCGTTTTCAGATTTTAGCCTCCTTATAACTCGTAACAATGATTTGTATGTTTTAAAGTAGATATGGAAATCTTGAGATACGTCATGATGTTTAGAAATGAAAGGAAGAATTCCCTTGTTTTTACAAGATGTCCTAATCCCTTGTGTAATCCGAGAATTGCTTTTCCGTGAAGTATTTAATTATTTTTTAATTGGAAAGCAAGGGAAAAAAGAATGAAACAGTTAAAAAAAGAATTATATTTGCTGTTTGTATCAACAGTATTATAAACCGCTTCCCATGACTCCTGCATCAAGTAATCAATGAATAATTTTATTTTACTTTTTGTAAACAATCTAGTCAGACGTGAATTATTTATTGTGTCAGTGATAGCATTTTTATAACGGTAAGAATTTGTGCATCGTGGTCACTGTATACTAAATCTTTTTTCAACTTCATATCGAGTTGTAGTTTTGTTAATTATAATTTGATCAATTGCCTTAATCGAATTTTGTGTGATCGGTGTAGGTACATTAATTGTAATGTCTAAATTGAAGGAATTAATTAAATTGAGAAACTTTTCTTTCTGGCCAGATTCGACCAGCAAATCTATGTTTAAATCTCGGCTTACAACGCTTACAATGGATTCAAAAGAGCGATTGCTGACTGTGTTAAGTTTTATCTCCAGTTTTTCTAAGAACAAAATATAATCTGCAGCTCTCTTTGTTAGAGGTCTGTAGATGCAAAGTAATATCACTTTTAGCGAAATAAGATATACAACAGAAATTTCGAAAACATTTTCAACAGAATTCACATTTAATACCGCCAAGGAGATAGAATCAATATTATTTCTAACGCAAATACAAAAACCCCCATATGTAGGTCCTTTGTGCGATTCTCTCTCTCTATCTCTACAATAAAAGCCTGCGAGGTAAAAGTTGGGAATTTGAAAAATGTTAAGCTCTTTAGGATAATATTCTGTAAAGCAAAGAACATCCATTTGATTTAAATCGCTCTGTAGAACTGCCTCGATAAACTCAGTTTTATTTGAAAGGGATTGATCATTATGGTGCAGAATGTTCTACACTAACGGGACTAATGACCGAAGCCGTTGACGCGCCCGGAAACACAAAAAAATCAATTAAAAAGACAATTACAATTTTTTTGAATTATTCTTTTAAAAAAATATATTTTTCGCGTAATTTTTACTTGATATTAATGCAATTTTTATAGAAAAATCCTCAAAACTGTTCCAATTTTTTTCCATGGATAGAAGAAAGGGTGCTTAAAAGAATGGCGTGGGTCTCTTTTCGGTTGAACCATCTGAATTTTTGAAAATCGCAAATTTAATAATAATTAGTAGTCGATGCTACAACAGCAATTATTATATGCTGTTGGAGCACCACTAGTTTAAGTTCGCTATGTAGCCTTTGTGATGCTCTGTCATAGCCGTAGCGCCATCCATAGCAGCTGATATGTTAACGTTACGTTCTTCAAGGGAATTTCTTGCTCATCACAAAATTTTCCAGTGTTCCATTTTTTCAAAAGATTTTCCGATGTTAAAGAAATTTCGTGTAATATCTGGGTATTAACTCAAAATTTCTGACTTATGCTATTCAACATCCAACGAGACAAGAACTACTTGCAGATTTGTATTTGTAGGTGTGGAGTTGAACTACTTTGCAGATTGTATTTGTAGGTGTGGAGGAGGTGGGAGGAAGGTAGGCAGGAAGCGTGCTCATCCGCCGCCGCCACCTCCACTCCCGTATGCCGTGTGGCGCGAGAGCCTGTGCTCAGTCGGCACCTGGTAGTCACTCATTCGTTACAGCCTAAAGGATAAAAGGATAAAGGTTTAGGATAAAGGATAAAAAAGTTAAAGGATAAAAAGTTGTCCGATTTTTCTTCAGAATACATCTGGCAACATTTATAAATACGGTTTATCCTTTTGTATCGGGCTCTACATTTCAAGCAAATAATAGTTCTTGACAGATTTTCTCATTTTTAAGAAACCTCACGTATCACAACAATAATGATTCATTAGTTGGTAACGTGGACTCATTCAACTGAATTAAGAACTGACTTATCTTCAGATGATTGCACAACGCCTTTTCAATATTTTCAGCCAATTGATCAATTCGTCTTTGCACAGAACTATTACTCAAAAGAATTTTTCGAAGAATATTTGCCGCTGGTTCATGGAGCACAGTAGCTATTAATTATTTTATTGCCGGTAAAAGCACTCTTCCTTTTTTAAAAAAATTAAAAAAGCAGCGGCACTCTTCCAATAGTGTGTAATTTACCTGTTTTAGAAATCTAACTCTAAGGAACAGATTTCATTAGTGAAAAAATTCTATCTTTAATACTTTTGTTGCAAAAGTACGCCGAAAAAGATGTGAACTTTTGCAATTCAAACACAAGGTTTTCAACGAACATGAGAACTGCACCATTCTCATAAACGTCCTTCACACTATCCAAAAAAAATTTAATCAAAAACGATGGAACAATTTTTTAAATTTGGAAAATGTCCCAGGGGCTTCATGTAAAGTACCTCCCAAATGTCGGTTTCAAATTCAAAGGGCCCACAACATCTGCCAAATTGAGGAATATCAATTTTGGAGAAAATCGGCTGAACGGTTTAGCTGCAAGCGTTGTTCACGGATGGACAGGCAGACAGACGTTTTACCGTCATTCGATTTTTCGGTATCAAAGACCCACAAAACATGGATTCTGGCTACACCTTGTGATAGAAGATTATTTTTTAATTTAGCAACTGGATATATCCACTTTTTCGTTACCAGGGCCCTGTAATATGAGTTTTCTACCGAAAATTCGCTGGTTTTTTCTCGCGCAGAGTTACATAACTTTCTTTGTACTCCGTGGCCAGAATGTAAAAACATTGTATGAAGCTCAAAGTGCGTCATGTTGTTTACGAGCCAAAGAAAGAAGATTTGATGTAGTTGAATGGGGTATGTACTTCTTTTCCAGTTATTGAAAATAGGCCACATTTTTATCTTTCTTTTCTGAAGCCATTTTATTTAAATTATCTTTTAGTCTAGAAGGCTTCATCGCTTCATACGAAAATGTCTTTTGGACAGAGAAGGCACCTAGCCCAAGATGGATTTTTGGGATTTGCAGTAAACCCATGTTCAATATATTCCACACAGTATTGCCGTCTCTTCTTTTTTGTTTCCGACATGGGTTTGTCTTTACAAATAAGTGAGTAAACTACTGAAGCTTAAAAAACTTTCTAGAGATTGCCTGCGAACACGATAATGAAAATAAAAGAAATATTACGCGCTTGAAATTGAATTAAAGTAAAGCACGCACCGATAGGAATGACAAACATGCACAAACTCGTTTATCTCATTCAACGAAATTCGTACTGAGCAAGATAGAAGAATTATCGATTTTTAATTTAGCTTTATACAGAATTACACCAATCGCGATGTTTAATAAAAATTGATAGGCCCTCAATGTTACTTATGTAGGGTAACAAATGTTTCTATCGGGCATTTTATTTTTCTACATTGTCAGCGAGTATTTCTTAGAAACTGCCACCTTAACACTTATTTTTTCTTCCGTGCCTCATTTTTGTACATCAATATCATTGATTCCAGTGTTGAAATAAAGTCGTGTATTTTTTTAAGATTAATTAGTATATTTATTTTTATATAGTACTGTGAAATACTTTGTTAGCGAATAAATCAATGTATTCGTAATTTGACGTTTTGTAACTAAAATAGGAAGAAAAAAAAAACACTTGAAATTCGTATTGGGTAGTATTTAGCCATTATCAGCTTACATAAAAATGTAAAATTATATTATGATATAGTAATTATGTTTATTTCATTTTCTGTTAACTCTTGATCTGGAAGGTAGGTTTTGATTTTAATTCAAATTTTATAATATTAGAAGAAAAACACAATCAGCCATCGCCCTCCTAAGCCGTTTAAACACCCCCATTTTCACTGAACCCTCTTTGAAAACGATTGTCCTAACGGATAGTGATGTTATACATGGACACCAAAGCTAATAAACAGAAAAGAAACGTTCTACATCTTGATGGATTCGTATCTAATAACATTCTATTCAGCAACAATGAACCTGTCATAAGGGTGAAAATTGTATTCCGGACGCGTAAGACATAGACCTAACAGTATATCAATATAGACAATTACTCTCTAAAGGTTTTACCATTGTTTGCGGTATCCTGCATCTGACACTAGTGAGAGGCGATAGCGTTGCCTTCACGAGCCGTGTTCTGGACATCTCTATTCATTGTTTTCTTGGCGCACGCGGTGGATATGTCCTTACGATATTGTATTCCGATTGTGTTCATGTGAAGAATTGTTAAGTGTGGTATCCTCATTTTATCGGAGAAAGTCACAGAACCCAAGAAGAATAGATAAGTACTATATTTTTATAATTACTTCCACATTGTTGTACTAATATTTTCAGTGTAGAAAAATAATCTTCTGATTTCTTCTTCTCATGAACATTTTAATATATTTATGTGTGTGGGCGTCACAGATATCCTGTCTTCGTCGACGGACATAATTTTAAAAATCGATCATAAAAATATAGATCGTATATCTATGTTATTTTGGAGCAGCCAACTGTTCTACTATGGTGTATACGGGATGGTAAATAAATAAAATGTTGCAAATTTAAACAATATTTTATATGACATTTTTTCATACTATCAACATTTAATGCAAGTAACAAAATCCATGGGTCATTGGCAATGAAATAACAAATTGATTTTATATTTTGAAACCACATGATACTTTTCATTCATGAATATAAATTAATACATTCTAGTTGATAAAAAATTATGCAATGATTCTGAATGTTGTGAGTGAAGACACTGCATATATTAACTAAATTGATGAAAATTAGCATATACAAAATAAAATAATATTGTGTCTTTAAATTGTTAAGAAAGATTATGAATATATTTTTAATTATAATTTAATTTGTATTGTGATCATTTTGTGCAGCAAATATCAGTGATACGAGTGGTCAATGAGTGGTTCACTGTAGAATGTAAAGGATATTTTATTCTTATACTGACAAATATGCAACAGATACATTAATCTACAAATACTATTTTTAAGACAGCAACTAAATTATAATATTAATTGTTTATTGCATTATGATTCATTAAAAAATCATATTCTGTTAATTAAATTTGAAACAATTTTTTATTTAACCTAATTTTTTAACATTACCAGATTTGCAAGGAATATTGTTCTATGTCTCTTTTTGTTTGACATTTTTCTCATATGGTACTGATTTTTTAGTCTTGTTGAGTACTGGAAGTCATCCCTATATTTCTTTACTAAAGAATTAAATCATTCTGCGATTTCATTATTTCATATTTTAAGAATAAAAGTTGGCATGATTCTCTGATTACTTTATTTTCAAATATTAGATTATCCTAGATTTTTTAATATGTTAATGATATTTTAACTAGAAAATTATTTACAAACATTCATTTTTTGATGTTTGTGAACTTTTTGTGTGCGTTTATTAGTAAAATTAACTTTAAGCAGCAGAATAGATGAATCAAGTACATTTCACAAACAAATGATACTTTCTTCTTTGATTGCAAAATAACTATTCCCAATTTATGGTACAAATTAAGTTTCTTGGCGAATTTCTTGTAAATGAATTTAACCTATTCTAGAAACTTAATTGTTAGCAATAAACACTATGATGCTTAAAGGGAGAATGACATCCCTAACTTGCCTATCTTAATATTTTGATATTTAGGTACACTTATATCAAAAACTATTCTACTTGCATGTTTGATTTTTTAATATTAAACATTTAAACCTTCGTTAAATTAAATCGGCTAGAAAATCTGATGTTCAATCATTAATTTTTAATAAATTATAAAAAAAATGACAAATTTGTTGAGTTACAAATTTTTTTCTTTCTTTTTCCTTTTTTTCATTAAAAGGCTGATCTTTTTGGAAGTTATGTTGCTGATTATGACTTTACAAACATCGAAGATAGTGGTGTAAAAAATTAAGCATGAACTTCTATTTTTGCAGGGATAAATGTTCCTTAAGTAGGAAAGAAAAAAAAAAAAGAAAGAAAAAGACTATGACTAAATTGACTCCAAAGTTTTGGTGCTAAATTCTGCACGTACTCGATCACTCTGTGCTTTCTATTTCCTTATTCTGTGTCATCTGGAACCTCCTCATTGTTACCTTTCCTTTGGATCCCTGATTCTTCGTTGTTTTATTTTAGATTGTTTACGTTGGAGGATAATTTCTTCTAACAGACATCCCTAATTATTTCATTACTACTACAGGTGTTTTATTTACACAAAAATACTACTATTCTTACTCAATACAAGTGTATCTGAATAACTACTTACAACAATACAACAGTAATACAATTACATCTATTCTTCTTGCCAAGAATAACCATTTTATTTTGAATAAAAAAATGAAACATGCTAGACAAAAATTAACTGTGCAGAATTGCAAACACTGTATGAAACTTTACAAATATCTAAAAAATAATATATTTTTCCAATTCAATATTCCTCCAAGGGTTATGCCCACTGTTTAAATGCCTTGTCTACTGCATAGTTCCATTAAATATTTTTTAAGGACTAAAACATAGCAAAATATGCATAAACTATATATCAGCATGTCTAGGAGTAGAGAGAAAATAAAATGGCACCAATTACAAAAAATCAATTTTATACCGATTTTTTTCGTGTCCTCCTCCCCTTAATTCAGATATTTAATTAAGATATTTTATTTATGAATCTTTTCGCACAATTGATGGTCTTGATTCAAATTCTTCTCCAAATGCAAATTATTGTCACAATACATCAACACATTTTCTTTTATGAACATTAACACATTAAAAAAAAATACATTGTAAAGAAGTCACAGAAAGCCAACTTTATTTACTTACCACATCTTGCAAAATATTGCATTATATAAAATTCAAAATATTGTCCCCAAACATGTGAATAAAGAATTTGGGAAATCTTTTTGTGCCCTTTTTAAAAAAAAAAAAATTATAGGTTGTATAGAAATTTGAAATTCAAATGAAATTGAGAAACTTCATATGTCTTTGACATAATATTAACTGAATATAAAATTTATATAGTAGTGTTTTTGTCTCACAGCTGAAAGTAAAAATTACTTGGCAGATATTTTCTTCAGGCAATCCAGTAATGAATTATACTGTTAACTTACAGTAACCAGATACTTGTAGCAAAAAGTAGGTCAATATATGGAATGTGAGATGGGATCTCGTATGTCATAACAAGGCGTATGCAGAATTATTAAAAACTAATATGAAACTACA
The DNA here is from genome assembly GCA_964035755.1 of Teleogryllus oceanicus. Taxonomy (NCBI): domain Eukaryota; kingdom Metazoa; phylum Arthropoda; class Insecta; order Orthoptera; family Gryllidae; genus Teleogryllus; species Teleogryllus oceanicus. Next base: position 49,191,093 of record CAXIVR010000001.1, on the reverse strand, counting down.
ATTATTCAATTTGTAATTAACATTTAATTACTTTACATCATTTAAAAATAAAATTACGTGAGCAACGCATTATTTATGAACTAACATTTAATACGCAAACCTTTTGAAACATTCAGAAGTGTAGTACACTCAGTTAAGAAAAGTTTTTGTTTAAATTTCTAAAACATATATTGGTCACAATTTAATTTTAAAACATTTATTTTAATAAATTCCCTTTTTGTAATAAAATTTGATAAAATTATTTTGCAAACCCTACATGCAAAGAAAAAATTTGTTGTAGAATAATTTTTAACAGATATCATAATGTGGAGTGAAACTGATCAATAATTTAAGATTATTTGTAAAATATGCCATTACATTTTATCATTTTAGATTACTTTTTAAAATGAATAATGACTAAACGTGAAGGAAAATTACAATGAAATAAAATTAATTACATTTAAAATTTATATCCAATTTCTTATATTATTTGTGACTGATTTAGGCTGCAGTTTGGAGTGAATTCAATCACATACTTTGTGCTTTGGTTGAACTAGTCTTAAAGTGTCAACTGATATTTAGTTTAAAAATTAATTTTTGTGTCCACTGAAAAATTTCACATTTATAAAGATAAACAGCAGAAAATCAACATTTTAACTGACTAATGTATTGTCATTAAAGTCAGCAAAGGCACCAAGTAATTAATTACCTACAAATAACATTTTTATTAATGTTCCTAATAAACAGGGCTCAGATTCCGATGACCTGAAAATACCTTGAAAAAATGATTCTATAAACATTTAAAGTAAAGAGAAAATGATTTAATTTCAAAAATATTCAAATATCTGTATGAAAATGTTTTTTTATTCAACGAATTTTGCAATTTTAAATATCATTCATAAAGTTATATTTAATTTTATACTCATTCCTCTCAAACATTGAACTGAGTATTAATGTCTTTAGAGCTATTCGATGACCTGCTAACAGGCTCATCCAAACCAAGATCAGTTTTACTAATTGTCATAATTATATTTTTTTAATAATAACAACAACAACAACAACAACAACAACAACAAACAATAAGAATAATACACACAATAATAATAATAATAATAATAATAATAATAATAATAATAATAATAATAATAATAATAATAATAATAATAATAATAATAATAAAGGGTTGTCGATCCTCCAAAAAATTTGATCTATTAGCAGATCCCTCTTCGTCGTTATCCAGTACTGGCCCCAGAGAAGAATTACAGGAGAAAAGCCAAGGAAAGTCACGCTGGCGACCGGCTCCTGCAAGGTCGCGCAGCTGCTTCAGCACCGGGGCAGCTGTGAGAAATATGACCGTGCTGGTGGAAAGCGGTGAACCTCCGCAACAACTACAGCGGCGCCGTCCCACCTAGGGCTACTGCAAATCTCGGATATCGCGTCGCTCAGAAGTTTGGGAACCCAAGAGATCCCACTGCTCAGGAATCCGCCAACGCATGCAATGGACAAGAGAATTAAACATGTTCGTCATGCGTGCATACTACAGAAGCAATAAAAGGCGAGACGGAATGAGGGTTTCAGGAGAAGGTTTAACTGGAATGGAGAAAGATATATCCGGAGAGCGCTCTAAATGAGCAGCGTGTGTGTAGCTAACTGAACTCCATAAGGAGAAGAAAGTTTCAGATGCAGAATTAAATCTTCCTTAAGATTTGAAGTAGAGACTAGAACTAACAAATGAGGTGGTCCTGGAGCAGCAAGTTAATGAAATGAACAAACAGTACATGAGAATTGTTCATACGCTGTGGTTTTCATCCCCCAGCCTGAATATGAAATGGCTGGACAAATCCCTTCAAGATATTTATGAGACAACAAAGTCACTTACCAAGGAATATCACAGATCTAAGACCAAAATACTAAACTGAAATGCAGTGCTACGTCTATGAAGTTGCTGGCAAATGAACCAAATTATTGCCCCAAACACTTTGCAGGAAGATACTTCTGAAGATGTAGCCGGACTGGTTCACTGCGCTGCACTGCTACCTGTCAACACCTAGGTTGGCAAAGTACGGGGTGGGAAATTGCACTTCTCTTTCTAAGAAACTCATGAAAGACAAAATCCACCGGCATGGTAAAAGGAAATTGAAAATCAATCGCCTAAGCTGTGACGAGATATCTCGCACATTGCTGAGTATTCTCAGAGACAAAGGAGGAATTTCAAAGATACCGCGCAACTATTATCTGCCAATTCTCAGAAGACTGGGGATAAAAAGAAACAATATAAAGACCTGGAAAGTAACTCCAATGTTAAAGATGACACAAAGAATAGCAGCCTAGGGGCGAGAATAAGAAGGTATAATGAAGCAGCGCGACGCAAGAAAGAAAATTCCTCACTTAACAACCAAAAAGGCTTTATAGATATCTAGGAGTCAAGAGGTACTAACGACAATGATATAAACCCTCCAAGTGCTTCTGCTATGACAGGCTTTGGTCTCAGATTTGATCCACCCAAAGCAACATTTTGATGAAGCATACGACAGGAAGACACATCGTAATATCCCAGAAATGGAGGTGTGATTTCAACAGAGGATGTAAAAAGATCTATAAAGAGAACTCACAATTGGAAAGCTCCAGGAGTAGATGGAATCCATAATTTTTGGTGGAAATATCTGACGTGCACTCATGATATATTGGCGAGTCAATTTCAAAATATTTTGCAAGGAACATCTGTGCTGCCAGCCTCAGAAAATTACAGTGACATTTATGTTACCCAAAGGAGGAAATGCGTCTTGCCCTGAGAATATAGACTCATTACATGTCTACCCACAATTTATAAAGTTCTCACTCATTATTACACCAAACTCGACGAGCATCTGAAAGAAATGAGCTGCTTTTGCCAGAACAGGTTATTGTAGGAAAGGATCTCGAGGATGGAAAGAATTATTAATAATAGATAATATTGTATCCAAGTATGTAAAAAGAAAGCGCATACTTTACGTGGCTGGATTGATTTCCGAAAGGCATTCGATTCTATTCCGTACTCTTGGTTGCAGCGAACCCTTCAACTCTACAAGGTTCATCCTCTATCATTACATTTCTTTACAACGTAAGGAACAGCTGGCGAACAACACTGCTTGTAAACATGAGGAAATTCAGTTACCAGACAGATACTTCAAAAATTTGTAGAGGCATTTTTCAGGAAGATAGCTCTAAGTCCGTTTCCATATTTTGCCTAGTATTAAACCCTTTGAGTAGATGACGTTTCCGGCTATGGTATGCTTGAAGAACCCCAAGAAGATCATTTCCCACCAATTATATATGGATGATCTCAAGCTCTATGCTAAAAGTGTGGCCAGAACAACTTCACAGCATGCTGACACTAGTAGAAAGCTTCAGCAGCTCTGTTTGTATGGATTCAGTTTGGAGAAGTGCGAGTAGTAGTTCACGTGAAGAGAGGTAGTGTCCGGAATACAGAGAATGAACTTATTTGATGGAAGATTTGAGAATTCAAGAACTTTCAGTGGCGATGAATATAAGTATTCATTTCCAGCAGCTCCTAGGAACTGCGATGAAAAATAAGAAAACAAGTGGAAAGAAAGGTTCTCCGTGTGATTGAAAATTGCAAGTCCTGTATTAATTCAAGAAACAAATTTACAGGAATTGACACCTGGGCTCTCAGCATCACATACATTTGGAGTTGTCAAGTGGTCTGAGACATCTTTGCAAGCTGACAGAAAGTCAGAACACTTTATCAAAATATCGGATGCATCATCCTCGAAGTTCCACCGAAAGGCTGTATCTTTCAAGACATCATGTAAATGTGGACTGTTAAGTCTTGAAGCTATGTGTCGCCAGCAAGAAAAACAGCTCAGAAATTGTTTCACTCAACAACGAACACATGACGGCCATTTGTATGCAAGATTCTGAAGCTGCTTCAGGAAGATCACAATCCAAGAGTTCCGAAACCTGTGGACCGAATTGAGCAGTGGAGATCAAAGGAACTCCATGGCAGGTTTGCTACTGCTCTTCAAAGTAACTCCATAGATATGAAGAGATCGACTGAATGGCTGAGAACAGCTGGGCTTTTTGGCGAGACGGAAGGATTTGTACTGGCCATTCAAGATCAGGTAGTAGCCACTAATAACTACAGGCGATATATTATGAAAGAGAACATCAGTGACAAGTGTCGCCTATGTAAGAAGGCCACCGAATCTATCCAACATATCTGCAGTGGATGCTCTCAGTTGGCAACAGATTATTTTACAACGTCATAATAATGTAGCCAAAATCATCCACCAAGCCTCTTGCTAAAAGATCGGACCTGATAAAGGAAAGCCTGCCATACTACAACATCTACCAGAACAAGTTTTATTCAATGAGAGAACAAAATCTTTGTGGGATAATCCTACTGTTACAGATAGAACAGTGAAGCAAATAAGCCTTGATATTGTCGTGTATTCGACAAAACTACTCAGAAGGTCAATAATTGATATCGCAGTCCCACTGGATCATAATCTGCTGACAACTATTGCAGAAAAGAGGGAGGCAAATATCAGCCACTCTCAGTTGAGCTGAAAACTTGTACAAACTAATAGAGGTAGATTGTACCTGTGGTTATTTCAACTAATGGGTCAGGCTGAAGATTGGAGGTGATTGTGAAAGAAAAACTCCATCTAAATGAGTGGCACCTCAGAACCATGCAGAAGACCGTGTTGCTGGCACCACCAACATAGTGCGCAAGGTTCTTCCTAAATCATTGAAGTTGAAATCCTGAGTGCACTGGAGCAAGAACTTCCTACCATCTGTCTCACCATATGTGTTGATTGCCCTGTCCTGAGTTATACTTGAAAACTCCGAAGAGCGTGAAATTTTGAAATATGAATAATACACACATACACACACACACAATGAAGGAAATCAGGAAAATTATTATTATTATTATTATTATTATTATTATTGAATCACATATACAATTACAATCATGTATGTCAAGTCAAATTATGATGTATATGTAGGAAGTACAATTTTATTAATCTCTTTGAGTGCAGCGATTGAAGAATCTATGACGTGCTTGTGGCACTGATGATCTCAAGAGGAAATGATGGAAATCATTGAACTATGTTGTCTGAACTATGCATATATTCCAAAAAATATAATTTTTGCTTCTGTTCTCTTCACGGGACCACCTTTTCACTTTGTATCTTGGAAGTTTTTTCATGCATTTTCTTTGTAGTTATCAGATGATTACAAGCAATCTTGGTAGGTAATGGAAAATAGTGACAAAAAGAGGTTGACTTTTTGGCCTTTTTACTTTTAAGAGTGATGTAGACCTGCTCTTTCCAGAACACATTAAACTAATGATGTAACGTTTAGATTTTTTCAATCAACTATAAAAATATAAAAGGGATGAAAACCTTAAAATCGTTTGGATCAATATGCTAACTATATGTATTATGGTATTTCAGCATTTCTCTGCTTAAAATGTGTAATTGTGTGTTTGTGTGTGTGTGTTTGTGTGTGTTTGTGTGTGTGTGTGTGTGTGTGTGCGCGCGTGCGCGTGCGGGCGTGCGTGCGGGCGTGCGTGCGGGCATGGGCATGCGCGCGCGTGTGTGTGCATGCGTGCGTGTGTATATAAAAAAATTGAACTTGTACTTTGATAAATGTTATTGAAATTATGGCATGTACGAGTTTCGAAATATAACTTTCATGCATGAAATTACTGAACTATATAAATTTCCACACATTCTCTAAATATTAACTTTTTGTCTGTAATCTTCATGAAACCAACACAATTTGAATCTTGATAGTTTCTTTCCCTTGCATTGTCTTCGAATTTTTCGTACATTATTTCTATAGACTGTTTGATTTTGTAATGTGAATTAATAACAGAACGGAATAGATAGTAATTTTTTAATTTTATAAGTGATGGAGATCTATAATTTCATCTTCACATTAATCTATTGGTGTATTATTTAGCATACAAAATCTTCTGTAAAGTGGATGTATACATCATGATCGACAGTATCGAGTATTAGACTTGTATATTCTATGCACTAATGAAAATGTCTCCTGGTGCACACATCATGGATTAGTACGTGCATGATGCGTAGCGGAGAAGTTTTGGGAGAATCGATATTTCTACTTCTTGGAAGGAACTCTGAGATCCTAGCCGAAAAAAAGTTGGCACTAGATAAATACTATGAAGTCACTATTACACACCACTAATTTTAAAATCCTATACGTCAATTAAATTTGTATACATAATTTACTATTATGTACTCTTGTCCGATATAATGGCGGAGAATTATGCCGTCCTCAGCGTTGAGTGCCGTCTCCTAGTCATGTTTGTTAATGATGCAGCGAGTGCGAAATATTGGGGGCTTACAGGTGGAGGCCAAAGTCTGCAAGGAGCCCCCGGCCACCGTCTTATTGGGCCTGGAGTTCTTGCGGCGAGATTGCAAGTCAACATCGCTTCAATTATCATCATACAGCTTTTCCTCCCTATTAAGAACACTCTACTTCAGTGCACTTCGCATTGCAGCAGCACCTTTCTCTAAAGTCAGCAAAGTATATTCATTTTTAATTTCATTATCCACAAACAATTCGTGAGTTTCGTCAGTTTTTAAAAGTTCATTATTGAAACTAATGGTTCCGCTTATTCTACATTTTGTGCACCAGGAGGTGTAATCATTCCTTCAACTGGCCGAATCCTGCAGTATAGAAGAAGGTTTATGCGAGAACCATTCACAGAATGCTTGATACAGACGTTTTTTATTGGCACAAGACATATGACTGCAAGAAAACATTTAATTATTTCACTTGTAAATACATGAAGTGAGGGTTAGGAGTTGTTACACAACATTATTCTTCAAGGATGTATTCTTTAGTTCTAGAATTATGTTGATTCTGTAACACAGACATTTGTCTGTTTCTAAAACATCTAGTTGCAACATACTACATCAACGTATTTCATTTTCCGCTTAACCAATAAATATTACAGCTTTTCATTTGCAAATCCAATTGATTCAATGTTGTTTCTGAAATGGATATATTGAAGCAGATGATCTTGGAGATCGCTTTTCTTTAAATTAATCAAAAATTGCTGTATCAAAATGAATCCAAAGATCCCTAAAAATTGTTACACTGATATTTTACTGTATTTCATTATTCTTGATTTAGTGAACTAACCCAACACCCGAAATTTAACATCATTTATTAATTCAGATAATACATTAACAGGAATATTAAAAATTACCTACTTTCCAATGCACATTAAAACACTTGTTAAAAGTAATTATTAACACTATTCTGTTCAGATCAAACACTCGAAATGAGAATTTGGATGTAAAATTGATTTTGGGGATCTCTATGGCCAAAAACGTGTTTTTACAATGTCTTTTTGATGGAACGTATGGATGTCTGTATGTCACGCAAAATTTGGCAAAACTCTTGAACTCAAAGCTCTTGAACTCTTACTTGGGTCACCCCTCAGGAGATGAATCCGTTTGTGAAATAGATAATTTCCCGATCTCGGCTTCCGATGGGTTCTGATATTTCGAATTTTCAACAATCCACATTCATGAGGAAGCTCTGTTAGTGTCTCCCCGAAGTCCTTTTGGAGGTTATTGTATATAAAGTACAAAGCACATTTTCTAAAAAAAAATGACTTCATTTTGTTTTGCCGGAGAAGACAACAGTGCATTTTCTGATTTTCAGAAAAAGTCAGATTTGTAATCAAAAGTGAATTAATTCAGGGCTGAGTCCAGAAAATATCCTTGATGAGAAAACAATTCATATCTCAACAATTACATATTTACTGTTGTGTCTTCTGATGTTTGGCTTGGAATGTTTTCTGTTTTATTCAAACAATATTATACAAACATATTGTTCGTTTAGAACATTGCTTATTTATTTTTCTTTGATCGAATCATACCATTCAATTGTAAACTTTTGAAATGGCACGTAGCATCTGCAAACCTGGCTCTAAAAAATAAAAGAACATCCGACAATCAATTACATTTTTCTTCAAAATGTTTGTTTTGCTATGAGCACGACAAGAAAGTTTTATTTTTCTCAAACCAGATGTATGAAACCATCTATTTTTCTCACTACCTGAAGAAGAATCAGAATCCTTTTCAGAATAAAAAAGCACACAAAAGAGTATTTGAGTCAAATATTCGAATTTGCTTAAAGTGAATTTATTTTGCGTCAATAACAAATTTGTTTAGATAATTACCCCGTGTGGTGTCCGAGTTTTAATAGAATAGCACCACGGGTACTACCCCCCTTTCGTAAGAGGCGACTAACTCCTTACCCGAATTATTCCTTTCGTGTCCTACAACCCTTCCCTTGCCGCCAGGAGCCAACGGGTGGACTGAGTAGCTCCGAGGCCCCTGGTACCTATCCTAAGTAATTCCGTCCTTTGTTCCTTCATAGGGTAGGCAGAGCTCTTAGCCCCGTGAAGGCGGTCTGCCTAGAGGAGGTCAAACCGAAATATTGCCCAGTACGCCCGAAGACTGTGAGGTGGCAGCCCCACCACCGAGCTTAACCTGCGCGGCGCTCGTAACGCGGCTAGGAGACTGCATTACTAAATTACTGAATCTCTCCAGGGAAAATGCCGGAATACTAGGATTAAAACAACCAAAGCTATGAAAAAGGACAAGAGTTTGGGATTAATGAAGGTAGCTGTATGGAATGTAAGAGCGTTACGTAGAAAAGAAACCTCGTTAAAAATGGAATAACAGCGCGTTCAAGTAGACATTGCAATCATATCTGAAACGAAGAAGAATTTACGAGGTTCAACAGAATTTAAAGAATATATTTTAATTTACTGTGAAGTAGAGCGTGAGAAGAGAGCATCTGCTGGTATAGGAATAATGATTAAAAAGAAACTCAAAAATAAAAGAGATGGATATACATTCATAAATGAAAGAATGATAAAATTGAGATGCAAAATGAAAAGAGGTCACCTATCTATTATTGGTTGCTATTCAACTGGAGAAGGTTGAGAATACTGTTGACAAAGTCCCTAGAAATGTTTACCTGATTGTTGCCGGGGATTTGAATGCAAGAGTTGGAAATGCCTCGATCAGCGGAATAGTGGGTACAAATGGAGAAGTAATAAAAACAGGCAAACAGAGAATTTGCATCATTAAATTCATTGAAGATCACTAATACATTCTTTCGCCATAATGAAATCCACAAAGCAACTAGGAGGGCACGGGGAAGACGGATCAATTATTGATTACGTGCTGCTAGTTAATAAGAAAATGGGCTCTTTAGTACAGTATTTGAGGGTTTACAGAGGCTACGATGTTAATAGTGATCATTTCTTATTGATATCCAAAATACTTTTACCCGACAAATAGCGTTACTCTCCTGTAAGCAAAACATAAACACGAGAAGAAGTATTTAGAGTGCATTTGTTGTAGGAAGATAGTATAAGATACCTTTACCAACAAAGAATGGATCAACACTTACGTAAAATGCCTGGAAGTCAAAACATCAATGTGAGGTAGAATAATCTGAAACACGTCATTTTGCAAGCAGCATTGGAAGCTTTGGGAAAAAGGAAGAAGAGAAGAATGCCTATCTACAATATCCTTTCTCACGATAAACAAGAATATAAAAGATCATCAGTAATAGTTAAGAAAGAAGTGCGGCGTATGAATCGCCAGAGCTGGGAAACATTTCTTGTTGAAATGGAACATGATCTGCATGGAAGACAGGCAAAACTCTACAAATTATTAAAACGACTTAATAACAATGAGAAAGACAATATAAAAATTACTTTGATCCCAGATGGCAAGTGACTTCATTATCTTGCAAATCTATAGACAAGTGAGGACCAGCAAGGAGAAATAGATTTCAAGGAAGAAATAGTTGACCCGATAACTATAGACGAGTTGAAGTGGGTTCTTAAACACATTAAAAATAGAAAAGCACCTGTGTCAGACAACATCAACAATGAACTCTTCAAATATGCATCTGAAAGATTTTCCCTAGAGCTGCTGGACTTTCTTAGTACTTGCGGGGTATATGGTCACATCCCAGAAGTATGGTGGACTGCTGTGGTCGTTACCTTATATAAAAATGATAGGAAGAACTGCTCTAAATACAGAGGAAAAAGCCTTTTGAATTCTGAATACAAAATTTACGCCAAAATTATAAATCAGAGGCTAGCACCTATTTCAGAGGTGCTCTTATTATAGGGGCAAAATGGGTTTAGGAAAGGCAGGTCTTGTATTGACTGCATATTCATAGTCTCACAGATAATAGAAAAGCAGAGAGAGTATAATGTTCCACGTTCTTAGCATTTGGAGATTTAGAAAAGGCATTCGACGCTGATAATCGAAGAAAATTATGGGAAGTGTTGCTAAGAAAAGGAATTCCACAACATCTAGCAATAGCCATTCATAGTATGTATGTGAATACTACTATAAGAGTAAATACAGAAGATGGACCAAGTAATGAATACAGAATAATGAATAAAGGCGTAAGACGAGGGTGCCCCATGTCACCCATTCTTTTTAAATATATATTTTGATGACGTGATTAGGCGATGGGAAAGCCAATTGAAAACAAATTTTATCGGAAAAATTACCTTGTGTACATTACTATTTGCAGATGACCAGGTTCTCCTAGCAGACTCGAAAGAAAATCTACAGAGAGCCCTCGTTAGTCTTTTAACATCGCCAAATGTTTTAAGATTGAAGCAGCAGAAACGAGGTTACTGAGACCACTAACGGATACTTTTTTGAGGGACCAACAAGAAAATGGAGACATTAGGTCAGAACTTCAAGTTTGCAATATAGGCCAAATATTAGATTCATATAGATCCCAATGGTACGACCATCTTCAGAGAATGAATAGTTCGCGCATCCCTCTTCAAAGTTTTGGATACAGACCGCAAAGCAGAAGAAATGTAGGACGTCCACGACTGCGATGGAATGATCAAATGAAACTCCTGGGGACGGAACAGCCCTAAACGCCTAATCCATCCTGTATATAATGATGATGTTTAGATAATTAATCTCAAAAATCAAATCAAGGTAAAAGTATATGTTAAAAAAGAAAATTAAAAATAATTTTAAAATGACTTCTTAATGGAATTGCACCTCAGCTTTGCTCAATATGCTCCCTTCGCCTAGATTTGGCAATTTTCCATGCCTTGGCTGTTTCTTTCGCTATTTTAAACGACTCAATAAGGAAGGGTAATAGGACGCAGCTATTTTCTTAACTTTTACAAATAATTTATCAAGATTATATCTTGGGAATCACAAATCAACGATGGCGACCACCTTTTCATCCGCGAAATCTGTGTTCGCAATCTACGGTGCACACATAGCCTTTGCCCACTACTTTTTTTCGATTTCTTGAGTGTAGTGATGGATCCATGTTTTATCCTCGGTGTTATTTCTGCACCAAAAGTCTCCTGGATTGCGTCTTTACATTGTTATGGGGGTGAAATGTTATTCTGAAACCGATCTTGACCCTAAGGGCAAACACAATTATTTGAAAATCAGTTTTTTTCTGCAGAATGAAGAGTACTGGTTAAGATTTATTGCGAACAGTGTCTGCTATAACGTGCACATTCACCCTGGAATCATCCATTTGCAGATTGTAATTAGCTTCGATTGATCGCTACTTATCCGCGCCTGACAGTTGCCCCAACAGGCTGCTTGCCCCCAGAGCTGCTTTCCCTGCACTGCCTCCAGCTCCCGCGTCTCTTGCCCCTTCTACTGTCCACTGCCCCTCAGTGACCCTTCCACCCGTGGTCCTGGCCCCCAAGTGCCCCTTGCTTCCAAGTACCCCTTGCCACAGCGTTCCTTTTGCCCCCTGTGACACTTGCCACCCAGTGCCTATAGGGTCGTACTTTCACTCCAGAGGCGATTCCTTACAGTCAGTTTTGTAACCAGATATCTGTATTTCAGGACTGCATTCTTTGAGTCTTTTCATTAATGGTATACCTGGACCTCGTTTCACGGGTCAGAGGCCCGGTAGACCTGGACCGGTTGCAATTTTCTTGTATGATTTGAAGGCGTCCCTCAGTCTGCAGCATCCAGCGATCGCTACGCTCATGCTACACCAGCATCGCTTGCTAATTAAAGTCACTTACATACGAACGTTTCGTTAAAACCGTTCTACGGAAATGGTCTTGCCGGACGATACCATTGCAGGTTTCGAACTTCTTTAAGCCACTTAATATGCGCCACAAAAGTCGGCGTTATGTGGACAATATTCATTCCAATTTGTGATTCATTAAAAACGAGTTAGACAAGACAGATATAGGGCAAGAGAGAAAGTAACCCAAACTAGCCTGAATCACAAGACGGGAGTTAGAAAATGTATGGAACATCTCTTGGGGAGAAGGGTAGAACGGGTCAACCGACTCCAGAGAAAAAAACGATCTTAATCAGAAGTGTTATCTCCGAAAGCTAAGGAAGCGGTTGAAGATGCCACTGAAGAGGACGGAAGTGCAGGTTTTTCTGTGTACAAGAGTTACGTCGGAGACATCCAAATTAGGAAATGTAGGAAAGAAATGGAGAGAAAATCACCAAAGAAACTTCTCGTCCGGATACTCTTGTTCTAAAGACAAACTGCAAGATGCCGTACGAAGAAATCCTCAAGGAGCTTAAGAGAAATCCACTCTCCAAAATGTCCGTTCATACGTAATTAGTCACGACGAAAATTGTTCACTTCTGATTCTCAGCAAGACCTGGATGATAAAATGGTTACTTTTCAACGATTGTTTAGAAGTTAATGAACGGAAAAACCGAGATACGAGTTCTAACTAGCCAGGTGCGCATTGAGATAAAAGACCTTGCTAATCTGACCAAAGAAGATGAGATGTATCATGTCTGTGGCCGAGTAATATCAGGAAACGAAAATGTAATGACCTATACTGGCAATCATTAGGATAAGCGAATGTGAGGACACGTTTAGCTGTAATCAGTCTTTCCACGGTCGTGCAAAATGAAAAGTTGTGGCAGGCTAGGTGGGGTTTCACTGTGAACTGCCTCATCGGCGAAAGTGTGCAAGTGACCGGGTGGTGCAACTGTGGTGAGTGTATCAGATACACTCGAGGAGGATCGCCAGGCCATCAACTGTTCGATGTTTAGTGAAGAAAGCGATAAGACAAAGGCATGCAATACAGCCCGAGAGTTTTTCCCTGTACCAGAAGAGATGTTAGTTATGCTAACCACAAGGCAAGGAACACCAAATGTTTGACCTTCCAGGAGGCGTTAGGGAAAACGATGTGCGGAATATAAAAACACTAAAACGTAATTGAAACCACTCAGAAGCAGCGCAAGACATCCTGACGCAAATAATACCAGAACTCAACGTAAAAATTGCCATATTCTGTGCGCAGTAACGCGAGCCCAATGTGCCTCTGTTGATGGCCGAGATCAATTGAAAGGCAATGATCTTGACCTGTTGAGGATATTCGTATAAAATTACAAGTAACGAGTCGGATAAAATTAGAGATAGATGTTTACTTAGTTGCTACGAACTCGAAGCTATAAGATAACTCGAAATCTTACTTCACTACTCGGTTACGGAAGCCAAAGGAGGAAGTTAAGGATACCCCAGTACCTTTAAGGCTACTCAACTTCTCTTATTAACTTAGTGGAACAAACCAATGAGGATGCGCTGTGCCAGGAGCCTCTGTCTTTGATTAATTCCTCCAAACACGACTAACACTATGCAAACACGGCTAACACGGCGTATGAAGTAATGGAGTTATGTAGCTGCTACAAACGCGTCTATCGAATAACATTAAGTCTTCCTACATCGCCTGGTAACGGAAATCAAAGCACGAAGTTAAGGAATAATCCTTAGTGCCTTTAATGCTACGCTTATCAACTTAGTGAAGCAGCGTGTAACAAACCAGTGATAATGCACTATGCCAAGAGCCTCTGGCTTTGATTTATTTCTCCAAAAATGTTAACACTATGTTGCGTATTGAGTGAAGTAATAGCTATGTGTGTGTGTGTTTATATATATATATAAAAATTGGTGATGCAAAATAATGATACAAAGGGGCAGAGTATTCTTCTAACTTCTTTTGAAAGCAATGGAGTATGCTCTTTCTGCGTCATTATCCTCATCATGCAGCATTATCCTCAAAATTTTACAAAATTGTATTTTTAATCAAACAAAAATGTTCATATTATACAAATATGTTATACTTTAAATACGTACGTGGATTGTGTAATTCAATATGTTTTGCTGTATATATGTTTTGCTGGAGGAACTTAATTACGACAAGTCATTGAGCTCTAGAAATGGGCACACATGCTCCAAACATACCATTTTTCCTTCTCTTCACTTCTCTCTCTCCTCTTAACAAGACCTTGTCACGTAGTATCTTGGAAGTTTCTTCTCATACATTTTCTGTGAGATTTACTGGTTTTTTACAAGCGATCTGAATTGGTAATGCACAATAATGACAAAAAAAGGGATGTCGATGATATTTTGGAGTGGATTTCATCAAAAGATTATATCCAGAAATTGATTTACCTGCATAAATTTCTACGCATGCTTCAAACATCTATTTCACTTCTTTTGTCTTCACGGATCCTTCTCATTTTGTATCTTACTAGTTTGATTTTCATTCATTTTTTCTAGTGTTTTGTTTTGCACTGGCAATCTAATTTGAAAATGCAAAGCAATGCCATAACGGGTGAGATATTAGTGTTCGCTTTTATTAAAGTGATGGAAACAGCACTCTCTACTTCACATTACATTCTCTTAAGTTATTTCTATCGTAATATAAGTTTATGATAAAATATTTACATAAAGAAATGGCTTTAAAGTACAGTGTTATCTCCATGTCGTTTTAAACTTCGAATACTTTAAAAAAGTGTATTAAGAAACGGTATTCACAATATGCGAGGAAGTGTTGGTACCAATTCTACCTCTTAGTTGATAATATAGCTTGTAAACTTTTAGTCGTTTATCAATTTTCTGAACAAACGTTTTGATTGTGAAATATAAATGCCACATAAAAAATTTTTGCTTATTAATCTGCTGCTCTTTCTAAAGAAAGTTTAAGTACATTGGCAAATTTGAAATTGTTTTTTTGTGAATTCCCTTCAGATGTGTCTCTTCTATGCGTGGTAGCATTCATGTTGCAAACTGCGCCGGCTTTTGGTTGTTTGACTCATTTGATTTCGATTTATCTCTCTTTTTTATTGTTGCTCCCTAGACTCACTAGCTTATTCACCTTTTCTTATAAAAACTGACAACACTGGTGTTTTTGGATTGGTTGCAGTGTCAGTAGGAAGAAGGGCCTTATCAACGATGTACACTTCATTGTACTTGTTTGTACAAGCATTATCACGTAGATTAAATGAGTGAGCAACAACTGAATATGCGATATATCATCTACAGTGGGAGGTCCTGAAGGCCTTTCTGGTTTTTATAGGCGCTTCACTGATGTTCTAACTTCTAGGTATAGCAGCATCAATACAATCCACTGTCTGAGACTATCGAATTTCCCGCAGCCTGCTGTTTACCTCTCTCTGACCCATCACTTACAAGACCTGGATAGCTTTCTTGAGAATCACGCGAAGTAGTATTATAGTCTAATCAATCGTCATCAATTGTACATCTTGTCTTCTTTCGCTTCGAACATTTTTTTTTAATATTCAATTCACGTTTAATTATTCTGATCAATAACGGTTTCAAGGAATGTTTGCCATCTGGAGAGGGAAATCACGTAGATGTACGTATTACTTTCAGTAACGACAGACAGTTGCACTAGTAGAAAAAGTTGTTGCAGAGGATGTAACTGTTGCTGAGGTCGCAGCAGATGACTATGTGAATAACATTTTTTGCTGTTTTGAACCATCTACTGGTTCTATTGCTGAACAGCCTTACGTGAAGGGTTTGTTTTGGACTGCACCACACACTGAATTTTGAACCATCATTATTCAAGCAACAGGCTTTAATGCTTAAAGTTTCGATAATTCCTTCATGCAGATATTTCCATGTCCCGGAGGAGTAATTTTTTGTCTTGTGTTGTATGGTCCTTTTTATTTTCCTTATCTTCATTCTATACACTATCAACAGTTCTCTTCAGGACGGTCTTGTACTGCTCCCTTTTTACTGCAGAAGGCACCATATGTGATAAAAACGGGCGAGGGAAGTCGGGAATTTGATGGCCGAATGCGTGAAGTACAGCATAAGAAACATTTTTGTCTGTTTGAAAATTGAATCAGGGAAAATGCAATACAGACCTCCGAACAACAAGAGAAAATAAGACCCTGGATGTAGAAACCTATGTTTTTAGTGGTATAAGGCTACGTTCTATGAATATTTGCATTTAGATTGTCATTAATCATAGGCAATGTAAGCAAAAATGTTTTCCTATTAAAAATAAAAAATTAAACATTTCACGAAAAAGTAATACTTAGATCACAAAAGGAATTAGAACATCGTAAATCAAACGCATTTCATTTATTTAATCACACGTATCTCAAGATTTATTCTACTTAAAAATACAAAACATTGTTACGAAAAGTCATAAGGAAGTCTAAAATCATGAAAATGATGAGGATATTTTTTGAACTGCAATAACAAAACGAAAGAATGTGGAATGCATAATTAAAACATACTATAATTGTAAAACTAACTAGAAAAACTCGTAGAGAATGTTGTTTTAAAATATAATTACATAAATGTAACGATCCATAAACAGGAATAATCTCTTTGAATTCAATACTTTTCGAGAATTGCTGTCGATCTCACTCATGGGTGTTCAGTACAAAATTCAAAACAGACAGTTCACCCAAAATTTAGGACAACGTCGTTTCAACTTTCCATGAAATCTCAAAAATAATCGGTAAACTAAAAATAAATATTCGTCCGGTTTAGATGAATTCGGATTCTTGTTAGTTATTTGCATATGCCATTATACACCCGTTAACTCACATATTTAATGACTGATGTACTGGAACGTTTCCAGATATTTTCAAAGAAATAAATTAAGCTGCTTTTCAAAAAAGGCAACAAATGAAATTCAAAATTATATGCCCATTTCTCTTTCTATCAGTTTTTCAAAATATTAGAGAGACTTTTTCTGCGTACGAATGGAAACCTTTCTCACTAAACACGACGCGCTTTCAGATTGCCAACATGGATTTAGAAATCAAAACAAATGCGGAAACAGCTATATTTTTCTTTTTCTTAAAAGATGTCACTCATCATTTGATCAAACGAGTCACCGCTGATTATTTTAGATCTTCAAAGCTTCTGACGTCATTGATTTAAAGACATTTTTACTTTCCAAATTATCTTCATATGGAATTCGTGGTATTGCTCTAGATTACAGGTTCGTACTTAAACAATGATCTCAGAGAGTTGAAATACCTTACTGGAACATAACATTACGTACGCACCTTTCCGACTTCTTTGCCCGTTGCATGTGGAGTTCTCGAATGATCGATTTTAGGCCCTATTCTGTCTTAGTACTTCCTTTACGTAAACGATATGCCCGACGATTCGAAATCTAAATAATTGTTTTCTGCGATGATGAACATCCTTTGCAATAAAGAAACCGTAAATAGTACAATATCAGATGTTTCAAATTGGTTTCCAAATACAATTAATAGTAACGAAAAGAAAAAACGGTTTTAGTTGCAGTTTTTCATCAACATTAAAGAATTCAAAGTTCACTGAAATGAAGAGTGTACCATTGACTGATATTAAGGCAACAACATTTTTACGTCTCTCAATTCAGTCAAACCTTAAATGGAACGTCCATTTAAATGAATTGAACACCAAATTAAGTTCATTATGTTACGCGTTCAGAATTCTTGCAAATTCAGTCAGCCTTCATACTGATCGTTTTTATACTTCGCGAATGTTCATTCCCGCCTGAGATATGGCATAATATTCTGGGGAAATACATCTTATAGCTCCCAGACTTTCAGATTACAAAAATGAATTGTACGAATAATGACCAAATCCCACCCACGTGATTACAATACATGTACATTATTTTACAACACTTTGCCAGATGACATTAAACGATTAAATTCAATAGAAAAGTTTTAACTTAAGTGAAATCGTTTCTGCTGCATAACTGTTTCTATACAATTAGAGACTACTGAGCATCACAAGAAAAGTAACATTAATTTTAACAATGATACATAATGCATTATTTACCATTTGGACAGTATAAATGAGTATAAACAACCCGTAAATAACTATTGTAATTACAGCTCGTCAATGACCCCATCTCGATCAGGTTTTTCGTCCAGTTTCCTGATCCATTGAAAATGCTGATGGCCTGTTCTTTGCTTCTGACATAAATGTAACTCATTTTCTGTGCACGTCTTCTAGAATTCAGTGGGAAATAAGAACATTCAAATTATCGTCATGTTGTCGCGGCAGGAAGGATAAAGCCAAAATTTATTGCTTATTTATCTTTGAAAATAGATTTTATTACATGGGAGTTTTGTTTTTTTTCTCCCTTTCAAAATTCAAAATTTATTGCTTATTTATCCTTGAAAATAGATTTTACTACATGGGAGTTTTTGTTTTTTTTCTCCCTTTCAAAATTCAAAATTTATTGCTTATTTATCCTTGAAAATATATTTATTACATGGGAGTTTTTGTTTTTTCTCCCTTCAAAAATTCAAAATCTATAGCACATAATTTTGTGTAGGATCACAGAATTCTTGGAAATGTGCACACACTACTTTTCACAAAGTAATGTCATACGCAGTATTTTAACTGTTTTTTTACGTAAAAATAAATAAATTTTCAGTATTCACTTGGAATGTAGAAAGAGCTCTTCTTTTGCACTTGTCTTCTACTAGACAATGTAAGAGTGTTTAAATAAACAAATCCTTGAATTGAACCCTCATTTTTTAATGGTTTTGCCATTCCTAGAGTATGCCTTGTTTTAATCTGGTCATTCTCATTTAGTCAACATCTTCAGATACCTGACCTGAAAATTTCTTAACTTCACAAATTAATATTCGACACTCAAAATCCCATTCACATTGAAGCGATTATTGAAATTTTGTTTATTTACCAAAAAACTTTGCAAATGATTTAATGTTTATAGTCAATTTGGTTACCCAAATATGTCTCTTTAAATGTTTTTCTATACTATAGAAATGCGCAGCGTAAAAGAAAATTGGAAACTATATTCCTAAGCCCCTTTTTCATTCTTTTTTACTTGCACAGGACATATTTACTAGTAATTCAATATAACATACTACAAAGTGAATGCAATTATGACTGTAATTATATACTGAATTAATACAGTACTTTTCTTGAAACCATGTACTTGGTTACTAGATGGCTTTAGAACCTTTTTCATCATTCTCGCAGAAAAAAGGGAAAATTAAATATACAATACAACCAGAGAAATATTTTTTTATTGTGGGTAAAATAGGTCATACTATGCGGATTAGTTTGTTCACTATACTTTAGCACAAGTAAATAAACAAAGGCACATAATGTCCTGTTGCCCACTTGTATTGTACATTATATCTTTTCAGATCGCCTTTGGAAATTTATGACATTTTTTGGCAGTATGTCTATATGATGAATGGAATTGACTGTGGCGATATACGATATGAATATTGACTACAGCGATAGCCATCATGTGGTATGCTACATTTGCACTGAATGGTTTATCATTGCAGGAAGCGAACGAAGTACAATTGAAGAAAATCCTGAAAGTATTGTAATTGAAGACGCTAAGTCTGTGAAAGAAGAATTAATTTAATATTGATATTTATGTTACTTCGTCTGCGATAAAACGATTTATATCCAACCAGCCTTCATCACAAGATAAGACAATGTAAAAGTACGGACAGTTCCCTTGCGGAGAAGAGATGTAAATGACAACCGGCTCCAGAGAAAAACCAATCGAAATCTGTACAGTTATCGATGGAAGCTGAAGAAGCAACTCAAATGCCGCTGAAGGAATGAATGCGCGTTTTGTCTGTTACAACGGAGATTTCCGAATGGGAAGGTAAGAAAGATGAAGAGAGAAAATCTCTAAAGAAATTTCAAAAGCATTCGGAGCACTTCAAGCGAAGGGTGAGGTCATGTAGAAAGAATTGCTCAAGGAGCTGAAGATCTCAGATAACTTCCATCACATGTTATAAAAGACACGTCGCTTTCTGTTGGAGCGAGTGAAGATCTAAATGGAGTAAGGGCCTAGTTTCAATATATTAATAATAATGACTTTATTTATGTGGCGAGACTCGGGCCATCAGGCCCGCTCTTCCGCCTAACCACGTAATACATAAATTTATAGATAAGAATTGAATTGAGAGATACATTTAGTAAATGAAAACAAGTAAATATGATATTTAGTAATAAGTAAATAATACAACTTTACAGATGTCATGTGCCCTGGTCACAAACGCGACAAGAATACAACCTACATTTGCCTTAAGTGACCGGGGAAACCAGGAAAATAAAGGAAGGCATGCTCTTCAATATTGAGCAACAAAAATATATTTATGATAATTTTAAAACAAAACAAACATTACTGACTCAGGAAACCCTAAAGGTTTGCCTGAAAATATAAATTCTGAGATATATTAATTTAGCAATACGTACCAAATGTTGGACAAAATCTCAAATACATTCATGAATCATGAAAGTACATGATAACCAATTCGGCTAGGACGACGGCTTAGGGCCGATTTTAGATTCTCAAACATCATGTACCACGGAAAAGACGACCAGGCGAGCCATGACAAAGTTAGACAATAATGAATTAGGAAAATACTGCAGATAAATACAAAAACCTTTCTAACCCTATAATATAATTTAATTTAGACTAATTATACTATTGTTAATTAAATTACAAACCAACTTAAGAAAACAAAGAAAAGAACAAAACTGTTAAAAATCCCTATAAAATTTACATTTAACTTACAATTTTGAACTCACTTAAGGACTAACGCAAGAAAATACAAGAAATGGAGAAAAACTGTTAAAAAGCGATATAAAAAATTACATTTACCTTACCATTCTAAACACATTTAGTACACACTTTCACATCATACAATATCAGCTCAGAAAAATAGTATTTAAATGTTTTTTGAATGATCGCAGAGTTTTACATTTCCTAACATTTACTGGAAGGCTATTCCACTCTCTAGTCGTTGCTACTAAGTAAGATTTATTGTAAAAGTTAGTGTTGCTTTTAGGAATATTGCATAGCAAAGATTTCTCGAATCTTCTTGTTTTAAGGTAAGAAATATGAGAGAGGTAAGTAGGTACACCAGCATTTAATATTTTGTAGAAAAGGCACAAACTATGAAACATGCGTCGGGCTTTCAACTTTAGTATGTTATTAGCTTTGTAGTATCCCGATATGTGATCATACTTTCTGATATTATATTGAAACCTAACACACGCATTTTGACCTCTTTGAGAGCGTCAGCAGTTGATTTTTACGACACCGTACACAATGTCACCACCGCTAAGAGGGAGTAAGAGGATTTTACTAGAGTCTTTGTCGGCGGAAGGCATTTGTAAACACATTTGAGTGAGTCCATTGAAGCATTACACTTTGCGGCAAGTTTCGAACATGAGGTTCCCAATTTAGAATTTGTACATGATCTGACTGAGATTTTTAACTCAGAGCATAGGGGAACAGAAAAGGTCCAGTATGATATGAGGAATATTTAGATTTTTAATGTTTTGGGACTAACAAGAGCCAATTATAATTGATTGAGATTTTAATGGATTGAAGCTTAAGGCCGTTTCTCAGTGACCATTGATGTAAAAGAGGTTAAACCTGATTTGTTTTATTTATTAACTGAGCCACTTCAGAAGGTTTCACTGACGTAGATCTGTAGGTCATCTGTGTATACATGATTGCATCTGATAGCACTGACTTGCATATCATTTACATTGACAAGGAAGAAAAGTGGACCAAGTACGGAGCCCTGTGACACTCCACGTGAAACTGGTTTAGGTGACGAGAAAGTGTTTTCTACAACTACGACCTGTTGTCTATTACTAAAATAACTTGAAATCCACGATAAGGTAGAATCAGAAAACTGAGACATTTTACATTTGCCAGAAGTAATGTCATGGCCTACTGAATCGAAGGCCTTGCTAAAAATAAAAGCGTTAGCGTTGTTATGTTGCCTTCATCCAGAGATTGACGAATGTCTTCGATGACTCAGAATAACCAGAAATGCATATACTGGTCAATCATCAAATTCATCATGCTGAAACGTTTTAGTTTGGCCCGGTAGCCTCAAATTTACGATATATCTCTGAGGATTGATTCTAAGTTCCGCTCCTCGATATTAAGTTTCGGCTATTGCCTTCGCCATTACGTCTCTTCCTTATATGCTTCCTGAAAAATATTCCCAGCTCTTTGAGTAACTTTAAAATATTGAGATCACGTGAGATTTCTTTCCCTCTAGTAAAATGTATTCCTAGACCTTCTGCATCATTTTCGAAATAAGAGCACCAACGGTTTTTTAGGCGTTTCCCTCTTAATTAATTTAGTGGTGAGTTGTAGTTGACATTTACATAATTGAAATGATTGAACGCGTTGTCATTGCCAACAATACTATTAATTTGAAAAAGAGCAGTTTTCGATGACTTAGCCATCATCAGCAGTTTTCTGATACAAAAAAATATAAAATTTTATAAAAATAATAATTTTTTTTAAATTACAAAAATATAATATTTTTCTTGTATCAGAAAACTGATAATCATGGCTAAGCCATCGAAAACTGCTCTTATTGAAATAAATCGTATTGTTGACAATGACAACGCCTTCAATCAGTTTCCCTCTTAAGTTTGTATCGAATTTCTTGGTTGTCGGCCATCTATTCTAAAAGACATCGGCCATCTATTCTTCAATATTTAGGCAATTAAAGTTTCTCCATTAAACGAACGCTGACGAAATCTTGAAATGGAGATCGACCACTTTGTATCAAACTAAATATACTAATTTTGTGTTTTCTTTTTTGCCTCAAGTGAATTGAGATATCGTTAGTGTCTAGTACGTTATAATAGAAATGCAATATGATGAATTTAAAAAAATGAAAATATGTATGACCTGCAATTCTAGATAAAAGAAAATCAGCCATAGACGCTTCACATTCGCATAATAGAGGTTTTTTCCTGATTGTGTTTAAGACATAGATTTAATCACAAACAAACACATTTTTGCTTGCGTCTAAAATAGCTCTACATCTCGGACAGTGACTTAGAGTCGTATTTATGAAGCTCTGCCAGTAGAGCTCTTTGGGGTCTGCCATCTCGGGGCTTGCTGGGATGTCAAGGAGCGACTGTAATAGGCCGAGGGCCGTTCATAAATCGCAAATCGAACACTGGCAGCCTGCTAGCCCTGGCAGAGGTTTATAAATACGGCCTTAAATCACAAACGTAAGGTCAATATAATGTAAAATTACGGTGTATCGTGTTTCTCCAGCTTGCGCAGCCGTCTCTTCAAGAAATGTGGAAAATGGTTATTTTTTGTTATATCAAAGATACACACCTCGTCAATAATACGAGGGTCACTCCAAAAGAAATGCACACTATTTTTTTAAAAATACAGTTTTCATTCAACATGTTTGAAAGTTTTACAGTATGTAGATACATCCTTCCCACTTGTTTTCAAATTTAGTTCAATCTATTCCCGTGAGTGGCGCCGTCACAGCATGTCTTCAAGATGGCTGCTACACTTGACGTTCGTCAGAAGCAACGTGCTGTCATAGAATTCCTGTGCTGTGAAATGACAGTGGGAAGTATCCACAGAGGCTGAGAAAGGTGTGTATGAAATGCTGCTGTCGATCGCAGTACAGTTAGTCGATGGGCAAGCAGGTTACGTGATGAAAGCGGGCACGGCAATATTGAGGATTGTCCTCGCAGCGGCAGGCCTCGTACTGCACACACTCCAGACAATGTGCAGAGAGTTAATGAATTGGTGACTGATGACAGACGCATCACAGTGAACGAATTGTCACGCAACGTTGGGATGGAGGAAGGAAGTGTTTGCAGAATACTGAAAGTGTTGGCGTTAAAAAAGGTTCGTGCCAGGTGGGTTCCTAAGATGTTGACAGGTCACAAAGAAACACGAAAAACGGTATACAGCGAACTTTTGGAAGAGTACGGAATGGGTGGAGATGAGAATTTCTTGGAAGAATTGTGACAGAGAGAAACATGGCCCATCATTACACTAGAGACGGAGTACCAATGGAGGCATCATGCAAATTCACCCAAGAAAAAAATTCAAAACCACACCATCTGGAAACGTTATGGCTACGGTGTTTTTCGATTCCAAAGGACTCTTGCTTGTGGACATCATGCCACGTGGAACTACCATAAATTCTGATGCATATGTGACGACACTGAAGAAACTTGCTTCCACTGGTCAAATTGATCACATCGGCAAAAGCAGGATGTTTTGCTGTTGCACGACAATGCACGGCCACATGCCAGTAAAAAAACCACGGAAGCAATCACAGAACTCGGATGTACAACACTGAAACACCCTTCTTACAGTCCCGACCTGGCTCCATGTAACTATCATCTCTTTGGGAAACTGAAAGACTCTCTTCGTGGAACAAGGTTTGAAGATGATGACTCCCTTGTGCACGCTGCCAAACAGTGGCTCCAACATGTGGGTCCATAATTTTACCGTGCGGGTATACAGGCGTTGGTTCGAAGATGGCGTAAGGCAGTTGAGAGGGACGGGAATTATGTGGAAAATGAAAATATTGATCCTAAAGTATGCATTTACATACTGCAAAACTTTCATTTAGAATGAAAACTGTATTTTTAAAAACATAGCTTGCAATTCTTTGGAGTTATCTTCGTATACCATTTGTCTTAAACGGAGAACTCTGAATCAGTGTCTTTTGGATTTTAATTGATGATCTTGGTTCACTCCTCTTCCAAAACAAATATGTTTTAATAATTGTTGCAAGTATCTACGCCACGCGTTTGTAACACTAATCATCTCAGGAGGAAAGGAGACTCAAGCAATCACTGACCTATGCAAATTTCCTTACGATTATCAAAGATATTATTTTTGCCTCAGTTCTCTTCAAGGGACCTTCTCACTTTGTAACTTGGAAGCTCTTTTCGTGCATTTTCTTTGCAATTTTTGGTATTAGCTACATGGAATTATGAAAGCACTTTACAAAGAATATTGCTTTTTCATTTCATTATCCACGACAATATATGTGAGTTACTTCAGTTAATAAAAGTTAATTATGGAATGTAATGGTTCCGCTTATTCCACAGAATATTCACCAGGAGACGTAATCATTTCCTTAACTGGCCGTATCCTACAGTATAAGAGGTTTATGAGAGCCCTTCACACACTGTTTGATACAGACAGTTCTTATTGGCACAAGAAACATGACTGCAAGAAAACATTTAATTATTGTACTTGTAAATACATGAAGTGAATCCAACGACACTTCCATGTTTAGAATCCAAATGCTCAGCGGGAACAAATACCACATCTGAGTGGTAACTTCTAATTTTTTTCAATGTCACATAATCTTCTTCTATTGCTGTGATGTCCATACAAAAATTGTAGATATTAATCTACACTAATTTTACCCCGCCAAGTCTAGAAAAAAGTCATTTCTCGGCATTCTAACCCAAAATATGAAATCTTTTGATTGAACTAATTCTTAAAATATCAAACCGCTTCCAATGAGAAGTTGGCATTAGAAAATATGACCGTTTTCTTCTTCTTTCTTTCCAGCACTAGGTATATTTGTGTGCCTAGTCTTCACCATCTCTTTGTTCAGAAGCATATTTTCGTCCTGAAGGTTAATGATTTGAGAATTCCTCCTGGCGCCGAAACTTTCAGAAATGACCGCCAGATGTAATTGAGCAACTTCAATTGTCACTAACATCACGAGTAAAACATTTATATATTCCAAATTTCATTATTAGAAATTCTATGTTGCTAATTCATTAAGTATAATATTGAGAATGTTCACTTTTTTCTCCTACATTATTTAGCTTTATGTTAATTAAACACGGTCATTTAAAAAACGTTAATTTTAAGTTTTTATAGGTTGGTATCGCGGCGAGAGTGAATCCCCCAATAATATTGTATTGTGGAAAGATCAAACACGATCTGATGAGTGTGATTTTATTTCGTACGTTGATTGTACGTAGGTTACAGTGAGGTAAGTGAAATGTCGTTGGCCTGCAACTGCATGTCGCTGTGTGTCGTTGACATTGAGCACACTGAAAATAAAACATATTTACGTTATTCTAAATCAAAGTTGGAGAGTATGTATCTCCAACTTGACTAGTATATTAATAGAAAAGAAACTTTCTTGTAAGTTTTCGCAAGCTGCTATGTTAAAAGAAAGAGTGGCATTTTTTATGAAGAAAACCAGACCTTTAGAATTGATTTTTTTAAAAATCAACAATTTAGATAGTCGCCTACTTTTGAAACAAGGATATACATCACCATAAGTAAACAGTTCCAATTATAAGTAAAAAATTCTTTCTTTTCAATTCTACAGCAGTTTATTCATGATGTATTGTTGCATGATTTAATAATAATTATTATTATTATTATTATTATTATTAATTATTATATTTAAAATTATTATTTCATTAATTATTATATTAATAATTTTTTTTGTTCGCGAATATCGTGGACCACGAGGGCATGCACTTGAACGGGCCCAGTATCATTTTATCTCGTTGCAAGTCTGGCATGTAACTAATTAGGGAACTGCACAGTTGAATCCGATTTTTATACCCCACGGTTGTTAGTCCTGGAGGAATGGAAGATGAAATGATGATTATAACGAAGGATGAAATGGACGGCACACACAAACAGACATACACAAACACACCCATGCCCGAGGCGGACTCGTACTCCCGATCCTTCCGTCCGGGAGATCGTTACGGCAATTACTGCCTTAGCGGTCTCGCCATCCGCGGCATGATTATTAGTTATTATTATTATTATTATTATTATTATTATTATTATTATTATTATTATTATTATTATTATTATTATTATTATTATTATTATTATTATTATTTCCCAATTTCGTAGATATACACTTGATGCCGCCCAAATCACCCAAGGTAACAATGGTTTGGTAATGCAAAGTGAACAAGAATATATTTTGATTTTTATATCAGTCAAGTCAGACTTAAGAATTTGATAGACTATATTTGCTGTCTCAATAATGCGGTTTTCGAATCTTGTCCGTATATTCTTTTCAGTCAATTCCAACTTCGCTGGCCCTGCCATTCCTTGGTGACTAATCCATTCGCAGACACCTCTACTGGAAGCACTTCCACTGGGCGCAATCCATACATGTTCTTCAATTCAAAGCCAGGGGATGGTATTTCCTCTTTTCTCAGCAATACAGCCATGATGGTCATCTGTAGGAACCGCAATACCACGATGCATGATGTTTTAGAAATTTTATCATGAATAATATCCGGTCTATTTGCTTCACCGTTCGGTCAGTGAAGATTACACTATCCCGCATAGTTCCAGCCTGACCATTGCTGATTACTTGCTCAGGTTTGCACTTATAACAGGGTTGTTCCTCACTATCTACGAGGTCGCATCTTCAAAAGGGCTTGGTGGATTACTTTGGCGGCATGCAGTTGTGTTTTGCTATTCTGTTTGAAAGCACGTGGGGCATCCAGCAATATGTTGATTGACTTGTTATGGATTTACATAGGCATCGGCTATGAATTACACCTGCATGATGAATTTTTTATAAGCTCTATTATTATACCCTTGAGTTCTTATTATATTATTATTATTATTATTATTATTACATATTAATACACACACATACACAATAATAATAATAATAATAATATTATTATTATTACTATTTAAAATTTTATTGTAAATTTTAGTATTCTGATCTCCCTTCTTCGAAAATATTCACATTTCATACCAAGTAGTCTATGTGTTTACAGTATATCCGTGACTAGCTTATCCAAAACTAATCTCACGCTTCTGCCACTGCATGGCAAAGGTATCTGAACATAATCATTTGATCTTCTGGTTGAATTAATAGCATTATTTCATCTAATATATCCAATATTTGACTATTTAATTCAACACTTTCTGGCACAGTCAAGGATATTTCTCGTACATGAGTCCACTTCAGACTGATGCAGATAAGTAAAATTTATCAGAATAGTATTTTCCTTCATAGAAGCCATGTTGTTGTTAGCAATATATAGTTCTTATAAACTGCCAAAAACTATAGTATACTCTTGCAAAGGATTAGAAAGATTAAAAAGTTGATAATTTCTTTTTTTTTTTTTTTATTTATTTCCACCTGTTCGGCATTTCTGCCTTTCAGGGATGTTAACATTTTACAACATAATTATTGTCATTCCTTCTCACGCTAATTGTCCTGATTGTTACAGGCTGTTTTCAGTGTATACTTTTTAAAAATAGACTATTCTGATGGGCAATATATTAATATCGTCTTTAAATGAAATATTCGTGATTTAATGTGTTACATTAATGGATGTTGGGAACTAATGCCGTTGAATATTTATGGAGGTCTGAATTTATCCTTGGGAAATCGTATATTCTATTTCCATTAGGTAGTTTTGGCTAAGTTTGAAGATATGGCTGGGGATCCCAGAATCTTGAAAAACTTTTGAGAGGTTTTGTGTATGAATTCTGTATTGGCTCTATCTGTAGTTCTCTGTGTAGCTGCTTGTTACTAATAAACCAGGAGCCTTAGTAATTTTTCTGAAGCATTTATTTTGAATAATTTGCAGTTTTTCAATATGTGTTTTTGCTGCGTTACACTAAATTGACACATATGTGATTGCGTCGCATTATTGATTTATAAATTGAGGTTCCACATTCAATACTTAGAGCTGATTTAGAGTTTAGTAGGGGAGGTGTTTTAGTAATTTTGGCGTGTTTTATTTGAAATTGTTTGATGTGATCTTTCCATGTTAATGAATCGAGCATTAGTCCTAAATATTTAACTGAAGTTTGTTTGTGGTTTGTATTTCAAGGCTTAATTTGAATTTATGTGTGGGGCGGAGCCGTATTTTAAGTGTGAAGACTTTTGCCGGATTGCAGGGCGAGTCATTTGATTCTCCACCACCTGACCAGGTGATGGGTTGTTAAGTCATTCTGAAGGCTGTCATATGCCATATATCCTCGTGGGCTGTGAATAAGGCGGTATCATCTGCGAATAGAGCAATTTCAATCAGCCGGCTTTGGGATATCCGATAAGAATGGTGCTGGAAAAGTAAGGGTGATAGGTATGATCCTTGAGGACAACTGGTACCAGTTCGCATTGACAAGAATACGAATTGATTCTACAGGAAATGACGATCTACTAGAAAGCTGTCAATAATTTTATAGAGGCTGTACCAGACGTTGTGGAATAGTAATGAAAGAGTCCGGTACATTTGTCAAATGCCTTTTCAATGTCAAGAACATTATAATGCGTTTGTGTTGATGAAATGCATTAGCCACGAACTCTGAGAGTCCTATTGTGAGTTGTCGAGTGTCTGTTTCTAAATCCAAATTGAGTACAGGTATAGCCTTTATTTCTGATAATATATTTATTAACTGCGCATATATTAGTTTCTCGAATACTTTGCCATGAGCAGCAAACTTATCGGTCTATAATTGATGGATTTGGAGGATCTTTTCCTGGTTTTTGAACGGGAGGATAATAGCAGTTTTCCAATCTTTAGGAAAGTGCCTTAGTCTTAGTGCCGAATTGAAATGGCAGTTATGGTGCCGGAGTGCCTTCTTGGTTAGTGCTGAGGGCTTTATTACTAATATTATTATCATAACTCGTTCACTTTTCTAGATTTTTTTAATTGATTGATTGTTTTTCTGACTTTCGGAAGTATAGATATAAACTTGATTTTTTCTGACAGTTGCAACTTGTTTCGTTGATTCGAATAAATGTAAATTATTGTACTGGCTGCTGTAAATTGGATTTGGAGTGGTGTTTCCGGCGCTTTAGCTAATAAATTGGCTTTGTCTTTATCAGTATATGCGATTTTTAAAATTGAGATTTTCTTTGGTGATTCATTTGATTTGTGAGATTTTCTTTGGCTTTTTCTTTGGTGATTCATTTGATGGTAGACCACATTCATCAGCTATTAGGGTGTATTTGTTTTGTTATGTTTTGATATTCAGAATAACGAAATAGTTCTAATCTGGATTTAATTATTCTGGATATTTTATTTAATTTTACCTTCAGGTCTGCATCTCCTAAGGTTTGCCAATATCGCTCTAAGGTTATGCTTTAATGGATTAGATTTGTTATTTTAATGGCATTATTTTGCATTTTAACATTATTGATAATTTCTAACTAAATTCCCAAACCAAAATTTTACTGGGTGCTACAACAATGTATAATAAACACTAAAATAAATGCACAGGACTGTTGCAAGTCATTTTAAAGTATATTTCAAGTCAAGGTGATTTAAAGGCGGAAAATAGTTTTTATTTTTTAACTGCAGCCCAGCTATCGAAAAAAATCTGAAAAATTCAATCAATTTGTGTTTTAAGAGAACGTTTGAGATTTTTTGAGCGTGTTCCAAGATTCTAAGACACAATAAAAATTATTTTTGTTATTATTTCCAATTTTTTTGTGTTTGAATTTGGATCTGAGAAAATATAAAAAAACATTGGCCCTAATGAGAAGTAAATTATTTCCCATTTATCATTTTTTCAGTCAGATAATATATTATCTTAAATTACCGTTAAGTTATCTCTTATCATATTATCTTTAAGTTATTATTGCTGCCGTTGAAAAAAGGAAAATTAATAAACACTTTTTTGGCTGCAGAGAGGTGTGGGTAGTGTTCGGGGGTTAAGAAACTGAAATATTATTTTATGTTAGAATTATAATGTAACCACTTTGTTATGTCATTTGGTTTAGGGGAACTTTTTACCATCTTATCCGGGGGTACTTTTCCTCTGGATATCTTCCTCCAGAGGCATAACACCCTTAGCAGGGGTGATATACTGCAGTTGCATACTCCCAAAATTGTTACCATTAGTGATATAATCGACATATTTTGGTGGAATTTCTTCGTTGTTTGAGAGAGGTTTGATCTGTCGATTATTTAAGTACTGGACTTTTTTATCCTCGAGTTCGGTATCAAACAATTATTACACTCAATTTATTTTGGGAGGCACATTACACTCAATTCATAGATGATTTTAGTCGTCGCAATTTGTTACAATCAAAAACTTTTGTTAGGTTTTCGCTCTTTGATAGTGAACCTGGCATTGGGGGATTTCTATGTTCTATATTTAAGCCGAGCAGCCAACCCTGAAGTGTTCATGATGGAATGTCACCTTTCTCTCTTGTAAGTAAGATTGAGCTTTGTTGTACTTCACTGCCGTGAAATTATTGAATTCACTGTTTTAATAGCAAAGGAAGATTGCTGTTACATTATGCTTCCCTTTAAAAAGTTGTTTCTAAAACATTACGTGATCATTTGAAAGCGTTGAACTTTCAATTCAAGTGAGTTAACGTTTTATCGCTACGAAATACTAGTCCACTGCAAGTGAGTTTCTTTACTTATTTTAGATCCATAGAAGTCGAGTGCAGCATTGCAGTTTTCCTCACTGCAAATTTGTCATTGCCCGAGATGCACGAGGTTTTGGCCAAACGGCCCTGAAGGTCACTTCGAGGCACTTGTGAGATAAGCCATCACCATTAGCAAGGTACTAATCTACTCATCCTAATTCAGCAAGATTTTATATACAAGAAACATTTAAAGACACAATTGCAAAGGAAGAACGCAATCTTAGGTTGCCACAAAGTGCCGGCTTCATCCATATAGGTTAAGGTAGTACTATTAGTAAGTTAGCACTACTTTCCTCTGCTGCAAAAGCCATCGAGCTGCGGCGCATGTATTATAAACAATGAAATAAACTACCGCTCCGCCAGGGCTACTGGCGGGGGGAAAACGAAAAAAAAGCCCTATCTACTCAGCGATCACTCTTCAGTTCACTCCCACAAACAAGCGCCCGTCTCCTCGCGTATTCTCTCACCTTGGTCTTGAACTTCGCTTTGAAGCAACCTCGGTCGCTCGCAGTCGTCTGAGGCCAGTTGGGAAAGCTAAATCAGGTAATTTCATCCTGAAGCTGGCATTCTTCTTTGCTATAGATATTGATTTTGGTATTCTAAATGCATTAAATTTAACTCTAATTAACGTAATTTGGCACAAATTCTTCCATAATCCTCACGCGCGTCGGTATTACTTTCGCTAGCATCTCAGAAATGCCCAATTTCCAACAATTAGGTTAATACACTTTTTCGTTACATTAGATATTTCTCTCTCTCTCTCTCTCTCTCTCCCACACACACACACGCACGCACACACACACGCACGCACGCACACACGCACACGCGCACACGCGCGCACACGCGCGCACACGCGCACACACGCGCACACACGCGCACACACGCGCACGCACACGCACGCACGCACACGCACGCACACACACACACACACACACATGTATCCTAAACCTTTTATACTTTTATTAATTGAGAAATATTGTTTGATATTTAAATATTTTAACTCTACTGAAACATACCCTAAAAACTGCTACAATTATTGGGGCGATTCGTCGTAACCCGTTTCAAATTTCTAATATGGGCAAGCCAGGAAAAAGGTTATGATAATATTTTAACTATTATTACTCTGATAAAAAAACTGAATATTATCCCGCTAGCTGGGTCGATGGGTCACGTCAGAAATAATCGCTATTATCTATTCTGACGTTTTTATTGTTATTTTCTTTATTAGCATTTCTTACTTTCCTAGGCTGGTAGGTAAGATTGCGATAGTAATTGCACTTCACTATTCTAATTGCACTTCTCTATTCTTACAGTTTTATTATTACGATGATTTTCATTTAGTGTGACTTACATTTCTCTAATAAATATGTTTCGTAAATATCATTTAGTATGAGCGAAAATATGTGAAGATTTATTTACACTTTGCAACATTTAAAAACTTCAATGCCATGCTTTATATACTTATACACATCAGTATTTCCTTTAATTTCATGGGTGCTAAATCCTAATTTTCCCATGGGTTTACTACATCTAAAATTTAAAAGCATTTAATTTTTTGTATTTGACCAAAACTTTGAGGGAGGTGACTCGCTTGAAGTAATACATTCAGAGCCCGCATACTCATTCTCTAATTAAGAATACTGTCCACAGAAATACACACAGATTATAATCAACGATGCATTTCCAATTATGAAAGCATTACATTATACCTGCACTGGTCTCATGGGAAACAGGTCTTGAAAATTCAGAGATACAGCCACTGGCAGTTAGGCCTTGATGCCGCCTCCTCAGCATCAGCAAACTTTTATTGTGTGTCTGTGGTGTCTTTTGTTCATAACTGTGTCTATAGAGTTCGCCCTAGCTGATAGTTGGCATCAACGGACGACGCTTTAATCTTGCTACGAAAAACTAAACAACAACGCCTCGCGCCATCCAGCATCAATCATCGCTTTGGTTGTAATTCATTTGTGGCGGTCGTGCATGTCTGAGATGCGCCGAAGTGATACTTTTGAAGTGACGGAGCTGCTGCATTCTGTCCTGCGTTTGTTGATTTTAGTGCATCAGCGGTAATGAATGAATGCCTACAGTAGAAGAATGAACGAATGCAGTGGATTGTGTCAGTGAATGTGAAAGAGTAAACTCCATTGTTCATTTTTCACCAGTCTCCAATTTAGTCGGCGAGCGCAGCGTTCAGCTAAACCTGCCGAGATATTGTGCCATGAAAGCTGCAAGGTTGGGTTACCACAAAACAAATATAGTTGATAGAAATTCCTCATTTGATGTCAACATCTCCACACTCGACCTGCGCCTTCTCTAAAACAAATTCTTGTGAAGCCTTCTCTGCAGCGTGTGCTTACCAATTTTCGCTGAGCGTTATGTATATTCCGAACAAGAAAACTAAAAAAAAAAAGTATTATTTTAATATTAAATGTATAATTAACCACCGTAGAGAGTTCCCTTCCATTCGGACTTTGATGTCACAAACAAGACTAATTCAATACAGAATTGGTGCAAAATGTACGATCATGCCCTGCTTATCTTTATATATGTTCCATTTTTCCTTCTTTTATTCTGAACAAATATCTATTAAGAATCCAAAATATACTACTTCAAGTCAACACTTCAAGATTGTTTTGTTCTCTTTAGAACATTCTGACAGAATCATTATTCATGAATACATAGTAAACAAGGTCAGTAATAGGACCTTGGAGCACTCCATAAAACAGTTACTGAGTCTGAGAGTTAAATGGAACACTCTTCATTCATGTATATTTTTACTATAATTCTCCGTACCCTAATTGTAATGGCAAAAATTATCATTCTAGAACAATTTCGCTTAACGTTAATGATTATCATTCGGACTACAAACGACGGATGATGCTGATCGTCTCGATCAGAACGTAGCAGGCAAGTGTGCACACCCAAACGGGACACAATGCAAAGAAACGCTTAAAAAATCCGTCCATGCCGTACCGACTCGTAGGCTGCCCTTTAGAGACATTGTGAGGAAGCTGCTGAAGCAGTGGCACTCCTAGGAAACCATAGAGGTTAGAGTTACACTTTAGCTCGTTTATAAAATATATATTGGACGCCCGATGTAAAGGAGAGTAAATTCATAGCGGAGATCATAGAGCTTTAATTGAAGTACGTTTTAGAATCATTAAAGTGATTCATAATGGTATATTCAACACTAACGTACGTCCTCTTCACACCTCACAATATTTCCCATTTAATTAACATATCTAAATTTGTTAAGATTCTCTGTGGTAAACTTTGTAGAATTTCCCCCCTTTGTGTTTTCGCTCTTGGTCCAATGATGAAATCTCCCGTTTGAAGGAATATCTGATAGAATTCAAATACAAACTAAGGGGGTTGTAGAGACTAAGAGAGATTGAGCTATTTATCGTGTTGAATGAAATTCTAGTAAATGTCATGAATATCAATTTTCCAGTAGAACCAACCCATTTGTAGCGACGTTTTTAGAAGAATTTATATTACTTTCCGGGGAACTCCCAATTTAAAATCTGATTCATCAAAATCAGAAATACAATGGCAAGGAGAAAAATGTAACCAAAAAATGCCAATAAAGTTTTAACTAAAAGAACTTACCTACCAAACAATTACTGCAAGAATGATAGTTTTGTAATCCCTTCTTCGTATTATCTTCTTCTTTTTATTATCAAATATGAAAATGAAAATGCCACCAATGCTCTGCTTGAGTGTTCTATGCCGGGATTGTCCAACTAGTGGCCCGCCGATCGCATGCGGCCTGTGGTGACATTAATTGTGGCCCGCGAACGCTTTTTAGTCAAAAGTGAAAGTTCCTTGCATTCAAGTCGGGCGAGAAGATTGTGCATCTACCGCACGCGCTCCATGAGGGTCAACAGCCCCTTTACATAAAAATAATAGATTTTTTAGATTTAAAGATGTTTTTCTAGTATATTCAGAAATTCAAAATCATTCCAATGTGTTTCCCTGCATTATGAATGATACGACCTGATATCACGCACGATTCCAACCCCCCTCCCCTGTTTCAGAGCAGCCGTGTAAACTGCCGAGATCAACAATTCGGGAGCGTCAGGTGTGGACCGCAGGTGTAATGAAAAAAAATGCTGACATTTTTCTTTTATAGATTCTACTATTTTACTTTATCAGTTCACATATTCCTCTACTTATCATTTCTTTCACCTTGATGTTAAGTCATTGTCTTCTTCTTGTCTTGCGTTGTTTTTGACCGTCACTTCTTCGTTAACCTAATTTACTAATTTACACATCATGTTCATATGTACGTAAATCCATATCGTCTGTATGTTAGTTCGCTGTGTTTTGATTGCCTCGCGTTTTTTTTATTATTCCTTGGCTTTAATATTCTCTGGCTTAATTCACATATTTACGTATTCACTAACCTACCAGAGACACGAACCTATCAGACACACTAACACTTCACTAACCTAACATGTACTAACCTCACAGAGACACTCGAATGTACACAAAACACCAGGAAGTAAGGGCAGTAAGGCAGTCACTTCACTGTGTGGCTCGCAACCACATTAAAGGTGTTTGCTGTGGCCCATGAGGCCGTCCAAGTTGGACACCCCTGTTCTACGACTAATACCTTTTTTCCTTACATTTCTTAATAACATATAACATATAGTATATTGGAATGAGGGTAGAATGACACTTTCGTGAATAATAACTGAAAACGAAATTTTCAAATGTAAGTTTTGTATAATTTTAAAAAATTAATAACAATAAATAAACAATACGTTAAAATACAGTAAATGAAATAAACATAAAATATTTTATGGTATTTAAATGCATGTTTTCCTCTACCATTTTAATAATGCAGCATATGTGCAATGCAGCATGCATTAAGCATACAAGCTAAACAAATAATTATGCATTCTGCACCAAGTAGACTCAATCAGGGTCATTCTCTAAGAAAAGGGAATTATAATACTGCATGCTAATTGATTTTATCCATTCTTAATAAATTACTCTACAGTAAATCAAATTAGAAATAAATATTTTATGGCATTTAAATGTATATCTTCATCTACTATTCTAAATAATTCATTACTGTTATCTTAGTTGTTTATATTGCTATTTTCTGTTTATTATTGACAGTCTTTTCAGGTTTTAGGTATAACCGCAGCATACATGCAATGCAGCATGCACACAAAACAAATAATTTTTATGTATTCTATCTTTTATGTATTCTGCACCCAGTAGACACAATCTGCACCAAGCATCAATCTGGGTCATTCTCTAAGAAAAAGGGGAAAAATATAAACATTTAGAATACTGCACGCTTGTTGATTTCATCCATTCTTTATAAATTACTTTACAAGAAATTCTTCAAAAGCTCTCCATGTGGTTAAGGTTGGTAGAAATGGCTGGTCATTTCATGATATTCTCATTGCGACAGAACTAAGACATCATGCCAATAAGAATAATTTCTATTTGAGACTTCATTTCATCACTGAACACTACACGATTCCATTCTTGCCTAATCGCAATAGTATTTTTTTCAATTAAACTTTTATTTTCTTTTGTCCGTTGGATATACTTGTTTTCTTTTCCTTTAGGAGTATACCAGAATTGTTTTTTACCAAACTAGACAAATTAGTTTTATAATTTCAAATTTATTTAGTACCTCTTTCTATTTGGACACACTCAACTTTTTAAACATCGATTAGTTTTATAAACATTGATAAACAACTTAGTTTTATAAAGAATGATTGCCAAATTCTGTGCAGGTTATCAAAGTACTGCTTCTCCTCCAGAAAGCTTTTGTTAACACATGACATCCTGCCAAATTATTATTTTCTGTGATCGTCTGAAAGACATTTGGTTCCGGAATCTTCTCCACCAGATCCATTACTTTCTACTTAAGTCCTAAAGAAAATGTAAAGGAAATAACAAATAAATCACACATCCACAGTGTAAAACAAAAATCAGTCACTACTTAACCATCCAAGATCTATGCGGCCAGTCTCTTTATTTTTAACTTGCTTAAAGTGTAAATAATAAACTTCACATTGTGTTTATAAGAATACTTTCTCTAACATATTGCACTACTTTGTTTTAAAAATGTTATTTAAAATGTATTAGTAATTAATATAAAAATGCTGAAACTAAAACAAAATTCAGTCATAATAAATTGTTACGTGCCTTGTACATTTTAAAGAAATTGGTAATTCCTAAGACAACCAGCACCACATTTTTTTTCAATGACTATTCCATTTCTGAAATTAGCAGTCTTAATTGTACTTTTCCATCTGGCAGGGTTGAAAGCATATCTGATATTTATTTCTGATATCCTTCCAGAGAAAACCAAATAAATAAACCTTTCACTCCAATCACTAAAATAAAAATACTCTTTATAAGACTATTGCTGCGTAACCTTTCATTCATTTGCAAATTATGTAGTAGCTGCTTGGAAAAATTATCAGGTTTTATCAGAAAAATTTTCAAGATGGTGAATAAAATAAACATATTATCTTACAGCCAAGTTGTTGTGTTGCGTTTTGCAAATATACTAGCAGATTGATAGTAGAGTGATGTCAGACTGGAATTGTTATATATCAGCCGCCTCGCGAGTGTTTATTTTTTTTTAGTTCAATGTTCGTTTAGAAACTCTATTCGAATCGTCATGAAATAAACTCGCAATAAAAAATTACAGTCGAACGTAAATTGAAAATACGTGATTGCAAGAACTGCTTTATTCTATTTTCAATGAAAATTTCCAATCAAGAATAATGAATATTTCCAAAGAAAATCCCCTTTTCGTATTAAGAAATAAATTTCCGTTCTTGGAACCGCCGTATCAGTTGCTACATTGTAAGAGCAGGGAGGGCAGAGCCGCCGTTGCGTTGTCAGCTTAGCTTCCTGAGGGCAGCGTTTCGACCCACGGGCGTCTACGGCTCGGCCCTAAACATTGGGTTTCGCTCAAGCACAGGATGAAGCACTCCACACATTCAACGCTATCAATGTCGTTTCGCAGTTTGAATTGAAATGCGAGCGACGTCTGTGTGACCGTTGGTTCCTGTAAATTTTCTGCGTAGTGTATGCGCGAGCACGTGTGTGTGAGAGAGAGAGCGAGCAAAAAGAGTGAGAGAGAGGAGAGAGAGAAGGGAGAAAAGGAAGAGGGCAGGGGTGAGGGAGGGGAAAAGGAGAGGGTGAACTCGAGAGGGAGCTTGAATAGGCACGTGAGTGTGTGCGCGTGCACGTATGCCTTGCACGTGCGTGTATGCGAGTGTGAGCACGCGTGCATCATTATATATTCTATTAATATGCGTTTTGCAAAATAAATAACGAAAAAAAGTTATTCTTTCTGTGTAAATGGAGTGAGAGACACCGGTATACCCTTTATGGACGTCCATACTGATGTAGATGCACTATTAACAAATTTTACTGGTGTAAAAGAATATAGGAATTTGAAAGAGGTAAGAAAAACAACGGTTTTTACCGGTATTTTGAAAAGATATTCAATACCTTTTCGGTCCTTGCTTTGAAATCGCGGTGGAGGTTCTCCAAATGTTGGCAGTAAAAAAACTAGTCGTCGTTGATAAACGATACTGCTGATAAATTAGGGAAGTTATGAAACTCAAGATTGCCGATATTTTGCTTTTGTAAGAGCAGTTTGGCTTGCGGGTACCAGAAAGCGGCAACAGTATTGTTTTTTGTTTTAGTCAAATTTCAGTCATCACCGTCAAATTGCAGATTGATATCATTAAACAATTTAGACAGGTCTGTCAAGTACGCAATATAATATTTTAATGTGATGAGGTTATTGCGCTATTCTGTGACTTTGTTTTCCAAGAACTCTATTTCAGAGTCAAACAGATTACAAAATCAGAAAAGTTTCTCTTGATAGCCAACGCACTTCTGTGTAAAACAGAAATAGGTTGAAATTCTCGTCTATAGCAACACAGCTCAGTTCACTTCGAGACCACGTACGAGTAGGTCGTGCTGTGAGCAATGGTGTACTAACAGAACACGAGGGATTTCTTCACTATACGAGTTAGTTTCTAACACTGTAACTAGCAGGCAGTACATCATCACAGTGAATTTCACGTATAGGTGCAGCTGCACCTATATTTTCAAGAAAAATGGATTCTTCTGATTACAGGCGAAACATAGCCCCCAACGGTACGGACCCACAACAAGGTATGTCATCGAAGCAGTCTTAAGCAGTTGTTATATCATTAGATTTGTTTTCATCTAAAGAACAAGCAATTGTAATCGAAGCTCAAGGAATTTCAGCTAAAGATTCTATTTACAAGGTTGCCTGAATTGTTGCCGCTAGTGATATTAGATTTGTTTAACGCATATCTAACTATCCATTATGCATCTTTTTATCTAGTCAAGCCATTGCGGATAAATTCACTGATAATCATTAATATTTTTTGTAACATTAATTATTAATTATTCTCGTGAATCTCATGTTAGGAAAAAAAATATCCCCAATATTGTTCACTCCATCAAGGATACTTGGAATCACATAATCAAGATCATGAAAAAACAATGGAAAACGACTTGTAAAGAGTGCAATAAATAGTATACATAGAATAATGTATGATTTTCATGAACTAAAACCAACTAAAAACTTAATCGCAACAATCAAGTGGCACGTTCTCGAATCAGATCTGAACACACTAAGCTATCTCACTCACACATGTTAAATAACATAACATTTCCTTAAAATTTGAATCATGCAACGAACAACTGTCAATTGTCCATATCCTTCAGACATGTTCTATATATATCAATGGACACCAATCAACCCTACAGACTAACAATCTTGTAACAATTTTATACTCCTGTGTTTTTCAGGAATATTACAATTATGTAAAATACTGAAAGTGTATAATGATTTATAGTTGCAGTCACTAATGACCTCGTCGTTGATGCGATTTTAATAAAATTAATAAATTTAATGAAAATAACAACACAAAACTGATTAAATAACCTGACACCAAAAGAGTTGTTTCAGACTTAATTGACTGCTGTGATGACATGTTGCAGTGATTGAAAGAGCCATTCACGAAACATTTTCGCAATCAAATTTGTCGATGACGCAAATGTACAGCAACCACATCTGAATTTCTATATTTGCTTTCTCACCCTTGCGAAAAATCTTCACAAGATAAAGTTACGTAATCGTGCGTCGGAAAACGGCAATTTTCAGTACAAAATCTCTTATTAGAGAGTTTGTGCACGCCATAGCGAACGCGCTATCGATCTTCTGCGCATTCGCAGATGCACTTAAGTGAAACTTAATGCGAAACTTAAACTGCGCATGCGCAGAAGATCGATAGCGATTTAACATCACGCTAATTTTAGGGAAAAATCCTCTTAACGCGCCAGAGTCCATGTTTGGTGGGTACCTGATACCAGTGCATACCAGATACTGAGTGCAATTTCATGTTTGTTGACATCTCTCATTTTCCGAAAGTAGGAAAAAAGCAATTTCTTTTGTGCGTCTTCCTACAACGAAAATTTTGACGATAGAGATTTTTTCCTTAATGAAATCTGTGTTCTGAAGACTGGGCTTTATTTAGAGCACGTTCAATTTTGTGAAAATATTAATAGTTTTCGTGTAATTTGGGTGAAATAGAGGCAATTTAAATATTATAAAACAACTCAAAAAACGCTCTAATTATTTTATTGAACGTTAATCCTCATCTGTACCAAGGGATGGTTAAACATATGGTGTTAGGTCCATTTTCTGCAAACTCTCTTACGAAAATACAAAGAATAAAAAATTTAACATTTTATAACTGCAAAATTGGAGATGAGTTTTTTTGTTGACAAACTCTGTTGTAAATATCAGTTTTTTTAAGAAAGGCTATACCGGGAGCGGTAGCTCAGTGCATCAACTGATGTCACTGCAGCGCCTCTGACCGGGAGGGCCTTGGTTCATGTCCTGACAGCGGCAGGATTTTCGACACTAGCTTTTCAGCTAGGTCGAATTCAGTTGCTGTCTGGAGGAGAATTCTAGCGGTCGGCTGCTCTGATCGGTAGTTTTCCGTGGTTTCTCCGATTAACACCAGGCGAATGCCGGAGCAGTACCCTACCAAACAGGCCACGGACCGCGTGCGAACTATCCTTCCCATTCCTTGTCCTATCCTCTCCCCTTACACACACACACACTTACACTAACATGCACTATACCACCACATATTCCGGGAGACCGCTCAGGAGCTTAGAGCGTGTCCCAACTGGGGCGATGCGCCTCTGGTGGGAGAGTCCTGGTTAGGGGGAAACCAGAGTAGTCGACGGTAGGTGTGCGCCGGATCTCGCCGTCCAGCAGGGGAAGATCACCACCATCTCCCGAGAAAAACATGCACTACACTAACGGGACCAATGACCGAAGCCGTTGACGCGCCCGGAAACACGAAAAAGACAATCAATTAAAAAGACCATTTTAATTTTTTTTTCAAAAAAATTATTATTTTTCGTGTAATTTTTACTTGAAATTAATGCAATTTTTATAGAAAAATCCTCAAAAACCGTTCCAATTTTTTTCCATGGATAGAAGAAGTGGTGCATAAAAGAATGGTGTGGGTCTAATTTCGATTGAACTATCTGAATTTTCGAAAATCGCAAATTTAATAATAATTAGTAGTCGATTCTACGACAGCAATTATTATATGCTGTTGCAGCACAACTAGTTTAAGTTCGCTATGTAGCCTTTGTGATGCTCTGTCATAGCCGGAGCGCCATCCATACCAGCTGATATAATATTCTCCAAGGGAATTTCTTTCTCATCACAAACCTTTTCCAGTGTTCCATTTTTTCAAAAGATTTTCCGGTGTTAAAGAAATTTCGTGGAATATCTGGATATTAACTCAATATTTCTGACTTACGCCATTCAACATCCAACGAGGCAAGCAGTAGAATTGCAGAATGTATTTGTAGGTGTGGAGTTGAACTACTTTGCAGATTGTATTTGTAGGTGTGGAGGAGGTGGGAGGAAGGTAGGCAGGAAGCGTGCTCATCCGCCGCCGCCACCTCCACTCCCGTATGCCGTGTGGCGCGAGAGCCTGTGCTCAGTCGGCACCCGGTAGTCACTCATTCGTTACAGCCTTACACGTTACGCTCTGCGTTTTGAATAAATTTATTTAGTTTTGTGTGTATACTATCACGTATCACTTTCGAAAGTGAACATAGCTCGACTCTTTGCGTAGCAGCCTAGTTACATTTTGTGTTGTGTTTGTGTGATATGCCAAGGCAACATAGTCGCTATATTGTATACAAAAGTAGATTGTATTCTTTTTTCATTTTTAGTAATTTTTATGAGGTAATAAGAAAGATTAAAAACTTGTCCGATTTTTCTTCAGAACACATGTGGCAACTCTATAAATACGGTTTCTCCTTTTGCATCGGGCTCTACACTTCAAGCAAATAATAGTT
This sequence comes from Teleogryllus oceanicus, assembly GCA_964035755.1. Lineage (NCBI taxonomy): Eukaryota > Metazoa > Arthropoda > Insecta > Orthoptera > Gryllidae > Teleogryllus > Teleogryllus oceanicus. The sequence continues at coordinate 49,148,134 of CAXIVR010000001.1, read as the reverse complement.
CTTGACAGATTTTCTCATTTTTAATAAACCTCACTATGACAACAATAATGCTTTATTAGTTGGTAACGTGGACTCATTCAACTGAATTGAGAATTGACTTATCTTCAGATGATTGCACAATGCCTTTTCAATATTTTCAGCCATTTCATCAACTCGTCTTTGCACAGAACATTACTCAATAGAATTTTTTGAAGAATATCTGCCGCTGGTTCATGGAGCACAGTAGCTATTAATTCTTTTATTGCCGGTAACATTAGCACTCTTCCAATACTGCGTGATTTACCTGTTTAGAAATAAACAAAACTTGTGGTGCTAACACAGCACGCAATTTTCTTATGCGTAATTTTAGGCAAAAAAACACAAAAGTACTCAAATTTTCAAAAAAGTACATGACTTATTTCAAAATCTAACTTTAAGGAACAGATTTCATTACTTTTGCAATTTTCAAAATATCAGGGTTTTCAACGAACATGAGAACTGCACCATTCTCATAAACGTCCTTCACACTATCCAACAAAATTTAATCAAAAACGATGTAACCATTTTTTGAAAAGTGTCCGAGGGGCTTCATGTAAAGTACCTCCCAAAGTCGGTTTCAAATTCAAAGGGCCCACGACATCAGCCAGATCTATTGAGGAATATCAATTTTGGAGATAATCGGCTGAACGGTTTAGCTGCAAGCGTTGTTCACGGCTGGACAGGCAGACAGACGTTTTACCGTCATTCGATTTTTCGGTATCAAAGACCCACAAAACATGGATTCTAGCTATACCATGTAATAGAAGATTATTTTTTAATTAACCAACTGGATATATACAGTTTTTCGTTACCGTAATATGAGTTTCCTACCGAAAATTTGCTGGGTTTTTCTCGCGCAGAGTTACATAACTTTCTTTGTACTCTGTAGCGAGAAGGTATAAACATTGTATAAAGCTCAAAGTCCGTCATCTTGTTTAGAAGCCACAGAAAAAATATTTTATGTAGTTGTATGGGGTATGTATTTCTTTTCCAGTTATTGAAAATAGGCCACATTTTTATCTTTCTTTTCTAAAAGCATTTTATTTAAATTATCTTTTAGTCTAGGAGGCTTCATCGCGTCATACAAAAATGTTTTTTGGACAGAGAAGGCACCTAGCGGATGATGGATTTTTGGGATTTGCAGTAAACCCATGTTTAATATATTCCACACTGTATTGCCGTCTCTTCTTTTTTGTTTCCGGCATGGTTTTGTCTTTACAAAAATGTGAGTAAAGTACTGAAGATTAAAAAAACTTTTTAACGATTGCGTGCGAACACGATAATAAAAATAAAAGGAATATTACGCGCTTTAAATAGGATTAGAATGCAGCACGCACCGACAGGAATGACAAACATGCACAAACTCGTTTATCTCATTCAACGAAATTCGTACTGAGCAAGATAAAAGTGTTATTGAGGATCCTGCCGCTTGATACAGAATTGTCCGAATTGCGATATTTAATAAAAAATGTCATGCCCCCACTTTGACTTATGTAGGGTAACAAATGTTTCTATCTGGCATTTTATTTTTCTACATTGTCAGCGAGTATTTCTTAGAAACTGCCACCTTAACCACTTACCTTTTCTTCCGTGTCTCATTTTTGTACATCAATATGATTGGTTACTGTGTTGAAATGAAGTCAAGTGTATTTATTTTTTTAAAATTGGGATTAGTATATTTATTTTTATAGAGTACAGTGAAATACTTTGTTAGCGAATAAATTCAATGTATTCGTAATTCGAAGTTTTGTAAGTAAAATGAAAAAACACGTGAAATTCGTGTTGAGTGGTATTTAGCCATTATCATCTTACATAAAAATGTAAAATTAGATTATGATATAGTAATTATGTTTATTCATTTTCTGTTAACTCTTGATCTGGAAGGTAGGTTTTGCTTTTAATTCAAATTTTGTAATATTAGAAGAAAAACACAATCAGCCATCGCCCTCCTAAGCCGTCTAAACACCCCCATTTTCACTCGACCCTCTTTGAAAACAATTGTCCTATCGGATTGTGATGTTATACATGGACACCAAAGACAATAAACAGAAAAGAAACGTTCTACATCTCGATGGATTCGTATCAAATAACATTCTATTCAGCAACAATGAACCTGTCATTAAGGGTCAAAGTTATATTCCTGACGCGTAAGACATAGACCCAACAGTAGGTGATCAATGTAGATAATTACTCTCTAAAGGTTTTACCATTGTTTGCGGTATCCTGCATCTGACACAAGTGAGAGGCGACAGCGTTTCCTTCATTAGCCGTGTTCTGGACATCTCTATTCATTGTTTTCTTGGCGCACGCGGTGGATATGTCCTTACGATATTGTATTCGGATTGTGTTCGCGTGAAGAATTGTTAAGTGTAATATCCTCATTTTACCGGAGATAGTCGTAGAACCAAGAGGAATAGATAAGTACTCTATTTATATAATTACTTCCACATTGTTGCACTAATATACATTTTCAGTGTAGAAAATTATCTTCTGCTTTCTCTTTCTCATGAACATTTTAATATATTTATGTGTGTGGGCATCACGGATATCTTGTGTTCGTCGACGGACATCATTTTAAAAATCGATCATAAAGATATAGATGTTATCTATGTTATTTTGGAACAGCCAACTGTTCTACTATAGTGTATATGGAATGGTAAATAAATAAAATGTTGCAAAATGAAACAATATTTTGTGACATTTTTTCATAAATTAATACATTCTAGTCGATAAAAAATTATGCAATGATTCTGAATGTTGTGAGTGAAGACAGTGCATATATTAACTGAATTAATGAAAATTAGCATATACCAAATATAATAATATTGTGTCTTTAAATTGTTAAGAAAGATTATGAATATATTTTTAATTATAATTTAATTTGTATAGTGATCCTTGTGTGCAACAAATATCAGTGATACGAGTGGTCAATGAGTGGTTCACTGTAGAATGTAAAGGATATTTAATTGATGTACTGACAAATATGCAACTGATACATTAATCTAGAAATACTATTTTTAAGACAGCAACTTAAATGAAAAATATTAAATTGTTTATTGCATTATGATAAAATCATATTCTGTCAATTAAATTTGAAACAATTTTTTATTTAACCTAATTTAATTTCTTAAATTTTCATAATCAATACATTCCAATAAGAGACCTAAATTACCAATAATTTTTCCATCTTATGTTCATTGCTCTATTTCCCCTTCTAATTTTTTAACATTGCCATACTTGCAAGGAATACTGTTCTATGTCTCTTTTTGTTTGACATTTTTCTCATATGATACTGATTTGTTAGTCTTGTTGAGTATTGGAAGGCATCCCTATATTTCTTTACTAAAGAAATGAATCATTCTGAGATTTCATTATTTCATATTTTAAAAATGAATATTGGCATGATTATCTGATAATCTTATTTTCAAATATTAAATTATCCTAGATTTGTTAATATGTTAATGATATTTTATCTAGAACATTATTTACAAACATTCATTTTTTGATGTTTGTGAACCTTTTGGGTGCTTTTATTAGAAAAAATTCACTTTAAGCAGCATAATAGATGAATCAACAACATTTCACAAACAAATGATAGTCTTTTCTTTGATTGAAAATAACTATTTCCACTTTTTAATTTTTAATTTAAACTTAATTGTTAGCAATAATCACTATGTTGCTTAAAGGGAGAATGACACCCTAATTTGCCCACGTTAATGTTTTGACTTTCAGGTACACATATATCAAAAACTATTCTACTCTCATGTTTGATTCTTTAATATTAAACATTTAAACCTTTGTTAAAATAAATAGGCTAAAAAATCTGATGTTTAATTATTCATTGTGCTTTTAAGTTGGAATTAGTCTTAAAGTGTTTGAATCTGATTTTTATTTGGGTTTAAAAAAATTAATTTTTGTGTTCACTGAAAAAAAAATTCCTCACATTTATAAAGATAAACAGCAGAAATTCAACATTTCAACTGACTAATGTATTGTCATTAAAGTTTTAGAAAAGAAAGTATACCAAGAAATTAATTTACTTACAAATAACATTTATAATCTTCCTAATAAACTGGGCTCAGATTCTGGACCTAAAAATTCCTTGAAAATGACCTATAAAATTAGTTAAAAAAAAGTTTAATTTTTTAAAATTACTGAAAATTTGAATGAAAAGGTTTATTAATTCAATGAATTTTACAAACTTATAAATAAATAGATATTTATTTTTATATTTATAAATACCATTTCTCTCAAACATTGAACCGAGTATTAATGTCTTTTGAGTTATTTCTCGATGACCTTGGTTGACAACTCATCAAAGCAAATATCAGTATAACTAATTGTCAAATTATATTTTAAAATAATAATAATAATAATAATAATAATAATAATAATAATAATAATAATAATATCGTAATAATAATGATTACTTGGGTCACACCTCGGAGATGAATCCGTTTATGAAATAGATAATTTCCCGATCTCGGCTTCCGATGGGTTCTGATAGTTCGAATTTTGAACAATCCACATTCATGAGCAAGCTCTTTTAGTGTCTCCCCGAAGTCCTTAAAGATATTCTTTTGGAGGTTATTGTATATAAAGTACAAAGCACATATTCTAAAAAAAAAAGACTTCATTTTATTTTTCCGGAGAAGACAACAGTGCATTTTCTGATTTTCAGAAAAAGTCAGATTTGTAATCAAAAGTGAATTAATTCAGGGCTGAGTCCAGAAAATATCCTTGATGTGGAAACAATTCGTATCTCAACGATTACATATTTTCTGTTGTCTTCTGATGTTGCCCTGGAATGTTTTCTGTTTTTCAAACAATATTATCTTGTTCGTTTAGAACATTTGTATTATACTCTTTGATCTAATCATATTCAATTGTAAACTTTTGAAATGGCACATGTATCCAGCAAACCTTGCTCTAAAAATAAAAAGACATCCGACAATCAGTACATTTTCTTCAAAATGTTTGTTTTGCTATGACCACGACAAGAAGTTTTGTTTCTCAAGACCAAGATGCATACCGAGCCATCTCTTTTCCTCCTCCTGAAGAAGAATCGAATCTTTTCAGAATAAAAGCACACAAAAATTATTTAGTCAAAATATTCAGATTTGCTTAAAATTGAATTTATTTTGCGTCAATAACAAATTTGTTTAGATAATAGCCCGTGTGAGGTCCAGAGGTTTTAATGAAAATGGCACCATGATTTTCACCCCCCTTTCGTAGGGCGATATCTTGCCCGAATTATTCCTTTCATTGATACAACCCTTCCCTTGCCGCCAGGAATAACGTAGGTGGACTGAAAGTAGCTCCGGGGCTGGTACCCCTCTCCTAAGTAATTTCCGTCCTTTGTTCCTTCATAAGCTCACCAGCCCCGTGAAATCGGTCTGCCTAGAGGGAGGTCAACCCGAAATATTGCCCAGTACGCCCGAAGACTGAGCAGCCCACACCACCGAGCTTAACCGCGCGGCGCTGCGTAACGCGGCTAGGAGACTGCATTGCACTTAATTACTATAACAAGATCTCTCCAGGAAAATGCCGGAATACTAGGATTAAGACAACCAAATCTATAAAAAAGGTCAAGAGTTTAGGATTAATGAAGGTAGCTATATGGAATGCAAGGGGGTTACGGAAAAGAAGCCTTGTTAGAAATGGAATTTCAGCGCGTTCAAGTAGACATTGCGATCATACCCGAAATGAATAAAAAGTTACAAGGTCCGATAGAACTTATAGAATATATTTTAATTTACTGAGACGTAGAGCGTGAGAAGAGAGCATCTGCTGGTATAGGAATAATGATTAAAAGAGCTCAAAAATAAAATAGTGGATATACATTCATAAAAGGGAAGAAAGATAAAATTGAGATCACAAAATGAAAAGAGGTCACCTATCTAATATTAGTTTGCTATTCAACTGGAGAGGTTAGAGAATACTGTTGACAAAGTCCCTAGAAATGTTTACCTGATTGTTGCCGGAGATTTGAACGCGAGAGTTGGAAATGCCTCAATCAGCGGAATCGTGGGAACAAAGAGAGAAGAAACCTGTATTAGAAACGGGCAAACACCAAGAGAATTTGCATCATTAAATTCACAGTGAAGATCACTAATAAATTCTTTCCTTATAATGAAATCCACAAAACAACTAGGAGGGCTGCAGGGAAGACGGATCAATTATTGATTGCATTGCTGCTAGTTAATAAGAAAATGGGCTCTTGGTACAGGATTTGAGGGTTTTAGAGGCTACGATGTTAGTGATCATTTTCTTATTGATATCAAGAAATGCTTTTGCGACAAATGAAAAGCGTTACTCTCTATAAGCAAAACATAAACACGAGAAGAAGTATTTGAGTGCATTTGTTGTAGGAAGATAGTATATAAGATCACTTACCAGCAAAAGATGGATCCAACACTTACGTAAAATGTCTGGAGTCAAAACATCAATGTGAGGTAGAGATAATCTGAAACACGTCATTTGCAAGCAGCATTGCAAGCTTTGGGTAAAAGGAAGAGAGAGAAGAAATAACCGAGGCCAAAGAAAATGGAATGAAGTCTTGACAGATCTCATAAGGAAAAAGAAGAATGCCTATCTACAATATCCTTTCTCACGATAAACAAGAATATAAAGATCATCAGCAATAGTTAAAAAAAGAAGTGCGGCGTATGAATCACTTAGAGCTGAAACATTTCTTGTTGAAATGGAATATGATCTGCATGGAAGACCAGAGCAAAACACTACAAATTATTTAAGTAAACAGCGAGCTAGAAAGACAATATAAAAATTACTTTGATCCCAGATGGCAAGTGACTTCATTATCTTGCAAATCTATAGACAAGTGAGGATCCCGAAGCAGAAAGTATATTTCGGAAGAAATAGTTGACCTGATAACTATGAGCAGAGTTGAAGTGGGTTCTTAAGCATCAAAAATAGAAAAGCACCTGTGTTAGACAACATCAACAATGAACTCTTCAAATATGCATCTGGTACCACAGAAGTTGCTGGACTTTCTTGTACTTGCAGGAGTATATGGTCACATCCCAAAAGTATAATTGGTTTCACTGTGGTCACTTCCCTTATATAAAAATGATAAAGGAAGAACTGCTCTAAATACAGAGGATAATGCTTTTGAATTCTGAATACAAAATTTACATAAAATTATAAATCAGAGGGCTAGCACCTGGCTTCAGAGGCGCTCTTATTATAGGGACAAATGGGTTTGGAAAGACAGGTCTTGTATTGACTGCATATTGCATAATCTCACAGATAATAGAAAAGCAGAGAATTATAATGTTTCCATGTTCTTAGCATTTGCAGATTTAGAAAAGGCATTCGACACTGATAATCGAAGAAAATTATGAGTATTGTAAGAAAGGAATTTCAACATCTAGCAATAGCCATTCATAGTATGTATGTGAATATTTCACTATGAGTAAATACAGGAGATGGAACAAGTAATGAATACCCAGAATAATGAATAAAGGCGTAAGACGAGGTACCCCATGTCACCCATTCTTTTTAAATATATATTTTGATGACGGCAGAACAGCTAAGGCCTAATCCATCTGTATATACTGGTGATGTTTAGATAATTAATCAAAAATCCAAATCAAAAACATATGTTAAAAATAAAATTAAAAATAATTAATTTTAAAATTACTTCTTAATGGAACCTCAGCATTGGTCAATGTTCTCCCTTCGCCTATATTTCACGCAATTGTGTGACGGCTGTTTTATTCGTTATTTTAAACGACCCAGCCAGGAAGGGTAATAGGACGCGGTTATTTTCTGCTTTTACAAATAATTTATCAAGATTATATAGGAATCACAAATCAACGATGGCGATACCTTTTCATCCATGAAATCTGTGTTCGCAATCTGCGAATCACCTACCGCCAGCCTTTGCCCACTACTTTTTTTCGATTTCTTGAGTGTAGTGATGGATCCATGTTCTATCCTCAGTGTTATTTCTGCACAAAAGTCTCTGAATTGCGTCTTTACATTGTTATGGGGTGAAATGTTCTGAAACCGATCTGTTGACCTAAGGGCAAACACAATTGTTGAAAATCAGTTTTTCTGCAGAATGAAGAGTACTGGTTAAGATTTATTGCAGAAAGAGTGTCTACTATAACGTGCACATTCACCCTGGAATCATCCATTTGCAGGTGTAGTGGCTTCGATGATCGGCTACTTATCACGCCTGGCAGTTGCCCCAACAGGCTGGCACTGAGCTGCACTTTCCACCACTGCCACAGCTCCGTGTCTCTTGCCCCTTCTACTGTCGTCTGCCCCTCAGTGACCCTTCCACCCGTGGTCCTTGCCCCCGTGCACCACCCAGCCCAGAGTATCCCCTTGCCACAGCGTTCATGCCCCTGTGACACTTGCCACTCCAGTGCCTGGGGTCGTACATTCACTCCAGAGGCGATTCTTACAGTCCAGTTTTGTAACCAGATATCTGTATTTCAGGTACTGCATTCTTTGGAGTCTTTTTCATTAATGGTGTTCGCGGACCCCTGGTTCACAGGTCAGAGCCCAGTGAACCTGAACCGGTTGCAATTTTCTTGTATGGTTGAAGAGGTCCACTCAGTCACAGCATTCAGCGATCACTTTACGCTCATGCTACACCTGCATCGCTTACTAATTAAAGTCACTTACATACGAGTTTCGTTAAAACCGTTCTGGAAATGGTCTTGTTTCGGACGATACCATTGCGGGTTTTCCGAACTAACAGTCACTTAATATGCGCCACAAAGTCGGCGTTATGTGGCATGGACAATATTCACATTCCCAATTTGTGATTCATTAAAACGAGTTAGACAAGACAGATGTAGGGCAGGAAAGTAGCTACTAGCCTGAATCAAGACGGGAGTTAGAAAATGTATGGGTGTCTCACCAGGAGAAGGTAGAACAGATAATTCGACTCCAGAGAAAAAACGATCTTAATCAGAAGTTTTATCTCCGAAAGCTAAGAAGCAGTTGAAGATGCCACTGAAGGACGGAAGTGCAGGTTTCTGTGTACCAAGTTACGTCAGAGACATCCACTTGAGAAGCAATAGAAGGAAAATGGAGAAAATCACCAAAGCTTCTCGTCCGGATACTCTTGTTCTGAGCAACTGCAAGATGCCGTACGAAGAAAATCCTCAAGGCTTAAGAGAAAATCCTCTCCAAATATCGTTCATGCGTAATTAGTCACACGACGAAAATTGTTCACTTCTGATTCTCAACAGACCTGGATGATAAAATGGTTACTTTTCAGCGATTGTTTTGAAATTAATGAACGGAAAACCGAGTTACGAGTTCTAACTAGCCAGGTGCGCATTGAGATAAAAGACGCGCTAATCCTGACCAAAGAAGATGAGATGTATCATGTCTGGCCAGTAATATCAGGAAACGAAAATATAATGACCTATACTGGCAATCATTAGGATGGCAGATGTGAGGACACGTTTGGCTGTAATCAGTCTTCCACAGTCGTGCAAAATGAAAAGTTGCTTGGCAGGCTAGGTGGGGTTTCACTGTGAACTGCCTCATCTGACGAAAAGTGTGCAAGTGACAGCCGGAGTGGTGCAACTATTGGTGAGTGTATCAGATACACTCCGAGGAGGATCATAGTCCATCAACTGTTCGATGTTTAGTGAAAGCGATAAGACAAAGGCATGCAATACAGCCCGAGTTTTCCCTGTACCAGAGATGTTAGTTATGCTAACCACAGACAAGGAACACCAAATGTTTGACCTTCCAGGAGGCGTTAGGAAAGGCTTGATGTACGGAATATAAAAACACTAAAACGTAATTGAAACCACTCGACAGCGCAAGACATCTGACGCAAATAATGCCAGAACTCAACGTAAAAATTGCCGTATTCTGTGCGCAGTAATGCAGGTAATGTACTCTGTTGATGGCCGAGATCAATTGAGGAAATGATCTTGACCTATTTAAGGATATTCGTTTAATTACAAGTAACGAGAGGATAAAATTAGAGATAGATGTTTACTTAGTTGCTACGAACTCGAAGCTATAAGATAACTCGAAATCTTACTTCACTACTCGGTTACGGAAGCCAAAGGAGGAAGTTAAGGGATAATCTCTAGTACCTTTAAGGCTACTCAACTTCTCTTATCAACTAGTGGAACAAACCAATGAGGATGCGCTGTGCCAGGAGCCTCTGTCTTTGATTAATTCCTCCAAACACGACTAACACTATGCAAACACGGCTAACTTTTTGAGCGTGTGGAAGTAATGGAGTTATGTAGCTACTACAAACCGTCTATCGAATAACATTAAGTCTTCCCTGCATCGCCTGGTAACGGAAATCAAGCACGAAGTTAAGGGATAATCCTTGGGTGTGTGCTACGCTTATGAACTTAGTGAAATGACCTGTAACAAACCAATGAGAATGCACTATGCCAGAGCCACTGTCTTTGATTTATTTCTCCAAAGACCAGTTAACATATATTGTGATGGGTGAAGTAATGTGTGTGTGTGTGTTTATATATATATATATATATATATATATATATATAAATTGTTGATGCAAAATAATGATACAAAGGGGCAGAGTATTCTTCTAACTAACTTTTGAAAAAACGAGTAGTGCTCTTCACCGTCATTATCACTCATCATGCAGCATTATCATAAAATTTCTACAAAATTGTATTTTTAATCAAACAAAAAATGTTCATATTATACAAATATGTTATACTTTAAATACGTACGTGGATTGTGTGTAATTAATATGTTTCGCTGATATTTTATGTTTTGCTGCTATATATGTTTTTAACTAGAGGAACTGAATTACGACAAGTCATTGAGCTCTAGAAGTATGCACACATGCTCCAAACATACCATTTTCCTTCTCTTCCCTTCTCTTCTCTCCTCTTAACAAGACCTTGTCACAGTATCTTGAAAGTGCTAGAATCTTGAAGTTTCTTCTCCCATACATTTTCTGTAAGTTGCTGGTTTTTACAAACCTTGATCTGAATTGTGTGCACAATAATGACAAAAAAGGGATGTCAGTGGTATTTTGAGTGGATTTCATCAGATTATATCCAGAAATTGATTTACCTGCATAAATTTCTACGCATGCTTCAAACATCTATTTCACTACTTTTGTCTTCACGGATCCTTCTCATTTTGTATCTTACTAGTTTGATTTTCATTCATTTTTTCTAGTGTTTTCTTTTGCACTGGCAATCTAATTTGAAAATGCAAAGCAATGCCATAACGGGTGAGATATTAGTGTTCCTTTTATTAAAGTGATCGACAGCCTCTCTACTTGCATTACATTTCTCTTAAGTTATTTCTATCGTAATATAGGTTCTGATAAAATATTTACATAGAAATGGCTTTAAAATACAGTGTTATCTCATGTCGTTTTAAACATCGAATAATATAAAAGTGTAGTAGAAGCGTTATTCACAATATGTATTGATGTTGGTACCAATTCTACTCTTAGTTGATAATATAGCTTGTAAACTTTAGTCGTTTATCAATTTTCTGAAGAAACGTTTTGATTGTGAAATATAAATGCCACATAAAATTTTTTGCTTATTAATCTGCTGCTCTAAAGAAACTTTAAGTACGTTGTAGATTTTAAATTGTTTTTTTTGTGAATTCCCCTTCAGATGTGTTCTTCCATGCATTGGTAGCATTCATGTTGCAAACTGCGCCGGTTTGGTTGCTCGACTCATTTGATTTCAGTTATCTCTCTCTTTTTTTATTGTTTGCTCCTAGACTCACTGGCCTTCACCTTTCTTATAAAACGGCAAACAACACTGGTGTTTTTGGATTAGTTGCAGTGTCCAGTAGGAAGAAGGAGCCTTATCAACGATGTACTTCATTGTACTTGTTTTGTACCAAGCATTATCACGTAGATTAAATGGTGAGCAACAACTGAATATGCGATATATCATCTACAGTGGGAGGTCCTGAAGGCCTTTCTGGTTTTATAGGCCTTCGCAGTATTTCTTCTGGAGTATAGCAGCATCAATACAAATCACCATCTGAGACTATCGAATTTCCCGCAGCCTGCTGTTTTCTCTGACCCATCACTTACAAGACCTGGATAGCTTTCTTGAGAATCCGCATGAAGTAGTATTATAGTCTAATCCCAGTCTTCATAAATTGGCACATCTTGTCTTCTTTCGCTTCGAACATTTTTTTAATATTCAACTAATGTTTGTTTTGGTTCTGACCCCAACTGCTATTTCTATGAATGTTTAAGCATCTGAGGGGGAAACTCATGTAGATGTACGTATTGCTTACCAGTAACAAACAGACAGTTGCACTAGTGAAAAAGTTGTTGCAGAGGATGTAACTGTTGCTGAGGTCGCAGCAGATGACTATGTGAATAGCATTTTTGCTGTTTTGACCATCTGCTGGATTTCAGCTATTAACTGAACAGCCTTACAATGAAAAAGGAGTTTGATTTGGACTGCACCACTGAATTTTAGACCATCATTATTCAAGCAACAGGTTTGTGCTTAAAGTTTCGATAATTCCAGCTTCAGGCAGGTATTTCCATGTCCCGGAGGGTAATTTTTGTCTTATGTTATGGTCCTTTTATTTCCCTTGTACTGCATTCTATACACTATCAACAGTTCTCTTCAGGATGGCATGCTGCTCCTTTTACTACAGAAGACACCATATGTGATAAAAACATTGCGAGGAAGTCAGAATTTGATGGCCAGATACATTGAAGTTCAGCATAAGAAACATTTTTGTCTGTTTTGAAAAACACTAGATTTGTGGAAAATATGTACGTAGGTTGCAGATTTCTCCCAGACAACAACAAAGTAAGACCCTGGATACTTGAAACCTATGTTTTCAATTGGTATAAGGCTACGTTCTATGAATATTTGCATTTAGATTGTCATATCATAGGCAATGTAAGCAAAATGTTTTCTATTAAAAATAGAAAATTAAAACATTTCACGAAAAAGTAATACTTAGATCACAAAGAATTGAACATCGTGTAAAATAAACGTACTCTACTTTATTTCTAAACGTCATGACGTATCTCAAAGATCTCATATCTACTTTAAAAAATACAAAACATTATTACGAAGTCATAAAGGGCAGTCTAAAATCATGAAAAACTGATGAGGATATTATGAACTTAAATAATAAAATAAAAGCAATGGAATAAATAAAACATACTACCCAAATCAACTAGAAAACCCGTAGAAGATGTTGTTTTAAAATATAACGATACAAATGTGAACGATCCGGCAACAGTATGGCTAATCTCTTTGGTAATACTTTTCGAGAATTGCTGTCGATCTCACTAAAAAAGTCTTCAGGCACAAATTCAAAAACAGATGATTCACCAAAATTTTAGACACAATGTTGTTTCAAACTTCTTCTATAAATTATAAAATAATCAGTAAACTTAAAAATAAATATTCGTCCGGTTTAGATGAATTCCCGGATTCTTTGTTAAGGAAGCATTGCATATGCCATTATACACCCGTTAACTCATATTTAATGCATCTTTATGCATGGAACGTTTCAGACAAGCTTTTCCAACATTAAATTAAGCCGCTTTTCAAAAAAGGCAACAAAAATGAAATTCAAAATTATCGGCCCATTTTCTCTTCACCATCAGTTTTCAAAATGTCAGAATGCTACTTTTTTCCGTACGAATGGAAACCTTTCTCCTAAACACGACGCGCTTTCAGATTGCCAACATGGATTTAGAAATCCAAAATAAGCAGGAAACAGCTATATTGCTGCTTTTTTCTTAAGATGTCGCATCATCATTTGATCAAAACGAAGAGGCACCTATTGGATTGTTTTGCGTTTCTCAAGAAGCTACCAGTGTCATTGATCATGACATTTACTTTCCCAAATTACGATATGGAATTCGTGTTACTCCTAGATTGGCTATGTTGTGCCTTAAACAACGATCTGAATGGTTGAAATACCTTACTGGAATGATGAACATTACGTACGCAACTTTCCGACTCTTTTGCCGTTGCGTAATGGAGTTACTCAGGATCGATTTTAGGCCTATTCTGTTCTACTTTACGTTAACGATATGCCTCGACGATTCGAAACGGAAGAACGGTTCTCTTCGCGGATGATGCGAACATCTACTTTACAACCAAAGAAACCGTAAATAGTACAATATCAGATGTTTCAAATTGGTTCCGAAATAACAAATTAATAGTAAGCAAAACAAAACGGTTCTAATGCAGTTTTCCATTTCAAATAAACAATTCTGTGCTCCATTGAAAATGAACAGTGTACCATTGACTGATGTTAAGGCAACAAAAGTTTTAGGTCTCTCAATTCAGTCAAACCTTAAATGGAACGTCCATTTAAATGAATTGAACACCAAATTAAGTTCTTTATGCTACGCGTTCAGAATTCTTGCAAATTCAGTCAGCCTTCATACTGATCGTTGTGTATACTTCGCGAATGTTCATTCCCGCCTGAGATATGGCATAATATTCTGGGGAAATACATCTTATAGCTCCCAGACTTTTAGATTACAAACACGAATTGCACGAATAATGACTAAATCCAACCGTGATTCATATAAGCCCCTCTTGCCCATTAATCTAGAAATTCTACAATTACCGTGTCTTTATTAACGAATCAGTGGTTTTATAAAATGACTTGCTCTGAGGTGAGAATATATTTTCCAGAAAATGCGAAGTCTATTACTATAACACTCGACGTAGAAATCATATTCATCAGGTGACAGTATCAACAGCTCATTACAAAAAATTCACATACAATACATGTACATTATTTTATAACACTTTGCCAGATGACATTAAACGATTAAATTCAATGAAAAGTTTAAATCCCAAGTGAAATCGTTTCTGCTGCATAACTGTTTCTATACAATTAGAGACTATACTGAGCATCACAAGAAAAGCAACATTAATTTTAACATTGATATACATAATGCATTGTTACCATTTTGGACAGTATAAATGATTATAAACAGCATGTATTAACTATTGTACTACTGCTTCGGGTCAGCCCCATCTCGATCAGGTTTTCGTCCAGTTTCCTGATCCATTAGGCAAATGCTGAGATGGCCCCTTGTTTGCCTTCTAGACACAAGTGTAACTTCGTTTTTCTGTGCACGTCTTCTAGAATTCAGTGGGAAATACAATTATTCAAATTATCGTTTCCATGTTGTCGCGACAGGAAGTTTTAGAGCCAAAATTTGTGCTTATTTATCCTTGAAAATAGATTTTATTACATGATTTTTGTTGTTTTTTCTCCCTTTCAAAATTCAAATTTATTGCTTATTTATCTGTGAAAATAGATTTTTATTACATGGAGTTTTTCTCCCTTTCAAAATTCCAAAATTTAAGTAGTATATGACTTAGTGTAGGGATCACAGAATTTTGAAAATGTACTTTTTAATTCACTTTCCCCATGGCACGTCATACGCAGTTTTTAATTATTTTTACGTAAAAATAAATAAATTTTCAGTGATAAAACAAGATATGAAAATAACTTCTTTTACTTGTCTTTACTAGACAATGTAAGAGTGTTTAAATAAACAAATCCTTGAATTGAACCCTCATTTTTTAATGGTTTTGCCATTCCTAGAGTATGCCTTGTTTTAATCTGGTCATTCTCATTTAGTCAACATCTTCAGATACCTGACCTGAAAATTTCTTAACTTCACAATTAATATTCGACACTCAAAAACCCATTACATTGACGTTATTAAAATTTTGTTTGTTACCAAAAAACTTTAAATGATTTAATGTTTATAGTCAATTTAGTTTACCCAAATATGTCTCTTTAAATGTTTTCCCTAACCTGTAAATGCAGCGTAAAGAAAATTGGAAACTATATTCCTAAGCCCCTTTTTCATTCTTTTACTTTACAGGACATATTACTAGTAATTCAATGTAACATACTACAAAGTGAATGCAATTATGACTGTAATTATATGCTGAATTAATACAGTACTTTTTCTTGAACCATGTACTTGGTTTACTAGATGGCTTAAGACCTTTTTACCATCATTCTCATGAAAAGAGAGAAAATTAAATATACAATACAACCAGAGAAATATTTTTGTTGGTAAAATAGGTCATACTATGCGGATTAGTTTGTTCACTATACTTTACTTTCAAATAAATGACAATTGCACATAATGTCCTGTTGCCCGCCTTGTGTACATTGTATCTTTTCAGATCGCCTTTGGAAATTATGACATTTTTGGCAGTATATCTATATGATGAATGGAATTGACTGTGGCGATATACGATATGAATATTGACTACAGCGATAGCCATCATGTGGTATGCTACATTTGCACTGAATGGTTTATCATTGCAGGAAGCGAACGAAGTACAATTGAAGAAAATTGTGGTATATTATAGTGCGGAGCTAAGTATGTGAAAAGAAGAATTAATTCAATATTGATATTTATGTTACTTCGTCTGCGATAAACGATTTATATCAACCAGCCTTCATCACAGATAGACAATGTAAAAGTACGGACAGTTCGCTTGCGGAGAAGAGATGTAAATGACAACCGGCTCGAGAAAAACCAATCGAAATCTGTACGGTTATCGAGGGAAGCTGAAGAAGCAACTCAAATGCCGCTGAACCGCGGAAAGAATGCAGCGTTTTGTCTTATTTACAACGGAGATTTCTGAATGGGAAGGTAAGAAAAGATAGAGAAAATCTCACAAAGAATTTCAAAAGCATTCGGAGCACTTCAAGCGGGTGAGGTCATGTAGAAAAAGAATTGCTCCAGGGCTGAAGATCTCAGATAACTTCCATCACATGTATAAAGAAGACACGTCGCTTTCTGTTGGAACGGTAAGAAGATCTAAATGGAGTAAAGGGCCTGGTTTCAATGTAATAATAATAATGACTATTTATGTGGCCAGACTCGCTCTCCCGCCTAACCACGCCTATAAATTTATAGATAAAAATGGAAAAATTATTCAGAGATACAATTAGTAAATATAAATAAAATACAACTTATAGATGTCATTCCCCTGGGCTTACAAACACGAAAAGAATTCAACGACCAAGCATTTGCCGTAAGCGGCCGGAGAAAACCAGGGAAAACAAAGGAAGTGTGCATGATCTTCAACATTGAGCAACAAAAATATATTTAAGATAATTTTAAAAACAAACAAACATTATGACTCAGGAAAACTCTAAAGGTTGCAATATAAATTCTGAGAGATATTAATTTGTAATGCATTATAAATGTTGACAAAATCAAATACATTCATGAATCATAAAAAAGCAATATGAGAGATACACACAACCACCCAGCCAGGACGACGGCTTGGGGCCGATTTTAGATTTCAACATCATGTACCACGGGAAAGACGCATTCAGGCGGGCCATGACAAAAGTTAGACAATAATGAATTAGAAAATACTGGTAGATAACACAAAAAACCTTCTAACCCTATAATATGTAATTTAGACTAATTATACTGTATTAATTAAATTAAAGAACTAACCAGAAAACAAAAGAAAAAGACAAAACTATTAAAAATCCCTATAAAATTTACATTTTAACTTACAATTTTGAACTCACTTAGAACTAACTTAAGAAAATACAGAAATGAAGAAAAACTAGTATTAAAAACGATATAAAAATTACATTTACCTTACCATTCTAAAACACATTTAGTACACTTTCACATAATACAATATCAGCTCAGAAAATAGTATTTAAGAATGTTTTAGATGATCATGAAGTTTACATTTCTAACACATTTACTGGAAGGCTGTTCCACTCTCTAGTCGTTGCTTTTCGTAAGATTTATTGTAAAAAGTTAGTGTTGCTTTTAGGAATATTGCATGGCAGATTTCTCGAATCTTCTTGTTTTAAGATAAAATTTTATGAGAGAGAGGTAAAGTAGGTACACCACGTATTTAATATTTTTAGAAAAGGCACAAACTATGAAACATGCGTCGGGCTTTCATGTTTAGTATGTTATTAGTTTTGTAGTATCCCGATATTATGATCATACTTTTTTCTGATATTATATTGAAACCTAACACGCATTTTGAACTCTTTGGAGCGTCAGCAGTTGATTTCTTTACGTTACCGTACACAATGTCACGTAATCAAACAGAGGGAGTAAAGAGGGATTTTACTAGTTCTTTGGTTTTGGGCGGAAGGCGTTTGTAAACACATTTAGTGAGTGCATTGAAGCGCACACTTTGCAGCAAGTTTCCCGAACATAGGGTTCCTAATTTAGGAGTTTAATGATGATCACACCGAAGATTTGCAACTTGTATGAGCATAGGGAACAGTAGTATCAGTATGATAGAGAGATATTTAGATTTTTAAGTGCTTTTGGGACCAACAAGAGCCAATTATAATTGATTGAGATTTTTAATGGATTTAGCTTAGGCCGTTTCTCAGTGACCATTCATGTAAAGTAAATCTGATTTGTTTTACTTATTAACTGAGCCACTTCTAGAAGGTTTCCACTGACGTAGATCTGTAGGTCATCTGCGTACATGTATTGGTGCATCTTGATAGCACTGACGGTATATCATTTACATTGATAAGGAAGAAAAGTGGGACCAGTACGGAGCCTGTGACACTCCACGTGAAACTGGTTTAGGTGACGAGAAAGTGTTTTCTACAAACGCTACGACCCTGTCTATTACTAAAAATAACTTGAAATCAACGATAGGTAGAATCAGAAAAACCGAGACATTTACATTTTGCCAAGCACGCACGCCATGGTCTACTGGATCGAAGGCCTTGCTAAAAACTAAAAGCGTTAAGCGTTGTTATATGCCTTCATCAAGAGATTGACGAATGTCTTCGATGACTCAGAATAACCAGAAATGCACATACTGGTCAATCATCAAATTCATCATGCTGGAAACGTTTTAGTTTGGCCCGAGTAGCCTCAAATTTGATATATCTCTGAATTGATTCTAGTTCACTCCCCTCGATATTAAGTTTCGGCCTTGCGCTTCGCGCCATTACGTCTCTTCCTTATATGCTTCTGAAAAATATTCCCAGCTCTTTGAAGTAACTTTAAAAAATATTGAGATCACGTAAGATTTCTTTCCCTCTAGTAAAATGTATTCCTAGACCTTCTGCATCATTTCCAAATACGAGCATCAACGGTTTTAGCGTTGTTCTTAAGTGTAATTTAGTGGTGAGTTAGTTAGCTGTTTACATAATTGAAATGATTGAAGGCGTTGTCATTGTCAACAATACTATTTATTTCAATAATAGCAGCTTTCGATGACTTAGCCATCATCATCAGTTTCTGATACAAGAAAAATATATTTTTCTTGTATCAGAAAACTGATGATGATGGCTAAGCCATCGAAAGCTGCTCTTATTGAAATAAATAGTATTGATGACAATAAATAACATCAATCAGTTTCCCTCTTAAGTTTGTATCAATTCTTGGTTGTCGTATCTATTCTAAAGACATCAATATCTTCACCCCAATATTTAGGCAATTAAAGTTTCTCCATTAAACGAACGCTGACGAAATCTTGAAATGGAGATCGACTACTTTGTGTCAAACTAAATATACTAATTTGTGTTCTTTTGCCTCAGGTGAATTGAGATATCGTTGAGTGTCTAGTAGTATAATAGAAATGCAATATGATGAATTAAAAAAATGAAATATCATTATTTCACAATTCTAGATAAAGAAAATCAGCCATAGACGCTTCATTCTTCAATAGAGGTTTTTCCTGATTGTGTTTAAGACATAGATTTGTCACAAACAAACACATTTTTACTTACGTCTAAAGTAGCTCTACATCTCAGACAGTGACTTAGAGTCGTATTTATGAAGCTCTGCCAGTAGAGCTCTTTGGGGTCTGCCATCTCGGGGCTTTCTGGGAGGTCAAGGAGCGACTGTAATAGGCCGAGGGCCGTTCATAAATCGCAAAACCGAACACTGGCAGACTGCTAGGCCTGGCAGACCCCTGGCAGAGGTTTATAAATACGGCCTTAAATCACAAACGTAAGGTCAATATAATGTAAAATTACAGTGTATCAATGTTTCTCCAGCTTGTGCAGCCGTCTCTTAAATGCTGGAAAAATGGTTAATTTTGTTATATCAAAGATACACACCTCGTCAATAATACGAGGTCACTCAAAAATGCACTATTTTTTAAAAATACAGTTTTCATTCAACATGTTTGAAAGTTTTACAGTATATAGATATCCTTTTGCTTGTTTCAAAATTTGAACAGTATTCCCGTAGTGGCGCCAAATCACAGCATGTCTTCAAGATGGCTCTACGCCGGCGTTCGTCGAAGCAGCGTGCTGTCCTTAAGATTCCTGTGCTCATGAAAACGAGACAGTGGGAAGTATCCACAGAGGTTGAAAGGTGTATGGAAATGCTGTTGTCGACCGCAGTACAGTTAGTCGATGGGCAAGCCAGGTTGTACGTGATGAAAGTGGGCGGCAATGTGAGGATTGTCCTCGCAGCGGCAGGTACTCGTGCTGCACACTCAAGGCAATGTGCAGAGAGTTAATGAATTGGTAATGATGACAGACGCATCACAGTGAACGAATTGTCACACACAACGTTGGGATGGGAGGAAGTGTTTGCAGAATACTGAAATGCGGCGTTAAAAAGAGTTTGTGCATGTGGGTTCCCAAGATGTTGACAGTGGCTCTGAGAAACACGAAAAACGGTATGCAGCGAACTTTTGGAAGAGTACGGGAATGGTGGAGATGAATTTCTCGGAAGAATTGTGACAGGAGATGAAACATGGCTCCATCATTACACTAGAGACGAAGAGGCAATCAATGGAGTGGCATGTACAAATTCACCCAAAGAAAAAAATTTAAACTCACCATCTGGAAACGTTATGGCTACGGTGTTTTCGATTCAAAGGACTCTTGCTTGTGGACATCATGCCGTGGAACTACCATAAATTCTGATCATATGTGACGACACTGAAGAAACTTCAAGCTCACGACTAGGTCGTGTTCGACCACATCGGCAAAAAGCAGGATGTTTGCTGTTGCATTAATGCAGTACGCCAGTAAAATCGCAGAGCAATCACAAAGCTGGATGGACAACACTGAAACACCCTTCTTACAGTCCCGGCCTGGCTCCATGTAACTATCATCTCTTTGGGAAACTGAAAGACTCTCTTCGTGGAACAAGGTTTGAAGATGATGACTCCCTTGTGCACGCTGCCAAACAGTGGCTCCAACATGTGGGTCCATAATTTTACCGTGCGGGTATACAGGCGTTGGTTCGAAGATGGCGTAAGGCAGTTGAGAGGGACGGGAATTATGTGGAAAATGAAAATATTGATCCTAAAGTATGCATTTACATACTGCAAAACTTTCATTTAGAATGAAAACTGTATTTTTAAAAACATAGCTTGCAATTCTTTTGGAGTTATCTTCGTATACCATTTGTCTTAAACGGAGAACTCTGAATCAGTGTCTTTTGGATTTTAATTGATGATCTTGGTTCACTCCTCTTCCAAAACAAATATGTTTTAATAATTGTTGCAAGTATCTACGCCACGCGTTTGAAACACTAATCATCTCAGGAGGAAAGGAGACTCAAGCCTCCCTCACTGACTAGACTCAAGACTCACTAGACTCAAGACTCACTAGACTCAAGACTCACTAGACTCAAGACTCACTAGACTCAAGACTCACTAGACTCAAGACTCACTTTAGACTCAAGACTCACTAGACTCAAGACTTACTAGACTCAAGACTCACTAGACTCCAAGACTCACTAGACTTAAAGACTCCACTAGACTCAAGACTCACTAGACTCAAGACTCACTGACCTATGCCAAATTTCCTTACAATTTCAAAGATATTATTTTTCAGTTCTCTTCAGGACCTTCTCACTTTGTAACTTGGAAGCTCTTTTGTTACATTTTCTTTGCATTTTTTGGTATTAGCTACGCATAGGTGTAAGCACTTTACACACCACTAATTTATAAATCTATATAAACAAATTTGTAGTACCCATTATTTGCTAGTATGTACACATGTAGGGTCTCAACATCATGGCGGAATTTATGTCGTCCACAGCGCTAGTGCCGTCTCCCTGAACATGATTATTAATGATACCGCGAGTGCGGCTTTGGCAAATCTCAAGGGCTCTCGGCCATCGTCGTTTGAGTCTGGAGCTCTTGCTGGCGAAATTGCAGGTCGCATCCTCTTAAAATATCATCATACAGTTTTGTTCTTCCCTACCAAGAACACTTTTACTTCGAATGCATTTATCATTTCATCAGCACGTTTTTCTAAACTCTAAAGAATATTGCTTTTTCATTTCATTATCACGACAATATATATGAGTTACTTCCAGTTTATAAAGTTAATTATGGAATCTAACAGTTACTTATTCCACAGAATATTCACCAGGAGACATAATCATTTCCTTAACTGGCCGTATCCTACAGTATAAGAGGTTTATGAGAGCCCTTCACACAATGTTTGATACAGACAGTTCTTATTGGCACAAGAAACATGACTGCAAGAAAACATTCAATTATTGTACTTGTAAATACATGAAGTGAATCCAACGACACTTCATGTTTAGAATCCCAAATGCTCAGCGGGAACAAATGCCACATCTGAGTGGTAACTTCTAATTTTTTCAATGTCCACATAATCTTTTCTTCTATTGCTGTGATGTCCATGCAAAAATTGTAGATATCAGTCTCACTAATTTTACCCCGCCAAGTCTAGAAAAGTCTTTTCTCAAGCATTCTAACCAAAATATGAAATCTTTTGATTGATCTAATTCTTAAAATATCAAACCCTTTAATGAGAAGTTAGCATTAGAAAAATATGACCATTTCTTCTTCTTTCTTTCAGCACTGGTATATTTGTTACCTAGTCTTCCCACCATCTCTTTGTTCTGCAAGCATATTTTTTCGTCCTGAAAGGTTAATGATTTGAGAATTCCTCCTGGCGCCAGAAACTTTCAAATGACCGCCAGATGTAATTGAAACAGCTTCAAGTGTCACTAACATCACGAGTAAAACATTTATATATTCCAAATTTCATTATTAGAAATTCTATATTTGCTAATTCATTAAGTATAATATTTAGGAATAATCTTTTTCTCCTACATTATTTAGCTTTATGTTAATAAAACCTTTGGACATTTAAAAAACGTTAATTTTAGTTTTTGTAGAGTTGCGGTATGCGGCAGTGAATCCCCCCAATAATATTGTATTGTGGAAAGATCAAACACGATCTGATGAGTGTGATTTATTTCAAATGCGTTGATTGTATAGGTTACAAGTGAAATGTCGTTGTACCAGCCATGCTGTGTCGTTGACGTGAGCACACTGAAAAATAAAACATATTTACGTAATTCTAAATCAAAGTTGGGTATATATCTCAACGGCTAGTATAATAGAAAAGAAACTTTCTTGTAAGTTTTCATGGCTATGTTAAAGAAAGTGGCATTTTTATGAAGAAAAACCAGACCTTTAAATTGATTTTTTTAAATCAACTTAATTTAGATAGTCATAACTTTTGAAACAAGAGTATACATCAATTATAAGTAAACAGTTCAATTGCATAAGTAAAAATTCCTTTTCCAATTCTACAGTAGGCTTATTCATGATGTGAATATTGTTGCATGATTTAATAATAATAATAATAATAATAATAATAATGGCAGTTATTATATTATTATTATTATTATATTATTATTATTATTCTATTAAAAATTATTATTTCATTAATTATTATGTTAATAATTTTTTTGTTCGCGAATATCGTGGACCACGAAGGACATACACTTGAACGGAGCCCAAAATATCATTTTTATCTCGTTGCAAGTCTGGCATGTAACTAATTAGGGAATCAGCATTAGAAGCCAGAATCGATTTTTATACCCCCACGGTTGTTTAGTCCTGGGGGCCGGAAGACAGTGATTATAACGAAGGATGAATGGACGGCACGCACAAACAGACATACAAACACATGCCCGACGCGGGACTCGTACCCCGCGATCCTTACGTCCGAAATCGCCACGCTTTTCTACTGCCTTAGCGGTCTCGGCTATCAGAGCGGCATTATTATTATTATTATTATTATTATATTTATTATTATTATTATTATTTCCCAATTTCTGTAGATATACAATGATGCCGGGGTTCTTAAAATCACCAAGGTGACAATGGTTTGCACGTAAAATTAGAACAAAAAGAATATATTTTGATTTTATATCAGTCAAGAATTGGAGCTTAAGAATTTACGGACTATATTTGCTGTTCCCAATAATGAGTTTAGATTGTCCGTATGCTTTTCAGTCAATTCCAACTTCTTCCCGATCTCTTGCACCGTTAGTGATCCATTCGCTGAGACCACTGCTGGAAGCACTTCCTGCGCGCAATCCATACATGTCCTTCAATTCAACAGCCAGGGTTGAGTATTTCCTCTTTCTCAAAGCAGTTGTTACAAGACCCAGTCATCGCTAGGAACCTGTAGCATCAATTATGCATGATATTTTAGATATTTTATCAAAGAGAACAATATTCAGTCTACTGGCTTCCCACTGTTTGGTCAGTGAAGATTACACTATCCCACAAATTCGAAGCTCGACCATTGCTGATTACTTGCTCAGGTTTGCACTTATAATATGGTTGTTCACTCTCTACGAGGTCGTATCTTTTGGCAAGGGCTTGGTGGATTACTTTGGCGACGCAGTTGTGTCTCTTAAGGTATTCTGTTTGTGCTAATGCGGGGCATCCACAGCAAATATGCTGGATTGACTCGTTGGTGGATTTACATAGCCGACATCGGCTATCAATTTGCTGACCTATGTTTTTATAGAAGCTCTTATTATTATACCCCTGGAGCCCCTTATTATATTATTATTATGTTATGTTGTATTATTAATACTATTATTAATATGATTAATATTATTAAGTAGTATTCTGATCTCCTTCTTCGAAATATTCGATGTTCACAATTAAGTACTTCATCTATGTTTACAATATATCCGTGACTCAGCTTATCCAAAAATTAACCTCGCTAGCATCATGGCAAGGTATCTTCAGTTTATAATCATTTGATCTTCTGGTTGAATTTTGTGTGTAAATAGCATTGGTCACATCTAACATATCCAACATTTCGACTTATTTAATTCAACACTTTCTGGCACAGTCAAGGATATTTCTCGTACATGAGTCCACTTCAGACTGATGCAGATAAGTAAAATTTATCAGAATAGTATTTTCTTCATGACCAACATTATTAGCAATATATATAGTTCTTATAAACTGCCAAAAACTATAGTATACTCTTGCAGGATTTGAAATATTAAAAAAATCTATAATTTCTAACTAAATTCAAACCAAAATTTACTGGGTGCTACAGCAGTGGCATACAAACGTGTAATAAACATAAATAAATGCACAGGAATGTTTAATTATTTCCAAAGTATATTTTAAGTCAAGGGTGATATAAGGCAGGAAAATAGTTTTTATGTTTTTAACTGCAGGCCAGCAAACGAAAAAACCTGAAACAAAATTCAGACCAATTTGTGTTTTAAGAGGAACGTTTGAGATATTTCGAGCCAGTTCCATGATTCTAAGACACAATAAAAATTATTTTTTGTTATTTTTTCCCAATTTTTTTTGTTTGAATTTGAATCTGAGAAAATATAAAAAAACATTGTCCTAATAGCATAAATTATTTCCCTATTTATCATTTTTTTAGTCAGATAATATATTATCTTAAATTACCGTTAAGTTATCTCTTATCATACATTATCTTAAGTTGCCATTAAGCGTTGCCGAAGAAAAATTAAAATTGAAGAAAGACGTTTTTGGCTGTAGAAGGGAGTGGGTGGTGGGACGGGTGCTAAGAAACGTTTCAAAAATATTATTTTTGTGCTAGAATTATTATGTAACCATTTGCTTTATGGGCACTTTTTACCATCTTATCCGAGGTACCCTTTCCTCTGAATCCTCCAACAGCATATCACCCTAGCAGGGTGATATACCTGATTAATACTCACCTGAAATTATTTACCATTATTGATATAATCGACATATTTTGGTGGGATTTTCCTTGTTTGAGAGAGGGTTTCATCTCGTCGATTATTTAAGTACTGGACTTTTTTTATCCTCGAGTTCGGTATCAAACAATTATTACACTCAATTTATTTTGGAGAGGCACATTACACTAATTCATAAGATGATTTTAGTGTCGTCGTTAAATTTGTTACAATCAAAACTTTTGTTAGGTTTCCGCTCTTTGATGAACCTGGCATTGGGGATTCTATGTTTGCGGACAATATTTAAGTCGAGCAGCCAACCTCGAAGTGTTCGCTGATGTAATGTCAATTTCTTCTCTTGTAGGTAAGATTGAGAGTTTTGTTGCATTTCACTGTTGTAGAAATTATTGAATTCACTGTTTTAAATAGCAAAGGAAGCATTGCTTGTTAAGCATTGCTTCCCTTTAAGTTGTTTTAAAAACATTACGAGATCATTTGAAAGCGTTTAACTTTCCGTTCTTGAGTTAACGTTTTATCGCTGGGGAAATACTAGTCCACTGTGAAGTGCAGGAGCTCTACTTACTAGATCCACCGTGCAGTCCCAGTGCAGCGACATTGCAGTTTTCCTCACTGCAAATTTGTCTTTGGGTTCGAGATGCACGAGGCTTTGGCCAAATCGCCTGAAGGTCACTCGAGTGCACTTGTATTGAGATGGCGCTGTCTACTCATTAGCAGATGCTAATCTACTCATCCTAGTGCTTAAGATTTTGCCCGAAGCATTTAAAGACACAGTAAAAGCAAGAACGCAATCTTGGGCTGCCGGCCCAAGGTACCAGCCTTCATCCATAAGTTAAAGGTAGCACTAAGTTAGTAAAGTTAGCACCTGCCTCTTCTCTGCCGCAAGCCATCGAGCTGCGGCGCATGCGTCTAACAATGGGAAATAAACTACCGCTCCGCCAGGGCCACTGGCGGGAAAACGAAAAAAAAGCCCCTATCTACTCGGCGATCACTCTTGGTTCACTCCACGACAAGCGCCCGTCTCCTCAAACATTTCTCTCACCTTGGTCTTGAACTTCGCTTTGAAGCAGCCTCGGTCGCTCACTTGCCCAAATCCGTCCTGAGGCCAGTTGGGGAAAGCCAAATCAGGTACTTCATCCCGAAGCTGGTATCTTTTTCTTTTGCTATTGATGTGATTTTGGTGAAGCAAATGCATTAAATCAGCTCTTAAATTCGTATGTTGTAATAAATTCCTTCCATAAATCCTTCTACTTTGCGTCAGGTATTACTTTCGCTACATCTCAGAAATGGTCACTAATTTAACAATTAGGTAAACACACTTTTTCGTTACATTAGATTTTTCTCTCTCTCTCTCTCTCTCTCTCTCTCTCTCTCTCTCTCTCTCTCTCTCTCTCTCTCTCTCTCTCTCACACACACACACACACACACACACACACACACACACACGCACACACACGTACGCACACACGCACGCACGCACACGCACGCACGCACACACACACACACACACACACACACACACACACGCACACACACACACACGCACACACACACACACACACACACATGCTCTCCACAAACCACATGCTTTTATTAATTGAAAGATTGTTTGATATTTAAATATTTGCTCTACTGAAACATACCCCAAACTGCTACAATTATTGGGCGATTCGTGATGTAACCCGTTTCCAAATTTCTAATAACATGGGCGCCAGGAAAAAAGATTACGATAGCCTTTAGCTATTATTACTCTGATAAAAAGAGCTGAATATTATCCCCCGCTAGCTGGGTCGATGGGTCGTCGAAATAATCGCTTTATTATCTATTCTGACGTTTTATTGTTATTTTCTTTATTAGCATTTTCTTGCTTTCCTAGGCTGGTAGGTAAGATTGCGATAAATATTACAACTACCATTTCTAATTACTTCTCTATTCTTTGGTTTTATTATTACGATGATTTTCATTTAGTGTGACACATTTTCTCTAATAAATATGTTTCGTAAATATCATTTTAGTATGAGCGCGAAAATATGTGAAGATTGTTACTTTGCAATATTTAAAACTTCAATGCCATGCTTTATATACTTAGCACACATCAGTATTTCCAGCACCCAATCCCCATGGTATAAATCCCAATTTTCCCCATGGGTTTACTTAAGTATCTAAAAATTTGAAATATATTTTTTTTTTGTATTTCAATTCAAAAACTTTGAGGGGAGGTGACTCGCTTGGAAGTGTTATTCAGAGCCCGTGATACCATTTTAATTAAGAATAATTGTCCACAGAAATACATAGATTGCAATGTATGTACAACGTTGCATTTCAATTATGAAAGTATTACATTATACCTGCACTGTGTCCGTATGGAAAACAGGTGTTCTTGAAAATTCGTAGGATGACAGGCCACTCTGGCAGTTAGGCCCTTGATGCTCGCCTCCTCGGCATTAGCAAACTTCTTTATTGTGTATCTGTTGTGTCTTTGTTCATAACTGTGTCTATGAGTTCAGTTCTAAAAGTTGATAGTTATGATCAACGGACGACGTTTTCAATCTTACTTTCTGAAACCAACAATAACGCCCTGCGCCATCCAGCATCAATCATCGCTTTTGGTTGTAATTCATTTGTGGCGGGTCGTGTACGTCTGAGATGCGCCGAAGTGACACTTTGAAGTGACTAGAGCTGTTGCATTCTGTCCTGCGTTTGTTGATTTTAGTGCATCAGCGGTAATGAATGAATGCCTACAGTGAAGAATGAACGAATGCAGTGGATTGTGTCAGTGAATGTGAAGAAATGCATCCATTGTTCATTTTCACCCAGTCTCCAATTTAGTCGGCGAGCGCAGCGGTTCAAGCTAAACCTGCCGTGAGATATTGTGCTACTGCTTGCAAGGTTGTCACAATAAAACAAATATAGTTGATAGGAATCTCTCTACTTGATGCTCAGCATTTCCACACCTCGGACCTGCTTCTTCCTCTCTCAAGAACAAATTTTTGTGAAGCCTTCTGGCAGCGATAATGCTTACACCAATTTCGCTGAGCATTACGTGTATATTCGAACAAAAAACTAAAAAAAAAAAGTATTATTTTAATATTAAATGTATAATTAACCACCGTAGAGAGTTCCCTTCCATTCGGACTTTGATGTCACAAACAAGACTAATTCAATACAGAATTGGTGCAAAATGTACGATCATGCCCTGCTTATCTTTATGTATGTTCCATTTTTCCTTCTTTTATTCTGAACAAATATCTATTAAGAATCCAAAATATACTACTTCAAGTCAACACTTAAGATTATTTTGTTCTCTTTAGAACATTCTGACAGAATCATTATTCATGGATACATAATGCAACAAAGGTCAGTAATAGGACCTTGGGCCTCATAAAACAGTTACTGAGTCTGAGAGTTAAATGGAACACTCTTCATTCATGTATATTTTTACTATAATTCTCCGTACCCTAATTGTAATGGCAAAAATTATCATTCTAGAACAATTTCGCTTAACGTTAATGATTATCATTCGGACTACAAACGACGGATGATGCTGATCGTCTCGATCAGAACCTTAGCAAACAAGTGTACACCCAAACGGGACACAATGCAAAAGAAACGCTTAAAAAATCCGTCCATGCCGTACCATTCGCAGGCTGCCCTTTAGAGACATTGTGGGAAGCTGCTGAAGCAATTAGCTCCTAGGAAACCATAGAGATTAGAGTTACACTTTAGCTCGTTTATAAAATATAATGGACGCCCGATGTAAGGAGGTAAATACAGCGGAGATCATGAGCTTTAATTGAAGTACGTTTTAGAATCATTAAAGTGATTCATAATGGTATGTTAACACACTAACATACGTCCTCTTCACCTCACAATATTTCCCATTTAATTAACATATCTGAATTTGTTAAGATTCTCTGTGGTAAACTTTGTAGAATTTCCCCCCTTTGTGTTTTCGCTCTTGGTCCAATGATGAAATCTCCCGTTTGAAGGACTATCTGATAGAATTCAAAGACAAACTAAGGGGGTTGTAGAGACTAAGAGAGATTGAGCTATTTATCGTGTTGAATGAAATTCTAGTAAATGTCATGAATATTAATTTTCCAATAAGACCAACCCCTTTTGTAGCGACGTTTTTTTAGAAGATTTATGTTACTTTCCAGGGAACTCCAGTTTTAGATCTGATTCATCATCAAAATCAAATACAATGGCAAGGGAGAAAAATGTAACCAAAAAATGCCAATAAGTTTTAACTAAAAGAACTTACCCTACCAAACAATTACTGCCAAGAATGATAGTTTGTAATCCCTTCTTCGTATTATCTTCTTCTTTTTATTATCAAATATGAAAATGAAAATGCCACCAATGTCTGCTTGGAGTGTTCTGTATACAGGATTGTCAACTGGTGGCCCGCCGATCACGCTCGACCTGTGGTGACATTAATTGTGGCCCGCAGGCACTTTTTAGTCAAAAGTGAAAGTCCCTTTCATTCAAGTCAGGCGAGAACGTATTGCGCCTAGTGAACACGAGCCCTGCCGACTTCAACATCTCTTTTAGATTTAAAGATTTTTTCTGGTAAATTCAGAAATTCAAAATCATCCCAGTGTGTTTCATTGCGTTATGCGTGGTGATACCTGATATCACCCATGGTCTCATCCCCTCCCCTGTTTCAGAGCAGCCAAGCGAAGTGCTTAGATCAACAAAACGAGGAAGTCAGGTGTGGATTAGGTGTAAAGAAAAATATTGACAATTTTCTTTTACAAATTCTACTATTTTACTTTATCAGTCCACATATTCCTCTGTGCCTGTTTCTTTCATCTTGATGTTAAGTCATTGTCTTCTTCTTGTCTTGCGTTGTTTTGACCGTCACTTCTTCGTTAACCTAATTTATAATTTTATCAGGTTCCATATGCTTTTTGTAATCCATATCGTGCTGTCTGTTAGTTCGCTGTGTTTGGTGCCTCGCGTTTTTTTATTATTCCTTGGCTTAAATATTCTTTGGCTTAATTCACATATTTACGTATTCACTAACCTACCAGAGACACGAACCTATCAGACACACTAACACTTCACTAACCTAACATGTATTAACCTCACAGAGACACTCGAATGTACACAAAAACACTAGACGTAAGGGCACTAAGGCAGTCACTTCGCTGTGTGGCTCGCGAAGCCACATTAAAGGTGTTTGCTGTTATGAGGCCGTCAGTTGGACACCCTGTTCACGATATGCCTTTTTCCTTACATTTCTAAACCAAACTATGGTATATTGATATCGTAGGCTTCCGCGGCCAGAGTTATGATCTGGGCTGTCCGGGTGACGCCGCGTCGAAGGCTGGGGTGCCGACTGGGGTTCCGCTGCCCCCCGCCTCCTTTCACCTAGTCACGCCCGATTGGCCTACACATCGGCCTTCACAGCCGGCCCCTTTCTCAAAAAAAAAAAAAAAAAAAAAAAAAAAAAGGCAGTACAGCCCTGAAGAGGACCGCGATATGTCGGTCGAAACGTCGGCACCCCAGCCTTCGACGCGGCGTCACCCGGACAGCCCAGATCATATAGTATATTGGAATGAGGGTAGAATCACACTTTCGTGAATAATAACTGAAAACGAAATTTTCAAATGTAAGTTTCGTATAATTTTAAAAAATTAATAACAATAAATAAACAATACGTTAAATACAGTAAATGCAATAAACAATAAATATTTTATATTATTTAAATGCATGTTTTCATCTATTTAATCATTCATTATCGTTATATTAGATGTTTATATTGCTATTTTCTGTTTATTGTTAATGGTCTTTCCAGGTTTTGGGTATAACCGCAGCATATGTGCAATGCAGCATGCATTAAATACACGCGCTATACAAATAATTATGTATTCTGCACCAAGTAGACTCAATCTGGGTCATTCTCTAAGAAAATTATAATACTGCATGCTAATTGATTTTATCCATGCTTAATAAATTACTCTACAATAACAATAAATAAACAGTACGTTAAAATATAGTAAATCAAATTAGAAATAAATATTTTATGGCATTTAAATGTATATCTTCATCTACTATTCTAAATAATTCATTACTGTTATCTTAGTTGTTTATATTGCTATTTTCTGTTTATTATTGACAGTCTTTTCAGGTTTTAGGTATAACCGCAGCCTACATGCAATGCAGCATGCACACAAAACAAATAATTTTTATGTATTCTATCTTTAATGTATTCTGCACCAAGTAGACACAATCTGCACCAAGCATCAATCTGGGTCATTCTCTAAGAAAAGGGGAAAAATATAAACATTTAGAATACTGCACGCTTGTTGATTTCATCCATTCTTTATAAATTACTCTACAAGAAATTCTTCAAAAGCTCTCCATGTGGTTAAGGTCAGTAGAAATGGCTGGTCATTTGATGATATTCTCATTGCGGCCACAACAACTAAGACATCATACCAATAAGAATAGCTATCTATTTGAGACTTCATTTCATCACTAGACACTACGATTCCATTCTTGCCCTAATCGCAATAGTCTTTTCAGATTAAACTTTTATTTTCTCTTTTTGTCCGTTGGATATACTTGTTTTCTTTTCCTTTAGGAGTATACCAGAATTGTTTTTTACCAAACTAGACAAATTAGTTTTATAATTTCAAATTTATTTAGTACCTCTTTCTATTTGGACACACTCAACTTTTTAAACATCGATTAGTTTTATAAACATTGATAACTTAGTTTTATAAGAATAATTGCCAAATTCTGTGCAGGTTATCAAAGTACTTCTCCTCCAGAAAGCTTTTGTTAACACATGACATCCTGCCAAATTATTATTTTCTGTGATAAATACAAGAAAGACATTTGGTTCAGGAATCTTCTCCACCAGATCATTTACTTTCTACTTAGTCCTAAAGAAAATGTAAAAGGAA
Source organism: Teleogryllus oceanicus (assembly GCA_964035755.1). NCBI lineage: Eukaryota > Metazoa > Arthropoda > Insecta > Orthoptera > Gryllidae > Teleogryllus > Teleogryllus oceanicus. The sequence goes on along the minus strand of CAXIVR010000001.1, from coordinate 49,115,227 downwards.
ATAACAAATAAATCACACATCACAGTGTAAAACAGAAATCAGTCACTACTTATCAAATCAAGATCTGTGACCAGTCTCTTTATTTTAACTTTGGCAAAGTGTAAATAATAAACTTCACATTGTGTTTATAAGAATACTTTCTCTAACATATTGCACTACTTTATTATCAAAAATGTTATTTAAATTTATTATTAATTAATATAAAAATGCAAACTAAAACAAAATTCAATTATAATAGAATTATTTACGTGCCTTGTACATTTTAAGAAGTGGTAATTCCTAAGACAACCAGCATACTATTTTTTTAATGACTATTCCATTTCTGAAATTAGCTGTCTTAATTGTACTTTTCTATCTGGCAGGGTTGAAAGCATATCTGATATTTATTTCTGATATCCTTCCAGAAAACCAAAATAAATAAAGCCATTTCTCACTCCAATCACTAAAATAAAATACTCTTTATAAGACTATTATACGTAACCTTTCATTCATTTGCAAATTATGTAGTAGCTGCTTGGAAAAATTATCAGGTTTTATCAGAAATATTTTCAAGATGGTGAATAAAATAAACATATTATCTTACAGCCAAGTTGTTGTGTTGCGTTTTGCAAATATACTAGCAGATTGATAGTAGAGTGATGTCAGACGGGAATTGTTATATATCAGCCGCCTCGCGAGTGTTTATTTTATTTTATTTTTTTTAAGTTCAATGTTCGTTTAGAAACTCTGTATTCGAATCGTCATGAAATAAACTCGCAATAAAAAATTACAGTCGAACGTAAATTGAAAATACGTGATTGCAGGAACTGCTTTATTCTATTTTGTAGAAATTTTAATCAGAATAATGAATATTTCGAAAATCCCTTTTCGTATTAAGAGGCAATTTCCGTTCTTGGAACCGCCGTATCAGTTGCTATGTTGTCAGAGCAGGAAGGTCATTGCCGCCGTTGCATATTAGCTCCTGGAGGTCAGCGTTTCGAACCACAGGTGTCTAGAGTTCGGCTCTAAACAGTGGGTTTCGCTCAAGCACAGGATGAAGCCTCCACATTCAAGCGCTATCAATGTCGTTTCGCAGATTTGAATTGAAATGCGAGCGACGTCTGTGTGACCGTTGGTTCGTGTAAATTTTCCTGCGTAGTGTATGCGCGAGCACGTGTGTGAGAGAGAGCGAGCAAGAGAGTAAGAGAGAGAGGAGAAGGGAGAAAGGAGAGGGCAGGGAGAGGAGAAAGGAGAGGGGTGAGAATCGAGAGGGAGCTTGAATAGGCGTGAGTGTGCGCGTGCACGTATGCCTTGCACGTGCGTGTATGCGAGTCGGGCACGCGTGCATCATTATATATTCTATTAATATGCGTTTTTGCCAAGATAAATAACGAAAAAAGTTATTCTTTCTTGTGTAAATGGAGTGAACGCCGGTATACCTTTATGGACGTCATACTGTTAGATGCATAACGAATTTTACTGGCGTAAAGAATATGGGAATTTGAAAAGTGAAAAACAGCAGTGTTTACCGGTATTTTGAAAAGGTATTCAATACCTTTTTCGGTCCCTTTAACTGAAATCATGGTGGAGTTCTCAAATGTTGTAGTAAAAAAACTAGTCGTCGTTGATAAACGATACTGCTGATAAAATTAGGGAAGTTATGAAACTCAAGATTGCCGATATTTTGCTTTTGGTAGAGCAGTTTAGCTTGCGGGTACCAAGCAGCAACCAGTATTATTTTTGTTTTAGTCAAATTTCAGTCATCACCGTCAAATTGCAGATTGATATCATTAAACAATTTAGACAGGTCTGTCAAGTACGCAATATAATATTTTAATGTGATGAGGTTATTGCGCTATTCTGTGACTTTGTTTTCCAAGAACTCTATTTCAGAGTCAAACAGATTACAAAATCAGAAAAGTTTCTCTTGATAGCCAACGCACTTCTGTGTAAAACAGAAATAGGTTGAAATTCTCGTCTATAGCAACACAGCTCAGTTCACTTCGAGACCACGTACGAGTAGGTCGTGCTGTGAGCAATGGTGTACTAACAGAACACGAGGGATTTCTTCACTATGCAAGTTAGTTTCTAACACTGCAACTAGGGCAGTACATCATCTGTGAATTTCACGTATAGTTGCAGCCGCACATATATTTTCAGAAAAATATAGTTACTTCTGATTACAGGAGGAAACATAGCCCCCAACAGTACGGACCCACAACAAGGTATGTCATCAAGCAGTTTTAAGCAGTTTATTTATAATATTAGATTTGTTTCATCTAAAGAACAAGCAATTTGTAATGAAGCTCCAGGACTTTCAGTTAAAGATTGTATTTACAATGTTGCCTCTATTGTTGCCGCTAGTGATATTAGATTTGTTTAACGCATATCTAACTATCCATTATGCATCTTTTTATCTAGTCAAGCCATTGCGGATAAATTCACTGATAATCATTAATATTTTTTGTAACATTAAATATTAATTTTTCTCGTGAATCTCATGTTAGGAAAAAAAATATCCCCAATATTGTTCACTCCATCAAGGATACTTGGAATCACATAATCAAGATCATGAAAAAACAATGGAAAACGACTTGTAAAGAGTGCAATAAGTAGTATACATAGAATAATGTACGATTTATCATGAACTAGAAACCAATAAACTTAATGTAACATGCGTGGCATTCTCGAATCAGATCTGGGCTTGCACTCAGCTATCTCACTCACACATGTTAAATAACATAACTATCACTTAAAATTTACAGATCAGCACAACGAACAACTATCAATTGTCTATATCCTTCAGACATGTTCTATATATATATCAATGGACGCCAATCAACCCTACAGACTAACAATCTTGTAACAATTTTATACTCCTGTGTTTTTCAGGAATATTACAATTATGTAAAATACTGAAAGTGTATAATGATTTATAGTTGCAGTCACTAATGACCTCGTCGTTGATGCGATTTTAATAAAATTAATAAATTTAATAGAAATAACAACACAAAACTGATTAAATAACCTGACACCAAAGAGTTGTTTCAGACTTAATTGGCTGCTGTGATGACACGTTGCGGTAATTGAAGAAGCCATTCACGAAACATTTTCGCAATCAAATGTTAGCCGATGACGCAATGTACAGCAACCCATCTGAAGTTTTATATTGCTTTCTCACCTTGCGAAAAAACTTCGCAAGATAAAGTTACGTAATCGTGCGTCGGAAAACGGCAATTTTTCGGTACAAAATCTCTTATTAGAGAGTTTGTGCACGCCATAGCGAACACACTATCGATCTTCTGCGCATTCGCAGATGCACTTAAGTGAAACTTAATGCGAAACTTAAACTGCGCATGCGCAGAAGATCGATAGCGATTTAACATCACGCTAATTTTAGGGGGAAAAATCCTCTTAACGCGCCAGAGTCCATGTTTGGTGGGTACCTGATACCAAAAAGTCGCTTGACGGCAAAACGCCTGTCTTTGTTTACAATACCTCAAAACCATTTTCATTTTTTGTTTTCAAAAATCAAACAAAATTTGTAGATCAATGCTGTCGTCGGATAGCATAATGGACTCTTAAGAAAATGGTGCAATTTCATGGTTGTTGAAATCTTTAATTTTCCAAAAATAGGAAGAAAGCAATTTTTTTGTGCGACTTCCTACAACTAAAATTTTGACGATAGAGATTTTTTTCCTTCATGAAATCTGTTCTCTGAAGACTGGGCTTTATTTAGAGCACGTTCAATTTTGCGAAAATATTAATAGTTTTCGTGTAATTTGGGAGAAATAGAGACAATTTAAATATTTTAAAACAACTCAAAAACCACTCTAATTAATTTCTTGAAAGTTTATCCTCATCTGTACCTAGGGACGGTAAAAAATATGGTGCTATATCCATTTTCTGCAAACTCTCCTACGAAAATGACAAAGAATAACAAAAATTTAACATTTTATAACTGCAAAATTGGAGATGAGTTTTTTTGTTAGACAAACTCTGTTGTGAAATATCAGCTTTTTTTTTTTTTAAGAAAGACCATACCGGGAGCGGTAGCTCAGTGCATCAACTGATGTCACTGCAGCGTCTCTGACAGGGAGGTCCTAGGTTCGATTCCTGACGGCGGCAGGATTTTCGACACTAGCTTTTCAGTTAAGTCGGATTCAGTCGCTGTCTGGAGGAGACTTCTAGCGGCCGGCTGCTCTGATCGGTAGATTTCTGGGGTTCCTCCGGTAAACACCAGGCGAATGCCGATTCAGTACCCTACCAAACGGGCACGTACCGGGCGCGATCTTTCCTTTCCTCTTGCTGTCTTATCGTCTTCCCTTATACACAATCACACAAACATGCACTACGCTACCACATATTCTGGGAGACCGGTCGGGAGATGGGCGTGTCGGGCAGGGGCGGTTCCCTTCTTGTGGGAGAGTCCTGGTTGGCGAGAAACCCCACAAGTCGAAGGTAGGTCAGCGCCGGATCTCGCCATCCAGCGGGGGAAGATCACCACCATCTCCCGAGAAAAACATGCACTACACTAACGGGACTAATGACCGAAACCGTTGACGCGCCAGAAACACGAAAAAGTCAATCGATTAAAAAGACCGTTATAATTCTTTTTTAAAAAATATTATTTTTGGCGTAAATTTTACTTCAAATTAATGCAATTTTTATAGAAAAATCCTCAAAAACCGTTCCAATTTTTTTCCATTGATAGAAGAAGGGCGGTTTAAAGGAATGTCGTGGGTCTCATTTCGGTTGAATCATCTGAATTTTCGGTAATCGCAAATTTAATAATAATTAGTAGTCTGTTATATAGCAATTATTATATGCTGTTTGCAACACCACTGATTCGTTCGCTATGTAGCCTTTGTGATGCTCTGTCATAGCCGTAGCGCCATCCATACCAGCTGATATAATATTCTTCAGGGAATTTCTTTCTCATCACAAAGAAACTTTTCCAGTGTTGATTTTCAAAGATTTTCCGGTGTTAAAGAAATTTCGTGAATAACTGGATGTCAACTCAATATTTCTGACTTACGCCATTCAACATCCAACGAGGCAAGCAGTAGAATTGCAGAATGTATTTGTAGGTGGGAGAAAGGTAGCTATTAATTCTTTTATTGCCGGTAACATTAGCACTCTTCCAATAGTGTGTGATTTACCTGTTTGAGAAATGAACAAAACTTGTGGTGCTAACACAGCACGCAATTTTCTTATGCGTAATTTTACGCAAAAAACACGAAAAGTACTCAAATTTTCAAAAAACCGTACATGAACTTATTTCAAAATCTAACTTTAAGGAACAGATTTCATTACGGGAAAAATTTCTAAAATCTTTAATATTTAATATTTTAGTTGCAGAAATACGTCGAAAAAGATGTGAAACTTGCAATTTTCGAAAAATCAGGGTTTTCACGAACATGAGACCTACACCATTCTCTTAAACGTCCTTCTCACTATCCAACAACAAAATTTAATCAAAAACAATGGAACCATTTTTTGGACAAAATTGAAAATATCCCAGGGGCTTCGGGTAAAGTACCCCCAAAATGGCAATATCGGTTTCAAATTCAAGGGGCCCCACGACATCAGCCAGATCGATTGAGGGATATCAATTTTGGAGAAAATCGGCTGAACGGTTTAGCCACTAGCATTGTTCACGGACAGACAGGCAGACAGACGTTTTACCGTCATTCGATTTTTCGGTATCAAGGACCCACAAACATGGATTCTAGCCACCATGTAATAGAAGATTATTTTTAATTAACGAACTGGATATATACAGTTTTTCGTTACCGGACCCTGTAATATGAGATGAGTTTTCTACCCAAACTTCGCTGGGTTTTTCACACGCAGCGTTACATAACTTTCCTTCTACTCCGTAGCGAGAAGGTAAAAATATTGTATGAACCTCGAAGTCCGACATCTTGTTTAAAAACCACAGAATTTTATACAGTTGTATGGGGTATGTATTTATTTTCCCGTTATTGAAATATATGCCACATTTTTATCTTTCATTTCTGAATGCATTTTATTTAAATTATCTTTTAGTCTAGATGGCTTCATCGCGTCATACAAAAATGTTTTTTGGACAGAGAAGGCACCTAGCGAAGATGGATTTTGGGAATTTGCAATAAACCCGTATTTAATATATTCCACACTGTATTGCCGTCTCTTGTTTTTTGTTTTCGACGTGGTTTTGTCTTTACAAATATGTGAGTAAAGTACTGGATTAAAAAACTTTCTAGCGATTGCGTGCGAACACGATAATGAAAATAAAAGAAATATTACGCGCTTTAAATGGAATTAAAATCAAGCACGCCCGATAGAAATGACAAACATGCACAAACTCGTTTATCTCATTCAACGAAATTCGTACTGAGCAAGACAAAAGAGTTATCGATGATCCTGCCGCTTGATACAGAATTTTTTTCGAATTGCGATATTTAATAAAAAATGTCATGCCCTCACTTTGACTTATGTAGAGTAACAAATATTTCTATCTGGCATTTTATTTTTCTACATTGTCAGCGAGTATTTCTTAGAAACTGCCACCTTACCACTTCTTTTCTTCCGTGTCTCATTTTTGTACATCAATATCATTGGTTACTGTGTTGAAATGAAGTCAAGTGTATTTATTTTTTTAAAATTGGGATTAGTATATTTATTTTTATAGAGTACAGTGAAATACTTTATTAGCGAATAAATTCAATGTATTCGTAATTCGAAGTTTTGTAAGTAAAATGGAAAAAAACGTGAAATTCGTGTTGAGTAGTATTTAGCCATTATCATCTTACATAAAAATGTAAAATTAGAACATGATATAGTAATTATGTATATTTCATTTTCTGGTAACTCTTGGCCTGGAAGGTAGGTTTTGATTTTAATTCTAATTTTATAATATTAGAAGAAAAACACAATCAGCCATCGCCCTCCTAAGCCGTCTAAACACCCCCATTTTCACTGGACCCTCTTTGAAAACGATTGTCCTAACGGATTGTGATACATGGACAATATACATGGACACCAAAGACAATAAACAGAAAAGAAACGTTCTACATCTCGATGGATTCGTATCTAATAATATTCTATTCAGTAACAATGAACCTGTCATTAAGGGTCAAAGTTATATTCCTGACGCGTAAGATATAGACCCAACAGTAGGTGATCAATGTAGATAATTACTCTCTAAAGGTTTTACCATTGTTTGCGGTATCCTGCATCTGACACTAGTGAGAGGCGACAGCGTTTCTTTCATTAGCCGTGTTCTGGACATCTCTATTCATTGTTTTCTTGGCGCACGCGGAGGATATGTCCTTACGATATTGTATTCGGATTGTGTTCGTGTGAAGAATTGTTAAGTGTAATATCCTCATTTTACCGGAGATAGTCGTAGAACCCAAATGTTGCACTAATATACATTTTCAGTGTAGAAAAATTTTGTTTCTCTTCTCATGAACATTTTAATATATTTAGTGTGTGGGTGTCACGGATATCCTGTGTTCGTCGACGGACATCATTTTTAAATCGATCATAAAGATATAGATCGTATATCTATGTTATTTTGGAACAGCCAACTGTTCTACTATAGTGTATATGGGATGGTAAATAAATAAAATGTTGCAAAATGAAACAATATTTTGTGACATTTTTTCATACTATCAACATTTAATGCACGTAACAAAATCCATGGGTCATTGACAATGAAATAACAAATTGATTATATATTTGGAAACCACATAATACATTTCATTCATGAACATAAATTAATACATTCTAGTCAATAAAAAAATTATGCAATGATTCTGAATGTTGTGAGTGAACACAGTGCATATATTAACTGAATTAATGAAAATTAGCATATACGAAATATAATAATATTGTGTCTTTAAATTGTTAAGAAAGATTATGAATATATTTTTAATTTTAATTTAATTTGTATAGTGATCCTTGTGTGCAACAAATATCAGTGATACGAGTGGTCAATGAGTGGTTCACTGTAGAATGTAAAGGATATTTTATTGATGTACTGACAAATATGCAACTAATACATTAATAAAATACTATTTTTAAGACAGCAACTAAATAAAATATTAAATTGTTTATTGCATTATGATAAAATCATATTCTGTCAATTAAATTTGAATAATTTAATTTCTTAATTTCATAATAAATACATTCCAATAAGAGACCTAAATTACCAATAATTTTCCATCTTATGTTCATTGCTCTATTTCCCCTTCTAATTTTTGAACATTGCCATACTTGCAAGGAATACTGTTCTATGTCTCTTTTTGTTTGACATTTTTCTTATATGGTACTGATTTGTTAGTCTTGTTGAGTATTGGAAGGCATCCCTATATTTCTTTACTAAAGAAATGAATCATTCTGAGATTTCATTATTTCATATTTTAAAAATGAATATTGGCATGATTATCTGATAACCTTATTTTCAAATATTAAATTATCCTAGATTTTTTAATATGTTAATGATATTTTATCTAGAACATTATTTACAAACATTCATTTTTTGATGTTTGTGAACCTTTTGGGTGCTTTTATTAGTAAAAATTCACTTTAAGCAGCAGAATAGATGAATCAACAACATTTCACTATTAAATGATACTTTTTTCTTTGTTTGCAAAATAACTATTCCCACTTTTGATACAAATTAACTTTCTTGGCGAATTTCTTGTAAATGAATTTAACATATTCTAGAAACTTAATTGTTAGCAATAATCACTATGTTGCTTAAAGGGAGAATGACACCCTAATTTCCCCACGTTAATATTTTGATTTTTGGGTACACATATATCAAAAACTATTCTACTCTCATGTTTGATTCTTTAATATTAAACATTTAAACCTTTGTTAAAATAAATAGGCTAAAATCTAATGTTTAATTATTCATTTTGAACCGAATTTTATTAAATTATGAAAAAGTGACAAATTTGTTGAGTTACAAATTTTTTTCTTTCTTTTTCCTTTCTTTCATTAAAACGCTGATCATTTTGGAAGTTTTGTGGCTGATTATGACTTTACAAATATCGTAGATAGTGCTGTAAAAAATTAAGCATGAACTACTATTTGTTAAGGATAAATGTTCCTTAAGCAGAAAAAAAATAAAAGGAATTTGACTAAATTGACTTCAAAGTTTTGGTGCTAAATTCTGTACGTACTCCATCACTCTGTGCTTTCCATTTCCTTATTCTGAGTCATCTGGAATCTCCTCATTGTTACCTTTCTTTAGATTCCCGATTCTTCGTCATTTGATTTTAGATTGTTTACATTGGAGGATAATTTCTTCCAACAGACATTCCTAATTATTTCATTACTACAATGGGTGTTTTATTTACACAAAAGACTTCTATTCTTACTCAATACAAATATATCTGAATTACTACTTACAACAATACAACAAAAGTAATACAAAACATCTATTCTTCTTGCCAACAATAACCATTTTATTTTCAATAAAGAAATGAATTACACTAGACATAAATTAACTGTGCAGAATTGCAAACAATACATCAAACTTTACAAAAATTAAAAAAAGAATATATTTTCCCGTTCAATATTCCTCCAAGGGTTATGCCCACTGTTTAAATGCCTTGACTACTGCACAGTTCCATTAAAAATTTTTTTAGGGACTAAAACATAGCAAAATATGCATAAACTAAAATATGCATGTCTAGGAGGAGAGAGAAAATAAAACGGCGACAATTGCGAAAAATCAATTTTCCCCGAATTTTTTCGTGTCTTCCTCCCCTTAATTCAGATATTTAATTAAGATATTTTATCTATGAATCCTTTAGCAGAAGTGATAGTCTTGATTCAAATTCTTCTCCAAATGCAAATTATTGTAACAATACATCATTTGTCTTTATGCAATCCGGTAATGAATTATACTGTTAACTTACAGTAACCAGATACTTGTAAGCAAAAATAAGGTCAATATATTGAATGTGAGATGGGATCTTGTTTGTCATAACATGGCTTATGCATAATTATTAAAAACTAACATTAAACTACAATTATTCAACTTGTAATTAACATTTAATTACTTTAAATCATTTAAACATAAAATTACGTATGCAAGGCTTATTTATGAACTAACATTTAATACGCAAACCTTTTGAAACATTCAGAAGTGTAGTACACTCAGTTAAGAAAAGTGTTTGTTTAAAATTTCTAAAACATATATTGGTCACAATTTAATTTTAAAACACTGTTGAAGAATGAAACCCTTTTTTGTCATAAAATTTGATAACATTATTTTGCCAGCCCTACATGCAAAGAAAAAATTTGTTGTAGAATAATGTTTAACAGATACAATAGGATGGAGTGAAACCGATCAATAATTTAAAATTATTTTAAAATATGCCATTACATTTTATATTTTGGATTACCTTTTGGAATGAATAATGACTAAACTGAAGGAAATTACCAAATAATTAATTTAATTTAAAATTTACATCAATTTTTTTATATTATTTGTGACCAGATTTAGCCTGCAGTTTGGAGTGAATTCGATCACAAACTTATTTGTGCTTTTAAGTCAGAACTAGTATTTCAGTGTTTGAATCTGATCATTATTTGTGTTTAAAAAAATTCATTTTTGTGTTTACTGAAAAATAATTCCTCACATTTATAAAGAAAAACAGCCGAAAATTAACATTCAAACTGACTAATGTATTGCATTAAAGTTTTAGAAAAGAAAGTACACCAAGAAATTAATTTACTTACAAATAACATTTATAATCTTCCTAATAAACTGGGCTCAGATTCTGAAGACCTAAAAATTCTTTGAAAATGATGTATAAAATTACTAAAAATAAGGGAAAAGTGATTTAATTTTTTAAAAAATTACTCAAAATTTGTATGAAAATGTTTTTTTGATTATTCTCGATGACCTTGGTTGACAGCTTATCCAAAACAAAGATCAGTTTAACTAATTGTCAGAATTATATTTTTAAAATAATAATAATAATAATAATAATAATAATAATAATAATAATAATGTAGGAAATATTATTATAATTATTATAATAATAATTATTAGTATTATTGTTATTATTTTTATTATTATTGAATCACATATACAATTATAATCATGTAAGTCAAGTCAAATTATGGTGTACATGAAGGAAGTACAATTGCATGCATCCTCTGGAGTGCAGAGAGTGAAAAGCTATGACATTTGCTTGTAGCACTGATGAACTCAGGAGGAAATGATGGAAGTCATTAAACTATGTTGTGTGAACTATGCATGTATTCCAAAAAATATAATTTTTGCTTCTGTTCTCTTCACGGGTCCTTTTCACTTTGTACCTTGGAAGTTTTTTCATGCATTTTCTTTGTAGTTATTAGATGATTCCAAGCAATCTTGGTGGGTAATGGAAAATAGTGACAAAAAGAGGTTGATTTTTTGGCCTTTTTACTTTTAAGAGTGATGTAGACCTGCTCTTTCCACAACACATTAAACTAATGATGTAACATTTAGAGTTTTTCAATCAACTATAAAACTATAAAAGAGATGAAAACCTCAAAATTATTTGAATCAATGAGCTAACTGTGTATATTAAGGTATTTCAGCATTTCTCTGCATAAAACGTATATTTGTGTGTGTGTGTGTACACACGCACACGCTTGCTTGCATGATAGCTATATGCGACTGCGCACGCGCACCCACCCACACCCACACACACACACACACATCAAGACAGTTTGAACTTGTACTTTGATGAATGTTATTGAAATTATTGCATGTATAATTTAGAAATATAACTGTTAGGCATGAAATTACTGAACTATGTAAATTCCACACATTTCCACACATTCTCTAAATATAAACTTTTTATCTCTAATCTTCAAGGAACCAACACAATTTAAATCTTGATAGTTTTTTCCCTTTCATTGTCGTCGAATTTTTGGTACGGTATTTCTATAGACTGTTTGATTTTGTAATGTAATTAATAACAGAAAGGAATAGATAGTAATTCTTCCATTTTAGAAGTGATGGAGAGCTATAATTTCATCTTCATACCTTAATGTATTGATGTATTATTTAGCATACAAAATCATCTGTAAAGTGGATGTATACATCATGATCGACCGTATCGAGTATTAGACTTGTGGCGCTCATGAAAATGTCTCCTGGCGCTCACATCATGGATTAGTAAGTGCATGATGCGCAGCGGAGCAGTTTTGGGTGAATCGATATTTCTACTTCTTCTTGGAAGGAACTTTGAGATACTAGCCGAAAAAAAATTGGCACTAGATAAATTCTATGAAGTCACTATTACACACCACTAATTTTAAATCCTATATGTCAAACCAATTTGTATACATAATTTACTATTATGTACTCAAGTGGGGTCGAATATCATGGCAGAGATTTATGTCGTCCTCAGCGTTGAGTGCCATCTCTTTGTCATGTTTGTTAATGATGCAGCGAGTGCGAAATATTGGGGGTTTACAGGTGGAGGCCAAAGTCTGCAAGGAACCCCCGGCCACAGTCTTATTGGGCCTGGAGTTCTTGCGGCGAGATTGCAAGTCAACATCGCTTCAATTATCATCATACAGTTTTTCTTCCCTATTAAGAACACTTAATTCAGTGCATTTCGCATTGCAGCAGCACCTTTTTCTATTTTGCACCAGGAGGTGTAATCATTCCTTTAACTGGCCGAATCCGCAGTATAGGGAAGTTTAGAGAACCTTCACAGAATGCTTGATACAGACCTTTTTTATTGGCACAAGACATGACTGCAAGAAAATATTTAATTATTTCATTTGTAAATACATGAAGTGAAGGTTAGGAGTAATTATACAACATTATTCTTCAAGAAGGTATTCTCTAGTAATACAATTATGTTGGTTCTATAACACATACAACATTTGTCTGTTTCTATAACATCTCGTTGCAACATTCCTACAACAACGTATTTCATTTTCCCCTTAACCAATAAATATTACAGTTTTTGATTTGCAAATCCAATTGATTAAATGTTGTTTCTGAAATGGATATATTGTAGCAGAGATATCTTTGAGATCGCCTTTCTTTAAGTTAATCAAACTTTGCTGTAAAAAAATGTTTACCAAAGTGCCCTACATATTGTTACACTGATACTTTTCTCTATTTCATTATTCTTGATTTAGTGAACTAACCCAACACCCAAAGTTTGACATCATTTATTAATTCAGATAATATATTAACAAGAATATTAAAAATTACCTCCTTTCCAATGCACATTAAAACACTTGTCAAAAGTAATTATTAGCCCTATTCTGTTCAGACCAAACACTCGAAATGAGAATTTGGGTATAAAATTGATTGTGGGGATCTCAACGACCAAAAACGTGGTTTACAATGTCTTTTTGATAGAATGTATGGATGTGTGTATGTCACGCAACATTTGGCAAAACTCTTGAACTCAGAGCTCCTGAACTCTTACTTGGTCCCTCAGGAGAGAATCGTTTGTGAAATAGATAATTCCCGATCTCGGCTCCCGATGGGTTCTGATATTTCAATTTTCAACAATCCACATTCATGAGGAAGCTCTGTTAGTGTCTCCCCGAAGTCCTTAAAGATATTCTTTTGGAGGTTATTGTATATAAAGTACAAAGCACATATTCTGAAGAAAAAAGACTTCATTTTGTTTTTCCGGAGAAGACACAGTGCTTTTCTGATTTTCAAAAAGTCAGATTTGTAATCAAAAGTGAATTAATTCGGGCTGAGTCAAAATTGAGAAACAATTCAAATCTCAACATTACATATTTGTTGTTTTCTGATGTTTGGCTGGAAGTTTCTGTTTTTTCAAAAATTATTGTTCTTTAGAAATTGCTATTTATCTTTCTTTATCTAATCATATATTCAATTGTAAACTTTTGAAATGGCACGTAGCATCAGCAAACCTTGCTCTAAAAAATAAAAGAACATCCGACAATCAATTACATTTTTCTTCAAAATGTTTGTTTTGCTATGAGCACGACAAGAAAGTTTTATTTTTCTCAAACCAGATGTATGAAACCATCTATTTTCTCACTACCTGAAGAAGAATCAGAATCTTTTCAAATAAAAAAGCACACAAAAGAGTATTTGAGAAATATTGAATTTCTTAAAGTGAATTTATTTTGCGCAATAAAAATTTGTTTAGATAATTACCGCGTGTGGTGTCCCGGGGTTTTAATAGAATAGCACCACGGGTACTACCCCCCTTTCGTAAGAGGCGACTAACTCCTTACCCGAATTATTCCTTTCGTGTCCTACAACCCTTCCCTTGCCGCCAGGAGCCAACGGGTGGACTGAGTAGCTCCGAGGCCCCTGGTACCTCTCCTAAGTAATTCCGTCCTTTGTTCCTTCATAAGCTCTTAGCCCCGTGAAGGCGGTCTGCCTAGAGGAGGTCAAACCGAAATATTGCCCAGTACGCCCGAAGACTGTGAGGTGGCAGCCCCACCACCGAGCTTAACCTGCGCGGCGCTCGTAACGCGGCTAGGAGACTGCATTACTAAATTACTGAATCTCTCCAGGGAAAATGCCGGAATACTAGGATTAAGACAACCAAAGCTATGAAAAAGGACAAGAGTTTGGGATTAATGAAGGTAGCTGTATGGAATGTAAGAAGGTTTCGTAGAAAAGAAACCTTGTTAAAAATGGAATAACAGCGCGTTCAAGTAGACATTGCAATCATATCTGAAACGAAGAAGAATTTACGAGGTTCAACAGAATTTAAAGAATATATTTTAATTTACTGTGAAGTAGAGCGTGAGAAGAGAGCATCTGCTGGTATAGGAATAATGATTAAAAAGAAACTCAAAAATAAAATAGATGGATATACATTCATAAAGGGAAGAAAGATAAAATTGAGATGCAAAATGAAAAGAGGTCACCTATCTAATATTGGTTGCTATTCAACTGGAGAAGGTTGAGAATACTGTTGACAAAGTCCCTAGAAATGTTTACCTGATTGTTTCCGGGGATTTTAATGCAAGAGTTGGAAATGCCTCAATTAGCGGGCTAGTGGGTACAAATGGAGAAGAAACCTGTACTAGAAACGGGCAAACACTTAGAGAATTTGCATCATTAAGTTCATTGAAGATCACTAATACATTCTTTCGCCATAATGAAATCCACAAAACAACTAGGAGGGCACGGGGAAGACGGATCAATTATTGATTACGTGCTGCTAGTTAATAAGAAAATGGGCTCTTTAGTACAGGATTTGAGGGTTTACAGAGGCTACGATGTTAATAGTGATCATTTCTTATTGATATCCAAAATACTTTTACCCGACAAATAGCGTTACTCTCCTGTAAGCAAAACATAAACACGAGAAGAAGTATTTATAGTGCATTTGTTGTAGGAAGATAGTATTAGATACCTTTACCAATAAAGAATGGATCAACACTTACGTAAAATGCCTGGAAGTCAAAACATCAATGTGAGGTGGAATAATCTGAAACACGTCATTTTGCAAGCAGCATTGGAAGCTTTGGGAAAAGAAAGAAGAGAAGAATGCCTATCTATAATATCCTTTCTCACGATAAACAAGAATATAAAAGATCATCAGTAATAGTTAAGAAAGAAGTGCGGCGTATGAATCGCCAGAGCTGGGAAACATTTCTTGTTGAAATGGAACATGATCTGCATGGAAGACAGGCAAAACACTACAAATTATTTAAACAAAAGAATGAAAGAAAAATATTTCATAACTATAGACGAGTTGAAGTGGGTTCTTAAACACATTAAAAATAGAAAAGCACCTGTGTTAGACAACATCAACAATGAACTCTTCAAATATGCATCTGAAAGATTTTCCCTAGAGCTGCTGGACTTTCTTATTACTTGCGGGGTATATGGTCACATCCCAGAAGTATGGTGGACTGCTGTGGTCGTTCCCTTATATAAAAATGATAGGAAGAACTGCTCTAAATACAGAGGGATAAGCCTTTTGAATTCTGAATACAAAATTTACGCCACAATTATAAATCAGAGGCTAGCACCTATTTCAGAGGTGCTCTTATTATAGGGGCAAAATGGGTTTAGGAAAGGCAGGTCTTGTATTGACTGCATATTCATAGACTCACAGATAATAGAAAAGCAGAGAGAGTATAATGTTCCACGTTCTTAGCATTTGGAGATTTAGAAAAGGCATTCGACACTGATAATCGAAGAAAATTATGGGAAGTGTTGCTAAGAAAAGGAATTCCACAACATCTAGCAATAGCCATTCATAGTATGTATGTGAATACTACTATAAGAGTAAATACAGGAGATGGACCAAGTAATGAATACAGAATAATGAATAAAGGCGTAAGACGAGGGTGCCCCATGTCACCCATTCTTTTTAAATATATATTTTGATGACGTGACTAGGCGATGGGAAAGCCAATTGAAAACAAATTTTTTCGGAAAAATTACCTTGTGTACATTACTATTTGCAGATGACCAGGTTCTCCTAGAAGACTCAAAAGAAAATCTACAAAGAGCCCTCTTTAGTCTTTTTAACATCGCCAAAGTTTTAAGATGGAAGCAGCAGGAATGAGGTTACTGAGACCACTAACGGTATACTTTTTGAGGGACCACAAGAAAAATGGAGACATTAGGTCAGAACTTGAAGTTTGCAGTATAGTCCAAATATTAGATTCACATAGATCCCAATAGTACGTCCATCTTCAGAGAATGAATAGTTCGCGCATCCCTCTTCAAAGTTTTGGATACAGACCACGAAGCAGAAGAAATGTAGGACGTCCACGACTGCGATGGAATGATCAAATGAAACTCCTGGGGACGGAACAGCCCTAAACGCCTAATCCATCCTGTATATACTGATGATGATGTTTAGATAATTAATCTAAAAAATCAAATCAAAAACACATGTTAAAAAATAAAATTAAAAATAATCAATTTTAAAATTACTTCTTAATGGAACTGCACCTCAGCTTTGGTCAATATTCTCCTTTCGCCTATATTTCGCAATTTTCCATGGCTTGGCTGTTTCCTTCGTTATTTTAAACGACCCAATAAGGAAGGGTAATAGGACGCAGTTATTTTCTTAACTTTTACAAATAATTTATCAAGATTATATCTTGGGAATCACAAATCAACGATGGCGACCACCTTTTCATCCGCGAAATCTGTGTTCGCAATCTACGGTGCACACATAGCCTTTGCCCACTACTTTTTTTCGATTTCTTGAGTGTAGTGATGGATCCATGTTCTATCCTCGGTGTTATTTCTGCACCAAAAGTCTCCTGGATTGCGTCTTTACATTGTTATGGGGGTGAAATGTTATTCTGAAACCGATCTTGACCCTAAGGGCAAACACAATTATTTGAAAATCAGTTTTTTTCTGCAGAATGAAGAGTACTGGTTAAGATTTATTGCGAACAGTGTCTGCTATAACGTGCACATTCACTGGAATATCCATTTGCAGATTGTAATTAGCTTCGATGATCGGCTACTTATCCGCGCCTGGCAGTTGCCCCAACAGGCTGCTTGCCCCCAGAGCTGCTTTCCCTCCACTCCCCCCCCCTTCCCCCGGCCCCCCCAACCCCTCCTCTCGTCCGTTGCCACAGCGTTCCTTTTGCCCCCTGTGACACTTGCCACCCAGTGCCTATAGGGTCGTACTTTCACTCCAGAGGCGATTCCTTACAGTCAGTTTTGTAACCAGATATCTGTATTTCAGGGACTGCATTCTTTGAGTCTTTTCATTAATGGTGTTCCCGGACCTAGTTTGAGATATAGGGCAAGAGAGAAAGTAACCCAAACTAGCCTGAATCACAAGACGGGAGTTAGAAAATGTATGGAACATCTCTTGGGGAGAAGGGTAGAACGGGTCAACCGACTCCAGAGAAAAAAACGATCTTAATCCGAAGTGTTATCTCCGAAAGCTAAGGAAGCGGTTGAAGATGCCACTGAAGAGGACGGAAGTGCAGGTTTTTCTGTGTACAAGAGTTACGTCGGAGACATCCAAATGAGGAAATGTAGGAAAGAAATGGAGAGAAAATCACCAAAGAAACTTCTCGTCCGGATACTCTTGTTCTAAAGACAAACTGCAAGATGCCGTACGAAAAATCCTCAAGGAGCTTAAGAGAAAATCCACTCTCCAAAATATCCGTTCATACGTAATTAGTCGCACGACGAAAATTGTTCACTTCTGATTCTCAGCAAGACCTGGATGATAAAATGGTTACTTTTCAACGATTGTTTAGAAGTTAATGAACGGAAAAACCGAGATACGAGTTCTAACTAGCCAGGTGCGCATTGAGATAAAAGACCTTGCTAATCTGACCAAAGAAGATGAGATGTATCATGTCTGTGGCCGAGTAATATCAGGAAACGAAAATGTAATGACCTATACTGGCAATCATTAGGATAAGCGAATGTGAGGACACGTTTAGCTGTAATCAGTCTTTCCACGGTCGTGCAAAATGAAAAGTTGTGGCAGGCTAGGTGGGGTTTCACTGTGAACTGCCTCATCGGCGAAAGTGTGCAAGTGACCGGGTGGTGCAACTGTGGTGAGTGTATCAGATACACTCGAGGAGGATCGCCAGGCCATCAACTGTTCGATGTTTAGTGAAGAAAGCGATAAGACAAAGGCATGCAATACAGCCCGAGAGTTTTTCCCTGTACCAGACGAGATGTTAGTTATGCTAACCAGAAGGCAAGGAATACCAAATGTTTGACCTTCCAGGAGGCGTTAGGGAAAACGATGTGCGGAATATAAAAACACTAAAACGTAATTGAAACCACTCAGAAGCAGCGCAAGACATCCTGACGCAAATAATACCAGAACTCAACGTAAAAATTGCCATATTCTGTGCGCAGTAACGCGAGCCCAATGTGCCTCTGTTGATGGCCGAGATCAATTGAAAGGAAATGATCTTGACCTGTTGAGGATATTCGTATAAAATTACAAGTAACGAGTCGGATAAAATTAGAGATAGATGTTTACTTAGTTGCTACGAACTCGAAGCTATAAGATAACTCGAAATCTTACTTCACTACTCGGTTACGGAAGCCAAAGGAGGAAGTTAAGGGCTCAGCTCTAGTACCTTTAAGGCTACTCAACTTCTCTTATCAACTTAGTGGAACAAACCAATGAGGATGCGCTGTGCCAGGAGCCTCTGTCTTTGATTAATTCCTCCAAACACGGCTAACACTATGTTGCGTATGAAGTGAAGTAATGGAGTTATGTAGCAGCTACGAACGCGGCTATCGAATATCTTGAAGTCTTCCTACATCGCCTGGTAACGGAAATCAAAGCACGAAGTTAAGGGATAATCCTAGTGCCTTTAATGCTACGCTTATCAACTTAGTGAAGCAGCGTGTAACAAACCAGTGATAATGCACTATGCCAAGAGCCTCTGGCTTTGATTTATTTCTCCAAAAATGTTAACACTATGTTGCGTATTGAGTGAAGTAATAGCTATATGTGTGTGAGTGTTTATGTATATATATAAATTGGTGATGCAAAATAATGATACAAAGGGGCAGATTATTCTTTTCTTCTTCTAAAAGCGATGGAGTAGTGCTCTTCCGTGTCGCATTGGAGATGCAGCATTATCCTCAAAATTTCAAGAAAATTGTATTTTTAACCAAACAAAAACTATGTTCATATTATACAAATATTTTAAACTTTAAATACGTATATTGATTGTGTAATTCAATATGTTTCGCTGATATTTTTTTTATAAATCATGTTTTGCTGGAGGAACTGAATTACGACAAGTCATTAAGCTCTATAAATGTGCACACATGCTCCAAACACACCATTTTTCCTTCTCATCAGTTTTCTTTTTCTCCTAACAAGACCTAACGTAGTATCTTGGAAGTTTCTTCTCATACATTTTCTGTGAGATTTATTGGTACTACTACAGGCAATCTGGTAATGCACAATAATGACAAAAAAGGGGAGATTATTCTTCTTTCTTTTTTTAAAAGCTATGGTGTCATGTTCTTCTGCACAACATTATTGATGAAGCATTATCAACCAAATTTCTACAAAATTCTATATTGAATAAAACAAAACTACGCTCATTTTATACAAATATGATAAACTTTAATGAAAATATATAGATTGCGTAATTAAATATGTTTCACAGATATTTTATTTATGTACCGTGTTTCACGGGAGGAACTGAAATACAATTCATTGAGCTCTATAAATGTACACACATGTTTCAAAGATACTATTTATGCTTCTCTTCACTTTTTTCTTATCGTTTTTCGGAACCTTCTCATGTAGTATCTGGACGTTTCTTCTCAGTCATTTTCTGTGAGATTTACTGTTATTTTACAACCAATCTGAACTGGTAATGCAAAATAATGAGAAAAACGCGCAGATTATTTTTCTAATGTCCTTTAACAGCGATCGAGTTTTGCTCTTCTACATTACACTAATATAACTTTAAAGTAAAAATAAATGGATCCCTTCTTTATGAACAACAGATTTTTTCGATTTTACAATTAAACAGCTCAAGAAACATGTTTTTTGTCTCTTATTAAAAGCCTTTCTTAAATGCAGTTTTGTAGAGATGTATTTGAAAATGACATTTTTGCCTTTTGTTGCAAGGAATGTTGAGATTCTGCTTGATATGATACTGTCAGTTATATTCTGTTATCCAATAATTTCTGAGATCAGTGAAATCTTGTAGTCAAAGGAAATTGTAGGTGTAATATACAATTATATTATGCTGATATATTTAAACAAAAGTCATGAGATATCACTAAACTAGTGTTGGACCCCTTTCCCCAAGTTCCATGGACCAAATATTTTTTAATTCTTTGGCTTTACCTCGAAGTGTGGATATCGTCGGTCTTTATTCCTCATTAATTGAACTATCCTAAAATTGTCATGCAAAGGAACGCGATTTCTAATGATTTTCCTATTTTATTCTTGTATGTGTCTCCTAGTGCTTTGAGCTAATATATACCACTGAATCGAGTACAAACTGCGGGAGCAGCTATACCGAACAACATAATATTTACTTCACAGCTGAAAGGAGCATACTTCGCTAAGCAACATATTTGTATACTATGTTCCACGCTCTTTTTATATATATATATATATATATATATATATATATATATATATATACACAATTATATTAAGTATAAAATGTATTTTGAAAAACAACAAATATGCACCCACAAAGATGGATGTCGATGATATTTTTGAGTGGATTTCATCAAAAGATTATATCCAGAAATTGATTTACCTGCATAAATTTCTACGCATGCTTCAAACATCTATTTCACTTCTTTTGTCTTCACGGATCCTTCTCATTTTGTATCTTACTAGTTTGATTTTCATTCATTTTTTCTAGGTTTTCTTTTCCCACTAGCAATCGAATTTGAAAATGCAAAGCAATGCCATAACGGGTGA
Organism: Teleogryllus oceanicus; assembly: GCA_964035755.1. Taxonomy (NCBI): domain Eukaryota; kingdom Metazoa; phylum Arthropoda; class Insecta; order Orthoptera; family Gryllidae; genus Teleogryllus; species Teleogryllus oceanicus. The sequence continues at coordinate 49,093,859 of CAXIVR010000001.1, read as the reverse complement.
GATAGTAGTGTTGTCTTCTATTGAAGTGATGGAAACAGCACTTTCTACTTCACATTACATTCTCTTAAGTTATTGCTATCGTAATATAAGTTTATGATAAAATATTTACATAAAGAAATGGCTATACAGTACAGTGTTATCTCCATGTCGTTTTAAACTGCGAATACTTTAAAAATGCGCAGTGTATTAAGAAACGGCATTCACAATATGCCAGGAAGTGTTGGTACGAATTCTTCCTCTTAGGTGATAGTATAGCTAGTAAAATTTTAGTCGTTTATCAATTTTTTGAACAAACGTTTTGAATGTGAAATATAAATACCACATACGAAACTTTTGCTTATTCATCTGCTGCTCTTTCTAAAAGAAAGTTTAAGTACATTGGCAAACTTTGAAGATCAACGCAGTTGTTTTTTTGTTAATTCCCTTCAGATGTGTCTCTTCTATGCGTGGTAGCATTCATGTTGCAAACTGCGCCGGTGTTTGGTTGTTTGACTTATTTGATTTCGATTTATCTCTCTTTTTTATTGTTGCTCCCTAGGCTCACTAGCTTATTCACCTTTTCTTATAAAAACTGACAACACTGGTGTTTTTGGATTGGTTGCAGTGTCAGGAGGAAAAAGGGCCTTATCAACGATGTACACTTCATTGTACTTGTTTGTATAAGCATTATCACGTAGATTAAATGAGTGAGCAAGAACTGAATCTGCGATATATCTTCTACAATCGGAGGTTCTGAAGGCGTTTCAGGTTTTTATAGGCGCTTTACTGATGTTATAACAGCATCAACTTCTAGATATAACAGCATCAATACAATCCACTGTCTGAGACTATCGTATTTCCCGCCGCCTGCAGTTTTCCTCTCTCTGACCCATCACTTACAAGACCTGGATAGCTTTCTTGAGAATCACGCGAAGTAGCATTATAGTCTAATCAATCTTCAGCAATTGTACATCTTGTCTTCTTTCGCTTTGAACATTTTTTAAAAAATATTCAAGAAATGTTTGTTTAGTTCAGATTTCAACAACGGTTTCTATGAATGTTTAAGCATCTGAGGGGGAAACACATGTAAATGTATGTATTAATTTCAGTAACGACAGACAGTTGCACTAGTAGAAACAGTTGTTGCAGAGGATGTAGCTGTTGCTGAGGTGAATAGCATTTTTTGCAGTTTTGAACTAGCTGCTGGTGCAGCTATTGCTGAACAGCCTTACGTGAAGGGTTTGGTTTGGACTGCACCACACACTGAATTTTGAGCCATCATGATTCAAGCTTATTTAAGCACCAGGTTTTAATGCTTTAGGTTTCGACAATTCCTTCATGCAGACAAACGTCTTTACTCGAGAATAATCTGAGATATTTCCATGTCCCAGTGGAGTAATTGTTTGTCTTGTGTTGTATGGTCCTTTTTATTTTCCTTATCTTCATTCTACACACCATTAACAGTTCTATTCAGGATGGTCTTGTACTGCTCCCTTTTCACTGCAGAAGGCACCATATGTGATAAAAACGGGCGAGGGCATTCGGGAATCTAATGGCCGAATGCGTGACTCTGGAAGCTAGCCTTTTCGGGCGTTGGAGAGGAAGGCAAATGTGGTCATCATGACACTAGAAATATCCCGCAGAGGTTGTCTCTCTTCTTCTAGTATTAACATAGAACAAAGAAAACAATTTCATTGTTGGAGAAAGAGCTTCTAAAGTTAGAAATCACATAAGGTTTTAAATCATATACCTTTTTTTAAAAACAGGTTTTTTAATTCATTTATAAATAAAAAATGTTCAACGTGTGCCTATTTGAATTTGAAAGGAAGTTTTGTAAACCTGATAATTACTAGTAGTAAGTAACCACAATCATTCTATAGATTATAGTTTACAGAATTACAGTGATTGAGAATTTATTTTTAAAGCTAGTCAGAAGGTCAGTAACACATACCAAATTTTTAGCAATTCAGCATAAGAAACATTTTTCTCTGTTTGAAAAATACTGAATTCTGGGAAAATGTACGTAGGTTGTGATCTCTCCCGAACAACAAAAAAAATATAAGACCGTGGATGTAGAAACCTATGTTTTCAGTGGTATAAGGTTCTAAGAACATTTGCATTTAGATTGTCATACATCATAGGCAATGTAAGCAAAAATGTTTTCAATATTTACTTGGAATGAAAAAATAGAGCTCCGCTCTTGCACTTGCATCTTTTCAGATCGCCTTTGGAAATTTTTGACATTTTTTGGCAATATGTCTATATGATGAATGGAATTGACTGTGGCGATATACGATATGAATATTGATTACATCGATAGCCATCATTTGGTATGCTACATTTGCTGTGAATGGTTTATCATAGCAGGAAGCGAATGAAGTACAATTGAAGAAAATCCTGAAAGTATTATAATTGAAGACGCTAAGTCTGTGAAAGAAGAATTAATTCAATATTGATATTTATGTTACTTCGTCTGCGATAAAACGATTTATATCCAACCAGTCTTCATCACAAGATAAGACAATGTAAGAGTACGGACTGTTCCTTTGCGGAGAAGGGAGGTAATTAACAACCGGCTCTGGAGAAAAACGAATCGAATTCTGTACAGTTATCGATGGAAGCTGAAGAAGCAACTCAAATGCCGCTGAACGGAATGAATGCGCGTTTTGTCTGTTACAACGGAGATTTCCGAATGGGAAAGTAAGAAAGAAGAAGAGAGAAAATCATTAAAGAAATTTCAAGAGCATTCGGAGCTCTTGAAGCGAAGGGTGAGATCACGGTGAAACAAATGCTCAAGGAGCTGAAGATCTCAAAAACCTTCCATCACATATTATAAGGGATACGTCGCTTTCTGTTGGAGCGAGGGAAGATCTAAATGGAGTAAGGGCCTAGTTTCAATATATTATTACACATGCAAAGAGAAATATTTTATTACAAAATAAATTCTAACAACAGGGACATTTATAATTTACACCAGTAATATCTCTTTGCTTTGAAATAAAAATTGTCCATTTTTATAATTGTGCAAGTGGATCACTTTTAGAAACAATCTGCCTGTAGGACAAAATGTTCCAATGATATTCAAATCAATAATTTCTTTTCTTTAAGAGTTAGAGAAAATCGTCTTGATAATCTTTTCTTAATTTTCATGAACTGCTTTAGATAACTTAGACATTAAAAGTCACTCTGATTAACAATGAGTGACTGACTTTCAATGCGCAACGGTTATTGGAGTGGCCGTGTACTGAAAACGCCTGAGTACTGCTGTTTCAACTATCACGTATCAGTCCTTCTCTCCTTCATACCCATAAGAGCAGATATGTCGTACTGCCTTTTATATTTTATATTTTTTTATTTCCAAAACTATTATTGCATGAAATAGAGGGTAACCAGAAATACATATACTAGTCAATCATCAGATTCATCATGCTGAAACGTTTTAATTTCGCCCGGTAGCCTCAAATTTACGAAATATCTCTGAGGATTGATTCTAAGTTCCACTCGTCGATAATTAAGTTTCGGCTATTGCCTTCGCTATTACGCCTTTTCCTTATATGCTTCCTGAAAAATATTCCCAGCTCTTTGAGTCACCTTAAAATATTGAGATCACGTAATATTTCTTTCCTTCTAGTAAAATGTATTCCTAGACCTTCTGCATCATTTTCAAAATAAGAGCAACAACGGCTTTTTCTGGCGTTTCCCTCTTAAGTTTGTATCGAATTTCTTGGTTGTCGGCCATCTCTTCTAAAAGGCAGCAATATTTAGGCAATTAAAGTTTCTCCATTAAACGAACGCTGACGAAATCTTGAAATGGAGATCGACTACTTTGTGTCAAACTAAATATACTAATTTGTGTTCTTTTGCCTCAGGTGAATTGAGACATCGTTGGAATGGAATGGTCCTACATGGAATTATGAAAGCACTTTTACACACCACTAATTTTTAAATTTATATGTGAAACAAATTTGTATACATTATTTACTAGTATAAACACATGTAGGGTCCGACATCATGGCGGAGATTTATGTCGTCCACAGCGCTGAGTGCCGTCTCCTGAACATGATTGTTAATGATGCCGCGAGTGCGGCATTTTGGGGGTTGAGGTGGATGCCGAAGTCTGCAAGGAGCCCTCGGCCACCGTCGTTTGAGTCTGGAGCTCTTGCGGCGAAATTGCAAGTCAACATCTCTTAAAATATCATCATACAGTTGTTCTTCCCAACCAAGAACACTTTTACTTCAGTGCATTTCGCATTTCAGCAGCACCTTTTTCTATACTTAACAAAGAATATTGCTTTTTCATTTCATTTTCTACAATAAATGTGAGTTACCTCAGTTTATAAAAGTTAATTATGGAATCTAATGGTTCCGCTTATTCCACAGAATATTCACCAGGAGACATAATCATTTCCATAACTGGCCGTATCCTTCAGTATAAGAGAAGGTTTATGAGAGCCCTTCACACAATGTTTGATACAGACAGTTCTTATTGGCACAAGAAACATGACTGCAAGCAAACATTTAATTATTGTACTTGTAAATACATGAAGTGAATCCAACGACACTTCCATGTTTACAATCCAAATGCTCAACGTGAACAAATACCACATCCAAGTGGTAATTTCTATTTTTTAAAAATTCGATGTCACATAATCTTCTTCTATTTCTGTGACGTCCATATATAAATTGTAGATATCAGTCTACACTAACTTGCATTTTACCCCGCGAACCACGCGAAAAAAGTCCTTTCTCGTTATTCTTACCCAAAATATTAAATATTTTGATTGAATTAATTCTTAAAATATCAAACCGCTTCCAATGGGAAGTTGACATTAGAAAAAATGACCGTTTTCTTCCTTTTTCTTTCCAGCACTAGGCATGTTTGTGTGCATTGTCTTCACCATCTCGTCTTTGTCTACAAGCATATTTGCGTCCGGAATGTTGATGATTTGAGTGTTTAGAGAGGTTGTCTACTCTATTTCTATAAACTATCTTTACTGTAAATGTACCTTCCACTGATGCATAAGATTTCGACGTGTGCAGAAGCCGCCTTGTGGTTCAACTTCTTTAACGGTCAACTGGTATTGCGACTGGAGCTTTTCAAACAATGCCTCATGTTCAGCAGCTACCTCACTATTTCACATACACAGCATTTTTCAACATGACCACTTATTAAGAGCTTTAAAACTGATTCTGGTTTGCATTGGATCTGAGAATAAAATCGTGAGCTTTAGATCGGTCACCCGAGTATGGAGCGCTGTGCTGCCCCTGTGAACTGGCAGCGCTCCTAGTGGCGGATTGTGGCATTATCCCACGGATGCCGCAAAAATAATGCCCGAGTCACATGACCTCCTACGTCATCTGCCCCCCCCACGCACTCGTCTTGAAGCCGTCTAGTGCCACCGACGCCGCATTTTGTGCCCGTCGTCTGCGAACCAGCCCCCTACCCTGTGGGGTGGCCTTTGTTCGGGAGCCTATATTTGGCTCCGTCATCCCCATACCTTGCAACGCAGGAGCACGGAGTCAAGTCTATGACGCTACATTGCCAACCGGGAACGGTACTTGAATGATTAGGAAGAAAACATAAATAAGGACTCTAAGAAGAGACATTGGCAGCCTTGCAAAATCATACACAGTGTTCTTTTATAATGTTTTAATCGCGCTAGTTTAAAGGGTCTCCGTACAAGTGGGCCAATGATACAAGAAAGAGCACTTCGAATTGCATCAGACTTTGGAGTTGAAAACTTTAACGTTAGTGATGGTTGGGTTGATTTCGTGTTCACCACAACAGTTTTCAACTCAATGAAAATACAACCAGTCACAGGAAATAGCAAATTTTCGGTATAAACAAAGAATATGAGCCATGAGACATCTACAACGGATGAAATGGACCTTCCTTTTAAAGCAATACCGGACAGAACGCTTATAGTGAAAAGAGTCAAATGCAACGGTGGTAAATTATGAAACTAAAGACTGACAACAGCAATATACGCCCATACGTGTGGGGAAAAAGAGCAACTTATTGTATTATACACACTGCGTCCATGATTCCTCAAATATGATGACACTACGTGGAGAAACATATTCTGGTACGCCATAATAAAAAGAAAAAGAATGGATTGCGTACGAAATTTTTCGTTAATGGCTTCACAAAATAAACAGGAAAATGCAATATTCAAACAGGCAGATTTTACTGATCGTCAATAATGATCCATTGCAACGAAAAACTTTGAAATGTAGAAATAAAATGCTTTTTGCCAAATACGGCATCTTGCTTGCAATCTCAGGACAGGACGTCAATTGCATGTTCAAAATCTTGCATATGAAAAAAGGTTGAAATATTTAGTTGCTAGAATGGATGAGGCCAAAACAGTTATGAATTAGCAAAATCTACTACAGTTTTGGATGCTGTGGTTTAGGTGCAAAGTGCGTGGAATGAAGTGAAACCTGAAAGAATCGGAAATTGTTTTATACACTGCAGATTTGGGAGTGCTTATTTGACTGAAGAAGCAGTGCGTGACCCCAGTGTAGAAGTCATCGACAAGTTGGCTAAAGTCAGCCGAATTGATGTTGACGTTGATAATAAAGATGAGCGGGTCGACTCTTTCATTGACAGTAACGTTTGTGTTTTGGATGACGTGATTTCGGAAGTTAGCCTAGGTTGTATCGACGAAGAAAGTGGTAGATTTCACGTTGAACATTTATTACCTCATGTACTTATATATTAGAAGGAATAGGTAATAACCTATAGCCAATAGGCTAAAGAATTGAAAAATGAATAGTAAAAACTGTTTTAGGTGAGATTAAAAAATGTAGACACATTTTTGTGGCTGAACATATAAAGAAATTTAAACAGACAGCTCTATCATGTTTTATGCTCAAGACGAATAACGAAGCCGACCTGGATTACCGAGGTGGCTAAGAGCGAGTACCGACTCAGCGCTTCGGTCCGAAGGGTCGCGGGTTCGAGTTCCGCCTTGGGCATGGTTGTTTGTCCCTTGAATTTGTATGTGTTGTCGCGGAGGGCCTCGCGTTCTGCTGACCCCAGATCAGACGAGCCCGCAAGTGCGTTGGCCTATTGTATGGTCGAAAATGCGTCTCATCGGGAAGTAAAGGGTAACCTGTTGTTGGCTGGATAAAAGCCCTAGAAAAAAACAACGAATAATGTACGAGTATGGTATGTACTACATTTTTTCCTTGTTAATAAATTGCTAATTATTTGCATATTATTTGTATTTGTTATTTAATAAACTAATAAATACATAGTTTATATATGTATATATTTACGTCGTGCTCAACATACAGACTTGATAAGACACACCTCTTTAAAACGACCACATCTAGACACTTTTAGATGCAAATTAAACTGGTCGGCATAAATATGTTTCACAGTATTAGCATCTCTTCTATTTCCAGGGCAAGTCTGCAAACTCTTTTCCTCGGTTTCGCGAAAATTGAGGCCAAGTACTCGGTTGCCCTCCACTACACGACCTCTTATATTTTCGCAGTCCGATTTTGAACTCACTAATTTCTACGACGGAGCCGTAGCCGACTACGTCCGTTTGCGGACTACGTCTGATGCAAATATCTACTGTGCAAATACATTCTGTGCAAATACATTCTTTGCAATACGGCTTCCGAATAGCTTGCGACACAGTTACCTCTTTTTCAGTATCTCTTTTGCAGCAATATTCACTCATGGATGATTCTTGTGGCACGAGAAGTCTACAAATCCTTCACCTATAATCCCAGAAACGGATAAAAATTACCCACATTCCGAACATTGGTTTCTTCTTCGAATTTTCTTCATGGCTTATCTCAATAATTGCCAATGTCTTCTGTTCATAGCGTCCATGCACACATCGCGCATAAACGAGAGCCACTCCGCATTAGTCTAGTGCGGTAGTTTCTGGCCTCCTCGCAGCAGTCTTGTGCGACAGTGCTGGCAGATACCTCTTTTATAGTATGTCTTTTGTGGCAAGTTTCACTCTTTAATGATTCTTTTGGCACGAGAAGTCTCCAAATCCGTCGCCTATGTATCCAGTATCGGTTAATAATACGCCACAATTCAGACATGAGTTTCCTCTTCGATTTTTTTCTTGGCTTTCCTTAATCATTGGAAATATCTTCAGTTCAAAGCATCCATGCAAACATCGCGCAGAAATGAGAGCCACTCCGAATTAGTCTTGTTCGGCAGTTTCTGACCTTCGTAGAAACACTGAATCATAGTTTCATCGTAAGTATATTTATTTGCGAAGCAATACTTGATTCGAATAGATTGCTACACTGTTACGTTTTTGCACTTCCTCTTTTGCAACACTTTTCACTCTTGGATGATTCTTTTGGCACAAGAAGATTCTAAACCCCGCTCTTATGTTACAAGTAGCGGTTAATAATGCCCCCCACTCCGGACATACGTTTCTTTTTTGATTTTTCTTCATGGCTTTCCGCAATCATTTGGCGTTGATTTTCATCTTCTTTATTATCGTCGCTAATGCCCGCTGGATGTAATTCTGTTTCATTATTTTTTCCTTTCTATCTCTGCTCTGTGTTCACCTGTCTGTGTTTCTTTGCTTATTATTTCTACTCTTTTCTTAGTTCCGGCCCCTATATTTGTTGTTTCACTTTTTGCTGTTTGTATTGTCACGACTGTCCCCTTATCTTGTGATTGGTTGACGCCGGCCGGACGTAGCTCAATCGGTTGAATTGGATGGTGGAAGGAAGTTGATGAAAATAGTTTCAACCAGATAGAAGTTATTGTAGGTTAATAAAAGTGGGCTTTATTCCTGACAGGTGTCAGAGAAGTTACATTGAGAATTTCGATTAAAAATAACCCTACCTAATGAGCTCATACAAAAAAATTTAAATTAAATTACAGATTCAGTTCTTATTCTTAAATTACAACAGCCAATGCGCGGCAACGCTTACATAAATGAAGTTTTTAGGAGAGTGCTAAATCCTGCGCGCAGGTTTATTTTGCCTGATGGCGGCTGGTGACGAGAGAAGTGTCCTCGGGTCGCTGACCTCATCAGCTGGGGACTGCGTGCTCGGGGAAGCGGGGCCCTTGGCGGCCGTGGCAGCGTCTCCTGCACCGGTCGCGCTGGGGGGCGCGGCGTCAGGCCGCGTCAGCTGAAGGAAGCCCGGGGTGCTGGGGCCGTCTCCACCTCTCGGAACGACTAGCGGCGGCACCACATCAGGTATCGGTTGGCGGCGTGGCTCAGGAAAATGACGAAAGTCATCAGAAGGTACAGGCAAGCATTAACCTGTGTCTAGCTGGGCGAAATAATGACTGGCCGTTTTATGCACAGTGGCGCAATGGTCACGAATCACAGTGCCAACAATCTCGGCGAATTGATCTAAGACCGAGAAACCATTCTTTTCTGCGCGTGAGCCTCTCGTGAAACTCCTCGGCCGAAAGTCAAATCGAGAGTGTTTCTTGGATTTTGCTCCGTGCGTTCGAGCCCTTTGGTTCCCCCCTCCCCAAATTGCTTACTTTCTTTCGAAATCACCCCTTCCCCTGTCATTTGTAATCTGATTGGCCTAAGCCTGTGGCGTCGTGGTTAATTCTTCACCAATCAGATTACAAGAATTTCTAAAATTTTCCGTCAATTCGACCTTTCCTCTCTCTCTCTTTAAGTGCGTGCACGTGTGCAATGGCCGTTTTCATAAACAGTCTTTTCAATAAACAGAGTTAATGTACTTCCCAACCGGGGAATCACCTAATGAAAGATATTGGCTTCGAGGACAGTGAAGCATTCATAAGGGTGGGCCCTGCCCGCGCGCGGCTGCGGGTCGTAAATCCCTTTGGGGACGGGCAGTTACGGAGGGGCCTGCCAGCTGGCGCGCGGCTGCGGGTCGTGTTCCACTAATTTTTCTTATTATACGTGAAAATCATGTGCCGCCACAGTATGTTCCTTTTAATCGGAGTTCCTTCTGCGGCGTGTTCCACTAATTTTTGTTTTTGTGGCCATTGTTTCTTCTGTTTTCAAGTTGCTTTCCTATTTCCTGTTTTTTTGGCTATGAAATCTACTATGTTTTGAATGTTTATTGCCATTTCATTTAACTGTCTGTTTCTTACTTCCTCTTGCTTAAACACGTGTTTGCAGATTTTGCTTATCCATAGCAGAGTACACTTTGTCTCTTTATTATGTCAAAATCTCTTTTTGCAGTACCAACACACTCTCTGTGAAACCATTGTCGCATTTTATTGCGTCTGTAACTTCGAACGTTTTGTCGCATTCTCCTCAGTCTGTGCTGGCTTCGCTATGCCTCACTTTTGCTCCGTCAACTTGCAATTTTTAGGTCTTCTTGAATGTATTCAGTTTATGCTTCTGGTCTAATTTATTTCAGTCCAAATGTGTGTCGCGGTAACTGTGTAGCGTGCACAGAAGTAGGTGGCGCACCTTAGGTGATGTTGACTTGTCGCACTATCGTCGTTTCAAGTAGTCCAGGCTCTGCTATTTTGACATTTTTGTGCAAAGCGTTGCAGTGGCATTGGTTATGTTATTTTTCAGCTCATGTGGCTTTGGGGGCAAATATTCTGTTCTTTATTTCTCTGCACTTCTGTCGCACTGCTTTCCAGTCGCTTCGAACTCGATATTGCTGTTGATCTTCCGCTATTATCCGGATACGGCTATTATCCACTGTCGTTTGCTCTTCACGGTTGTAGGAAATTTATGAAACGATATTTCTGTACAGTGAGTAGTTTTGCAACAACGAACGCAGCAATAACCCACAACTGTTTACTTTACAGTTGTCAATTCTTTGTAAATTAGCCCTGCGTAGGTCATGAGCCAATAGGCGATCGGTTAAGAGATCATGTGGCATTTATCACCAAACGCACAGGGTGTGAATTTGAATAATTATTTCAACTGGCGACGGAGGGATTCTGTCGAGAGACACCAGATAAGGTATTTTGTTTTCTTTCGTATGGTGGAGAATATTATTTTTTTTTTGTTTTTTGTTTTTTTTTTTTTGAGTGAAGAAACTGTGAAACGAATTAAGAGAGAATGCCGAGTTTCATGTAAATTATCTGTTCTAGGGGACACGTGTCTGAAATCGGGCAATATTCCTGAATTTTCATTTTGTTTTTAGTTCACGAAAATCCTTTTCTTTCTCTGTTAGAACATAGGTGATTTTGCAGTCTGTAGAAATTCCGTACGGTCGTTAATAGGACCAGGCAATAATCACATCAGATACGTGCAGAGACACGAATGAAGTAAAATTTTAGAAACATAGTCATTTTTTGGGAATTGATTTATTTATAACGCTTATATTCTTACATAATTTATAACACTTATTTTGCATAAACTTGCATAATTTTATTAATATGCTAAATAAATTTTTGCTACATCTACCTTATATTTGCCTGTAATCGTCTTTTTTTAAATCTTGGGACTTTAAATGGGATGAATCATTGATCCCAGGCACACGTACATGTTTGTATGTTTTATAAGTGTTGATAGCTAGCAAGTAAGAAGAATGTATGTACTATGATCGTTCTCTTTGTGCCAACCAGTCTTTTGTGTGTGTCTGGCCCTGTTCTGAAACACGTGTGCTCCGTCCGTGGCCGGAGACAGCTTCACCAAGTGGTCATATGACCACTTTCGTTCGCTCAGTCAAGAACCGTCGGCTGGTCGAGAGCCGATATTCCACGGTTTGCTGCGAATGCTCCGACAGTTTGCCTCCTCTGAAATGCCTCCTTTCACCTCAGATGTTGATAGATGGATAGAAATTTATTCTACAATTGGGCAGATGATGCCCGGTGGCAGAATGCAAAATTACAATTACCAATAAAATAATAATATATAAAAAATAAATATAAACAAATTGACTTTGTCATTTCCTATATATGCAGATGGCATTTACATTCCTATGCTGAACATTAAAATGCATATACACTAACACATAAATGAATAAACTTTCATATTACACAAATATACATACGCGTGTATACATTGAGAGACGAAGGAACCCTCACATACACACCAGTCAGAACTTATTCAGTCATATTCAGAAGAAATGAAATCACTTCACTTACTGCACTGCATATAACTTTATCTAAATATTAATTGTTCATTTTTTATGTAGAGTACGCATAATCGCCCATTTCACTTCACTTCACTTCACTTCATTTCACTATACTTTTTCACCGTATTGACTAATTTCCTTTTTCTAAAACCTCGCGCTGAGCAAGGTGTTGGCTCAAACACTGCCGCAGGCAAATCGTTCCAATCACTATAGTTCTGTTTACAAAGGAGAATTTCCTACGTCCGTTCTTTTGTATTCTTCTAATTTTATATTTGTGATCAAATCTATTTAAGTAATCTGGTTTATCTAGCTTCCCAGAATTTCCTGCTATGCGGAGCAAACTAACGTAAGATTTATGCGCGCAAAGTCGTGCCTCTTCCTCCGGCGTTCTAATGGTTCCAATGCAGTGCTCTTCCGAAATGTATATTTTACCGCTCTGTTTTGTATCCTCAAACTCTTTTTAAGTCCTATTGTGCACGGATCCCAACAACTAGCCCGGCATTCCACACCGGCTCAATAAGCTGAGGTATACGCGATTTCTTTTGCTTGCATACATTTTTAAGATTTCATGACGAAAATGCAAAGACCTCAAGCTTACCCATTAAGTATAGAATTGTTTGTTTCACATCCCAATTTACAATCCAGGAGAATGCCAAGGTATTTACAGGTCGAGACTTTCGGAATTGCGTCATTACCTAGATGATAAGGCATCAGCGAAAAGCTCTGGCCCTACAAAATGCGGATCGCTTTACTTTTTCTTTTCCATTTATAGTCATTTTATAGCTAATGCCCAAATCGTAAATTTTATTTAAATCGTCTTGTAGTTGAATCATATCGTGCTGATCTGCACCTCCCTTTAAGAGAATATACAGTTGTCGTCGAAGAGTGGAATTGTGACGTTATATTTCGCAATAAATTATTTACAAAGATAAGAAACCGCAGGGCCTATGACACTGCCCTGAGGAATTCTTGGAAGTAATGTTACCTTTTCCGATAAGTGCTGTCCAATTCGGACTTTTGCACTTCAAGGTTTGGTCGATTTTTGAAAATTGGCACTACAGGCAGATTTCAATCATTCGGCATAATTTCGTTGTTGATTGATATAGTGAAAATCTGACCAAACATTTATTGTTTCCGCTATCTTTAACATGTCAGTTGTAATGCTATCCGGACTGCAAGACTTATAGTTTTTCATTTTTTTCAAATGTGTTACCTGCTCTGATCAATTTTTTGAATATGTGGATCCACGTTATTGTGCTCCTAAGTGATAATTTAGCTTTTGTTTGTATACAGAACATAACACTATTGAATCTACTGGCTTTCTTCTTCATCGTCTACGACCACATTTTGCTATTTTATAGGAGTGTGTGTCTCTCCTGTTTACTCTCGCCGGTGGCGTACAGTTGAAAAAACTTTGCCTACATTTCGTTATCATCTAAATTTAACTTAAGATACGATTCTTGCGCAGTTTTCTTTATTTTCTACTTTCCTTTACCTTAGGATTGATTGTTAGTGATTATGGGTGGTAAACCCCCGGGTTTTTTTTGTAAGCTTAGTGCGGTGGTGGTAGTACATGGGAGGTGGTTGACTCCGCTGGATGGCGAGATCCGGCGGCTCCTGCCGGCGACGTACGGGTTTCCCAACAAGGTATCTCCCACTAGCGGGGTACCGCCCCAACCAGAACAAGCTCTAAACCCCCGACCAGTCTCCCGGCATGTGTGTGGTAGTGCATGTTAGTGTAAGCGTGTGTAAGGGGTGAGGATAGGACAAGGAAGAGGAAGTTTAAGATGGCACGCGACTCGTTGCCCGTTTGTTGGGGTACCGCTCTGGCATTTGTCTGGTTTGATCGCAGAAACAACGAAAAACGACCAGAGCAGCCGGTTGCGAATTCTCCTCCAGACGACTGAATTTGACGTACCAGGTCGAAAATCATACCGCCGTCGGGACTGAATCTACGACCCGCGGTCAGAAGACTGCAGTGACATCAGTTGATGCAAGCGACCTCCGCCAGTCTCCCTTACTTCCGGATACACCTTGGTGTATCTTGTACATTGATAGCGGAAGTATCTTGATACTTTGCACGGGTATACTTGAAAACTTCAATGGTCAGAGGATCAGCGATGAAGTTGTTGGAAGAGCCGAAGCAGCAACCCTTTGCAGTTTGACGTAGGATTTGGCTGCAGCCTGCCTAGAAGGACACCATGATATAAATCTAGTGATGCTAAAACAGCACGTACTTTCCTGTCTGTACTTTCACGCACACTTACGCAAAATACTCATATTTTCGAAAAATTGAAATGACAAATTTCAAAATCTATTTTTAAGGAATAGATTTCATTAAGTGAAAAATCTTTATCGTCACAATTATAGTTGTAGAAGACGCAAAATTTTTTTTGAATCTTTACAATTTTCAAAAAATCATAGTTTTCAACGAACATGTAACCTGCGTCAACCTGCTCATTACATATCCGAAAACAAAATTTAATTTATAACGATGGAGCTTTTTTTTTAAAGATTTTAATTCATCATATAAAGAACCGAGCAAAATTAAAATATCGGATTCAAATTCAGAGGCCATGACAGCGGTCAGAAGGTTTGGGGAAATATTTTAGAGAAAATCGTTTACCGGTCTCGCGTTAGCTCTGTTCACAGACGGACGGACAGACCGACGACAGACTGAATTTGATTGATTGATTTCTTCATGTTTCCGGGCGCGTCAACTGCTCTATAATCCCCTTAGTAGGCATGTTTTTTCCCCGGGAGATGATGGCGATCTTCCCGCGGGATGGCCAGAAAAGGCGCCCACCTAGTGGGGGTTTCAACCAGGACTCTTACACCCGCGGGGCACCACCCCAGTCTGGGGCAGGTCTATGCTCCTGACCGATCTCCCGGAATATGTGGTGTGTAGTACATGTAAGTGTAAGCGGGGTGTGAGGGGATGGATAGGACAAGGAATGGAGGACAGATCGCGCGCGGTCCGTGGTCCGTATGATAGGTACTGCTCCCAAAATTCGCCTGGTGTAATCGGAGAAACCACGGAAAAATACGATCAGGCAGCCGCTCGCGAATTCCTCCAGATAGCGACTGAATTGACCCGCTGACAAGCTAGTGCCGAAAATCCTGCCGCCGCGCCGTGATGACTCCAAGCCAGGACCTCCTGGTCAGAGGCGCTGCAGTGACATCAGTTGATGCACTGAGCTATCGCTCCCGGTACTGAATTTGACATACCTGATAAGTTAGTGTCGAAAATCATGCCGCCGTCGGGACTCGAACCTGGGACATCCCGATTGACGGACGGAATACAGACGTTTTCCCGTCATCCGAATTTTGGGCATCAAGGACCCATAAACATGGAGTCTGGCTACATAAAGTGTTAGAGGTTTTTTTCTAAATTTAGTATGTGATTTATGCATTGTCGTTCCCAGGGCACTGTAATAAGAGTTTTATTCGAAAATTCGCCATTTTTTCGCGCAGCGTTATGTAACGTAAGAAAGTTCGTGTCTGGACAACGTTGGGAGCGGACGTGTTTCTTAGGGGCCCGCACAGGTAGTGAGATTATGGGTTGCGAGCGCGACCTCCCGGGGCCCGATGGGGCTGTTAGGAGCAGCGAGCGACGTGTTCCCGTGTGGACACTCGCATTCATCTAGCGGTTCCACACCCAATGCTTTTACGTTTTTCGTAATTGGGCATTACTTATAATAGGAGGAGTGGAATTAAATTCAGGTCCTTACACCAGACGGGTTGTTTTGATTGCTTTTTCTTTTTTTCCGGAGCGCCAACTGCTTTGGCATTAGTCCGCTTAGTGGTCATGTTTTCTCGGGAGTTGGCGGATGTCACGCTCAAACCATCATAGACAATCGATCAAACCAGTGGAATATTTAGTACTATTTATTACTAATTTACCAAAATTAATTTATTACCCCCGTTTCTGAAAGATGGTACCCAGCGTGACAGTCACGCGGCCCAACCCATGCAAAATGGAAAAACACCCTGAACTGATATGAGTGTTTAAAAGACATTTTTATAATTTATTACTCTAAATGAAAACTCTTATTCATGCGTTTAAAAAAAAAAATACAAACACAATTAGTTATCACCGCACGAATTGCGTATTAAGAGTATAACTCCTCAAAAACTGCAACCAATACAAAATACATATACAATAATAGTACACAGTCAGTTTCTAATATTTACCCCAAGAAAATTTTGAATGGAAACAATTTAAGAAATATTGTAAAAACTAAATCGTAGAAAACATCGAAGATTCAACTTAAAAAATTGAAGAACTAACGAGCAAATCGCATTAAACAACACATCATTTCACAGATATACACATTACTTAACACTAAACAGAAATTTATTACTCCTATTATTTGAAATAAATAATTTTAAAGAGACATACTTATGCAATAACGAACGGTATTGATGAAGTATTTAGAGCAAGAAGCAACAGCCGAACCACCCCGCAAAAGAAGACATTACGTTCCGTTAGCTACCATCATGTAGCAAATTATGAACGCCGAAACGCATGAAAGAAATATTGTGAAATCAAACGATAGGTCAAAATATAAGAGATTCAATTTAAATTTGGAAACCAACTAGCACAACGCATTAAACCAAACACATCATTTAAGAGACGTATTACACTGTTATTTAAAACAAACTAAAAATTTAAATTCTCCGGTTGTTAACGAAATAAATAATTTTAAAATCGACATACAACGCAATAACGCACGGAATTAATGAAGTAATTTTGGAAAAAAAGCAAAGAAAAATGAAACAATCCTGAAAAAGTAGACATTATTTTATGTTATTTAAACCCAGTAGAAAATTATTAACGCGGAAACGCATTAAAAATATTTGTAAACTCAAACGCAATGGTCAAAATATATAGATTCAAATTAAAATAGTAAACCCAAGAGCAAAACCGCACTAAACTAGACACAGCATTTAAGAAACGTATCACACTATTATTGAAAACTAACTAGAAATTTATTACTCGTATTGTTAAAGAAATAAATAAGTTTAAAAAAATGACATACATAGACAAAAACGCACTGTAATCGTGACGTAATTTTTGGAGTATAGTAAACCACGAGAAAATGAAACCATCCTGTAAAAGTAGACATTATTTTTTGCTATTTAACACCAGTAGAAATTTTAACGCGGAAACGCATTTAAGAAATATTGTAAAAATTAAACGCAATGGTCAAAAGTGCAAGAGATTCAAAGTCAAAATAGAGTACCATAATACAAACGCATTAAACAAAAAATTATTGAACAGACGATTACACGTTATTTAAGACTAACTAGAAATTTATTACCGTTTGTTTACGAAATAAAAAATTTAAACGACATACATAGGGTAACGCACGGATTCATAAAGTAAATGGATATAGTAGAAGTCAAAGTAAAAGGGAAAACCCATCCTGAAAAAGAGAAATTAGTTGTTATCTAAAATATAGTATAAATTATGTACGTGAAAACGCATTTAAGAAATTTTGTAAAACTTAAAGTTAATCGTTAAAAAATGCAAGAGATTCAAATTCAAAATAGAGAGTATAAACACAATCCCATTAATCAGGGCCCCATCATTTAGAGACGTATCAAATTGTTATTTTAAAAATAACTTAAAATTTATTACTCCTATTGTTAAAGAAATAAATACTTTGAAAAATGGCATACTAACGCAAATGCACTGAATTTAAGGTTTTTAGAGTATATTCACAAGTAAAAAGATGACAATTTTGTACAGGATTGGTTTCATTTACTTGTGGCTTACTACACTCTAAAATTACTTCATGAATATGGTGCGTTATTGCGTATGTATGTGGTTTTTCCAAAATTATTTATTCCGTTAAAAAGGGGAGTAATAAATATCTAGTTAGTTTCAAATATAAGTGTAATATGTCTCTTAAAAAGATGTGTTTTGTTTAATGCGATTGTCTGTTGGTTTCTTTTTTATTTAAATCTCCTCATATTTTAAACATTAGATTGAGTTTATCTGATATTTCATGCGTTTCTAGTTCATAGTGTCTATTAGTGTTAGATTACACAACATAATGACAAATTTTGTACAGGATTTGTTTACTTACTTGTGGCTTTATACACTTAAAATTACTTCACGAATACAGTGGTTCTTGCATATGTATGTCGTTTCCTTAGAATTATTTATTTCGTTAACAACCGAGCAATAGATTTTGTAATTAGTTTTAAAAACAGTGTAATATGCCCTTTAAAAGATCTGTTTGGCTTAATGCGATTGTCTGTTGGTTCAGTCTATTTTGTAATTTTTAAACTCTTGCATAATTGCCCCTTGCGCTTGAGTTTACACAATATTTCTTAATGCGTTTCCACGTTCATAATTTTCTACGTGTGTTAAATACAATAATATAATGTCTACTTTTTTACAGAATTGGTTTTATGTATTTGTGGCTACTATTCTCTAAAACTACGTCACAAATACAAGGCGTTCTTTGTATGTATGTCGTTTTAAAATTATTTTCTTTAACAATAGGAGTAATACATTTTAGTTATTTTAAAAAAAAAACAAAGTGATACGTCTCTTTAAATGATGTGATTGGTTTAATGCGATTTTGTTCGTTGGTTCTGTCTATTTTAAATTTGAATCTCTAGATATTTTAACCATTAAGTTTGAGTTTACAGAAAATTTCTTTAAAAGCGTTTCCACGTTCATAATTTTCTACTGGGTGTTAAACAACATAAGATAATGTCTACGTTTGTACAGGATTGGTTTATTTTTTTAGTATACTATACTCCAAAATTACTTCACTAATGCAGTGCGTTTGCGTATGTATGCCATTTTTAAAATTATTTCTTCTTAACAATACATAATAATTTTCTAGTTAGTTTAAATAATAGTGTGATACGTCTCTTAAATGCTGTGTCTGGTTGATTGCGATTGTGTCGTTGGTTCTGTCTATATTTTAATTTGAATCTCTATATTTTGACCATTAGTTTGAGTTTAAGAATATTTCTTAAATCATGTTTTACGTTCATAATTCTCTTTCTATATGTTAGATAACATAACATAATTTCTACTTTTTACAGGATAGGTTTCATTTACTTGTTTTTTATACTATATATTTACTTTAATGAATGCCGTGCGTTATTGCATATGTATGTCGTATTTTAAAATTCTTTGTCTCGTAAACAACTCCAGTAATAAATTTCTAGTTAGTCTTAAATAACAATGCAATACGTCTGTTCAATGATTTTTTAGTTTAATGCGATTGTGCTCGTTAGTACTTCATTTTTTAATTTGAATCTCTTGATATTTTGACCAGTGCGTTTGAGTTTACACAATATTTTTTAAAAGCGTTTCCGCTTAATAATTTTCTACTGGGGTTAAATAACAGAAAATATTATCTACTTTTGTACAGGATTGGTTTATTTACTTGTGACATACTATACTTTTAAAATTACTTCATTAATTCCGTGGGTTTTTGCGTATGTATGTCGATTTTAAAATTATTTATTTCGTTAACAACCGGAGTAATTAATTTCAGTTTGTTTTAAATAACAGTGTAATACGTCTCTTAAATGATGTGTGGTTTAATGCGATTGTGCTTGTTGGTTATGTCAAATTTTTAAATTGAATCTCTTTTATATTTTGGGCCATATCGTTGAGTTACAAATATTTCTTATTTCGTTTCGGCGTTCATAATTTGCTACATGATGGTAGCTAACGGAACGTAATGTCTTTTTGACAGGATAGGTTCATTTGCTTGTGGCTTACTATGTCTAAGGTACTTCATCAATACCGTTCGTTATTGCATAATATGTCTCTTTAAAATTATTTATTTTGTAAATAATAGGAGTAATAAATTTCTGTTTAGTGTTAAGTAATAGTGTGGGATATCTGTGAAATGATGTGTTTGTTTAATGCGATTGTGCTCGTTAGTTCTCTCAATTTTTGAAGTTGAATCTGTCGATGTTTTGACCAATACGATTTAGTTTTTTACAATATTTCTTAAATTTTGTTTTCACATTCAAAATTTTTTCTTTGGGGTTAAATATTAGAACTGACTGTACTATTGATTGTATATGTATTTTTTTAATTGGTTGTAGTGTTTTGAGGTAGTTGGTACTCTTTAAAATACGCGAATGTCGGCTGCAAACTAATTGTGTTTGTCAATTTTTTTTTTTTTTGTAAACCGCATGAGTAATGAGTTTCATTTTAGAGTAATAAAATTTGTAATAAATGTGCTCTAAACACTATATCAGTTCGGATCGTTTGTGCTCATTTTTTGGGTGGGCCAGCGTGACAGTCAGCTGGGACAACCACCTTTTTTTCAGAAACGGAGGAGTAATAAATTTACTTTTTGGGTAATAAATTAGTAATAAATGAGTACTAAATATTCCACTTGGTTTGATGTGATTGTGCTATGGTGGTTGAGCCAGCTTGACATGGCCGGAGTTGGCGGTGGTCTTCACCCGATGGATGGTGAGATCTGGCGCCGACCTACCGTCGGCTAGTTGGGTTTCCCCCTAACCAGACTTTCCCACCAGCGGGGCTCCGCCCCAGCCGGGACAAGCTCTAAGCTCGATCGGTCTCCCGGAATATGTGGTAATGTAGTGCATGTGGAGTGTAAGGTATGTGTGTAAGGTGGAGAGGATAGGACAAGGAAGAGGAAGGAAAGATCGCGCGCGGTCCGTGGCCCGTGTGGTAGGGTACTGCTCCGGCATTCACCTGGTGTTGATCGGAGAAACCACAGAAAACTACCGATCAGAGCAGCCGGTCGCTAGAATTCTCCTCCATGCAGCGACTGAATTCGACCTAGCTGAAAAGCTTGTGTCGAAAATCCTGCCGCCGTCAAGACGAACCTAGGACCTCCCGGTCAGAGGCGCTGCAGTGACATCAGTTGATGCACTGAGCTCCCGCTCCCGGTCCAGACGGCGTTTCCCTTCGAATGCAAACTGGCGGTGTGAGGACTGCAGAAACGGGGAAGCAAATGTGCGAAGCGAGCTATCGCGGGTTTCACAAATGAGTTCGTAAAAATGGCAGCCAATCTCGAGGAAACGAAAAGGGGAGCAGCGAAACATGAAGATGGCGCAGCAACGGCTACGGCGCCTATACCGCGGTGAGGCTTGGCAGGACAGACTTCTAGGGTGGCGTGACGCGGCGGCGACAGTGGCGACAGCAGCAAACATAATACGAAAATTTCCCCTTTCCCCGCGAAATCGACGTTTCACACGGATTGTCAGCCCTGTTGCTGTGAGAGAATGTCCGCCGAGGGAACAAGGTTCCTATGGGCACGAGTTCTGATTCTGGTAGGGAAACCCAAGCAATGTCGTTTCCACGCCCTTGACAAGCCGGAATGCCACACGTCGCAGCACCTATTTTTTCCCGGGGCCTATTCTTCGACATTGAGAAACAGAAGCCCGATGTATACCAAATGGGAAATTTGCATGCAAATATAATTCACACTCGTTTGCCAACCTTCTGTTATTATTGCATAAACACATCAATGTATTATGGTTCAGTTCAATGCGTTTGTAGTACACCCAGTTAACAGTCACTTGAACCATCATCCATGCTCATATCAACTAGTGAATTAGCTAAAAACAACAATATCTGTAAATGTTGTTTCGTCTGACAAGACGATTTCTGAGTGACTCGCAGCCAATTGTTGATTTAAATTATTATAATCAATGAGCTAACCATCGTCATCGGAGGGGCTTCCCGAACCTGCCATGCCGAACTCGTCGCATATTATATCTGTCTACGGGTGCTTCTGATAACGCCGATTTTTACCGAAATGACAAATTTTTAAATTAAATCTAAATACAACCCCAGAAATTAAATAATAATAATAATAATAATAATAATAATAATAATAATAATAATAATAATAATAATAATAATAATAATAATAATAATAATAATAATAATAATAATAATAATAATAATAATTGGAAATGTTCGAATTGTATTGTCGAAAAATTTTATTGATGTCTAATTGATTGACCTAAATATAATCACTTTAATTATGTTTGTTAATCTTTAAAAATCTAATGTCGTACTAATTACAACCTAGTAATTAACGAATAAACAAATAAATTCACTGATTTAGTATCCCGGGGACACAAGGTTCCCAAAAATGAATTTCTATTTTCGCCCAGCTAACAGTCAGATATAATTGATAATTAGAGATCCTAACGAGTACTACGTGAGTCGTTTTGCTGCAACAAGGTTGTCCATGTTGTCCTTGGCGTTAGAGAAACAGCGTGCCAAACTGACTAAATTCTTTTCTTGTTGTTTTCAATAACTTCCAGTTTAAGACGGCAGATACGTTTTCCCAGCACATATAAATATTGAATTGAATTGTTGCCTTATTTTACGTGGGGAGACTCAGGTCATGAGGCCTGCCCCTTCCGTCTGACCACGCAAATTTGCTACGCTCCTTTTTTCCAACAAGGAGAAAAAAAGGGAAAATATCTTTCAAAAGAAAAATCAGGTCGATTTCGACCTTACCTGTCTTGAGGTTTTTGTTACAGCCCTTTTAGCTGAAATAGGATGAAGAAATTCAGACTGAGTTTCTAAAATCTTGATGCTGATTGTTATTCCAGATATGTGGATGAAAAGAAATAATTATTTTCATGTTATTCAGATCGAAACCTTGTACTAGCACCCCATCGTTCAACTCTAAGATTCAGTTCACTTGGAAAATGAAACGAATTGTTGATTCAATTTTATCAATGTTACATTAATAAGAGAATACACAAAACTGACACACCCCGGGTACAGAAGCTTATATTATCTGGTCTTACTCTAAAGTACTGTAATAACCATCCGTTGTCTTTAAAGAGATCAACTGTTAATAGCTCGGAGTAGAGTAGTGAAGTTATCTTCCTCATTTTCCCATGATTTCAACTTTGCTAGGCTATGCAAATTCTTCTTACTAAGGTCTTTTTTTCATTGACCTCCGTTTTCATTGACCGCCCCTCCTTTCCCATAAAAAAGTACAAATTAATATTCAAATAAAATGAAATTAAATAAAAATAAAGTTTAGAATTAACCGTAGAAAATGAGATTCATAAAAACTTTCTCCTACATTCTTCACTGAACGTTAATAATTCATCAAAATCAATTTTTTTTAAAATATCAGATTCGATGCAAAGAATACTAACATATTTTAGTTTTTCCCTCTTTCAAATCCAAACTAGCGGTGATACAGAATGGCGCATATGTTTCGTAGTAAAGTGTTTCTAATGTCCTTGCTATGGAATGGCTTTACGGTCTTGCCTTATCCCTCTTGCCAGGCTATGATCGCCGCCCAAAGTACGTTTTTTTAAAATTTTCTCAATTTTTCGGTTTCTTAATTGTAGAACCGAAAATTACTTTAAGAATATTAAAGAAGATTATAACATCTAGGCAATATTTGAAAATTTGGAGCCGTTTTAAGAAAATGGCGTTTAAGCTTCTTTGTAATGCGAAATTCCAGCTCTTTTATCTTCAATTTTTAAGAAAGACAAAATGGTTATTAATGTTTATAACCAGGAACGGAATTTCATGTAAATACATATTTTTAGGGGCAAGATACTCGTTCACTAATATTTTTTTGACTTAACTCGACATTCTGAACGAATTCGAACCATTTTATTTTACATATTTTTTTCATATTTTGGTATAATTACATTTTTTTAAATTTTTTTAACTTACATATTTCTTTACTTTTTAATATCAAAATGAACATTTCAAACGCGAGTTCGAAATACATTTCAGTTGAAAACTAATTTGTTACTGAAATAAAAAACCACGCAATGAGCTTGTATTATTGCCGAACCTTCTCTATTCATTGTCAATTACCTCCCACGCCCCTCCTGCTTGGAAACCGCGTAGTCGGATAAAGGATGAGCGAATGTATTGAAGCAGAAGGCACCCCAACCACGTTTTTTGTAGACCCCATGTTTCCTTGACCCCATGCGTAACTCAATAAAACAAATATTTTTCAGATCATTGTATTATCCCATTTCTGGAGTCGGGGAAGGTCCCTTTACTCCCTTTTTCTATCCTAAGCCACACGGTACTATTCACATGAGGACCGGCCCCTCGTAAACAGCATTGTATACTACGCAAGAATTATATATTGTGGAGGAAAGAAGGAAAATTGCTTCTGTAAATGTAGAGCCTCTTTCAACCCTTCTGAATCCATGTTAAGATCTGATCGGCAAAAGTACTGTGTTCAGAAAACGTTGAGGAATGAAATTTAATCAATATAACGAATTTTTATTTCACATATTCTCTTAATACTTTAGAAATATATATATATATATATATATATATATATATATATATATATATATATATATATATATATATATATATATATCTGTTAAAGTGGTGTGGTGTGTGTGTGTGTGTGTGTATACATATTTTGCTTTATTACAATAAATTTTTGTTCCCATTTATAACTATTTCAGTGCAATTATATTTTCGATCGGATTCGAACTAACGCTTACCGAGAAATGACTGTCTGCTCTTCAACGAGAAGCAGAAAGTTTTCCGTGAATTAGGTCAGTTTGTTCCGTGGGTCCGACTTATTTTGTCTTCAAAGGAATTTAAATATTTATTCGAAACAAAAAGTATTACTTCTCTACTGTTAAAAAAGGGAAAAAAGAGCCTTGGCCGTTTTGTAATTGCATGTAGTTAGCTTGAATTTTGGATATTATATTGCAACAGTGGTACACACAAAATTAATATTTCTTATGGCATTTCGGAGCACAAAGGACCTGGAAAGCTTTACAGAAACGTTTCCTGTGTATCGGAGTCTCATAGAAATAGTTATACATTTCAGTGAAGGTAAGAAAATACGCTTTCAAAAATGTGTAGAAGTTCGAGACAAAAGTAGCGCTCCGCCTCATTGCGGGATGGGTAGTCAACATCAAGCTCGTAAATTTTGATCCACACAGTAGAAAAGCGCCAGGTTTGGCATCACTGTCGCCGTAAGACCGTATTTCATTCTTAACCTCGGACGGAGGTGGCGTTGCACTAACCCATGGAGCGTTTTCCTAGCTCCATGCACTGGCCACCTACAGGCGATAGTGCTGCCCTCACCAGTCCTAAGAGTACGTGTTCCGGACTCTGAGAAATATGGAACGAGACAAAACTTGGTGAAACGGGAAAACAACGATGAAGTTACATTTAGATCAAAATTTTGAGAAATATTAACGAGAAAAGAATTAAAAAAATAAAAATATGGAAAATGCAGTATGCTTTTATGGGCTCGTTTACGCGCGCTATCGATTCCATGAATGAATCACTCACGGCGCGGATACGGGTGCAGCCAACGCAGTTTCCGCCGGGAAAATCACGCTTAGCTACGCAGTCCCAAGTTAAATTACGCTCGGCCTTCGACCTCGCATTAACATTGAGTCTATCCAACGCATTTTATGCGAATACACCTTAAAAATAATTTGGATGATATTTTTCCCAATGCCGGCGCGGCGGCGCTAGCCGAATTTTGTTTACTACGCTCTGTGAAGTCACGAGGTTAAGCGAATTCGAGACTGCGGGTTCGTGGTTGGGTACCGCCAGGAACCCGATCTAACGTCGTCCAGCCCTCCAAGGGATAAAAAAAATAACTGACTACGACGTGACGAGACTTGACAAATATAGTAATTAACGCAGGATTACTCCAAAAATAAAAGCACATTAATGGAGGATTACTCTCCAGTGCACAGCGCTCAACGCCCCTTAAGGGGTTTGGAGTCGCATTGCGTCAAGGTGTAGACGCAACAAATTAAAGAAAAAAAGAAAGCGTTTTCTAGGAAAGCGTCAACTTGCTTGCCTCCTGTTTGCCCAGGATGAAAGAAATATGTCTTACACCGCGTGTTTATCCCACACGTTTTTCCTCCATGTAGAATCTATACTCGCGCGTGAACAAATCCCATCGTACGCTGCATTTCAGCCCATCCTTGAGTCTGTCTGTCCAACGCATAATTATTCTATGCGCACACTTTCTTGAGCCCCGGAATACCTACCCCCACTCCTTTGCTAACCTTTGTTGAAAACAGAATAAATAGTAGCAACGAACGTAGCTACAATTTTACATACCAGTCTGGCCATTGAAATAATAGATGACTTTCAATCTCTGCTTCTTCTAAATTGATTTTTTACTATCGTACAAAACTCCTCGACATTTTGCTCATTTAACGTTTGCTGTCATATAATGGCTCGCACCCAGAAGTGCAGATATAAATTGTGCACACGATCTGCTTGAGCAGAGCAGCATATTGTAATGATTTACAAAGATTCCTAATAGCATGCAACTGTTATTGGCTACCGTTTGTCTCACAACTATACTTGGCTTTTCTAATCTTCGGCATCTGTGGGTAGTATCTCTAAGATGGAATTTGGCTCGACTTTTTGCGTCATTCTCAGTCCTGCCGCTAGAGTCGCTTGATCTTCATCACTGCTTGATACGGTCGTGATTATGTGACATCTTGCTGCAAGACCAAAAAAGACGCAAAAAGTCATGCCGAATTCCATCTTGGAGATACATTCCACAGATATCACATTAGGAAAACCCAAGTATAACGTTCTACATTCCTGAAGCTTATCAATTGAATTACGACATGCGTTGTCAGACGGTGAAACTTCATAACGTCTGAGACCATTGTTTCTTCGATTCGGTGGCGACCGCTTTGATCTCCTTTATGAGACCGCCATGGTGAAAGTGCTTTTATTTACTGGCTATCTCTCATATTCATTTAATATTTTAATTAACTTTTGTTATTTAAAATGATCGCTTTGCATATTGAATTATATCGACTGCTAGTGTTGTATTATAATTGTGTCATGTATTGTAACGTCAGTAACATGTTTTGTTCAATGTTCCTGCATATTCTATGTAGCCTTTAGATGGGAAAATATGATGATTCCCGAAACGTCGGGATAAATCTTTTTAATAGAAGATTACATATTTCAAATTGTATGATTCTATGATTTTAGTTGCTAATTTTAAATAAGTCAGTCTGTTAGGAAACTCTGGCCCAATTATTCTCCTATATTTGTTACCGGTACGGTTATAACAGAAATCGGTTATAAGAGAAAAAGTATTAGGGGAACAGTATGGAAGTGTTAGGATGAGTTTTCGGCTATATCGATAATTTTGGATTTTAGAATTTAATTTTATACGAGAAGTCAATGGTAAAATGGTATCATTTTGGGATAAGTGAAGATCATTTTGGAACTTTTAAGAAGAAAGTGAAAGATACAAATTAGATTCGGTACTTTCGAGTGTGGAGGCGATGGAGCTGGATCACAACGGAGCCTGCGGAGGAATGTTTCGGGGGATCGGGGACATTCGTCGATCAAAAAATTAACCAAAGAAAGTAATCTTTATAAAAAGTATTTATTTATAATCAGTATATTGTTGTACACATTTACGCTTACCTATTTTGTTAATTATAAGTAGATCGATTGCCTTCATTGTATTTAGTGTGATCCCTGTAGATACATTGTTGTTATTTTGTAACTACATTTCGGTCATTCTTCCAATACTATAATTTAAAATAAATCAGAATATTGTTTATATAATTCAATTTTACTCTAAATATGCTTGCGAAAATAGTAGTGTGGAGGTTAACATTTTACTTCACTGCCAACGCCCTGGGTCGTGGGTGAGGAGACGCCACTGGGTGAGGAAACGCCACTACGACCACAACGCACTCAAATCAAAGTTTCTGTTGCAGAACATACAGAAGATATTCTCGCCTAAGAATGAGGCGTTACTTCAGGTGACTTTTAAACTGTGTTCCTCTAAATTGATTTTATATTTTGCTCATTTAACTTTCGCCGTCATACCATGGCTCGCACCCCGCAAATGTAAATTTAAAAGCTTCTGCACACGATCTGCTTGAGAAAAGAAAACATACTGCAGTGAATCGTAAACCCCGCGACATTCACGTTAGCATTCTATTGTAATTGGCAACAGTGCTTGGCTACCGTGGGGATCATACCTAACGTATTACATTCCAGCAGCTTTAATCATTTGAATTATGACATGTGATTTACAAAGCTTATGCCTCATAACAGTCTCAGACCATTGTTTCTTCGATTCGGTTGCGTCCGCTTTGATCTCTTTAATGTAACCGCCATGCTCAAAGTGTCTTTATTTACTTGCTAGCGCTCATATTTATTTTATTATTTTGATTAACTTTTGTTATTTAAAATGATGTCTTCGCGGAATGTATTATATCGTATGCTACTGTTGTATTATAATTGTAGCAAGTTCTTTTTGCGTTTAAACGTCAGTAACATGTCATTT
Organism: Teleogryllus oceanicus; assembly: GCA_964035755.1. NCBI lineage: Eukaryota > Metazoa > Arthropoda > Insecta > Orthoptera > Gryllidae > Teleogryllus > Teleogryllus oceanicus. The sequence goes on along the minus strand of CAXIVR010000001.1, from coordinate 49,065,558 downwards.
AGTTCAATATTCACTAAAATTTTCCTTCATATACTTTGTTGCCCAAAAATGGGAAAATATGATGAAACAGAACCATCTGGAACCCAGAAACGTCTGGTTAAAATTTTGTCAAAGAAGAATAAAAACTTAAAATTGTATTATTCTATGATTTTATTTGAAAATGTTTAAATGGCCAAATCACTCTCCAATATTTGTTACCGGTGTTGTTACGACTGAAGAAAAAAAAGTAGTGGGGGAGCAGTATGGAAGTGATAAATTCAGCTCCCGGCTATATCGATAATTTTGGATTTTAGTATTTAATTTTATGCAGGAAGTCAGAGGTAGAATGGTAGCATTTAAGGATATGTGAAGATAATTTTGGAACTTTTAAGAAAAAAGTGAACGACAAAAATTAGATTCAGTACTTTCGAGTGTGGAGGAGATGGAGCTGGATCACAACGGAGCCTGCGGAGGAATGGTTTCGGTGGACCAGGACATCTGTCGATCAAGGCAGAAAACTAGCGAAAGGAAAGTGAACTTTTCAAAAGAAAGTGAATGTTAATGTTCTTTTCCCAAGATCTGCATAAATTTTAAATATAAAATAATATAAAATCAATACCCATAACATCCAAACAATTTGAAAAATGCACAGAGCTGCATTAGTAACGATAATAGTAGTTTAGCCTGTAATAGTATTTTTAATCTGGTGTGAATTTAGGCGTACTTTTACATTAAAATGGGAATTATTGTTATAATTAAATGATTTATTTTAATGTTATTTGTTTGGTTACTACTGGAGGAGGTGAGTAAGAATTTCAGTCATATAATCACTGGGGTCTTTTAGGACTTATTCAGCAGATCAGAAACAATTTTTACCTATTTATCAATTTCTTTAGGGATTTATAATCTTTTTATACTTGGGATGACATTTTTTTGACTTCAGGTATTGTTTGTCAGGTATAGTACCCACTCTCATTTAATATATATTGTCATGAACTTGAAAAAATGTGTTAGATACCATCATTATTTCATTAACTTGGAAATAATTTTCACAATAATTTCTGTAACTTTATTATCAACAATGGAGACTGTGTATGGAGGAGATTATTCTCAATGAAAAGATTATTATGAATAAATTGCATTTAAGATATTATTGAAATTAAGTTAAGAAAGGAATCTATACAAAAAGTAATTATTTACAGTCAGTATATTGCCGTAAACATTTGTGCTTACCACTTCGAGTAGTCAGTAAAGCTTGGGGTCCAAAAAGACTGCAGGTGAAAGAAAGAAACTTGTATTGTTTGAGAAATAAGTTGCCTGCCAGGTATTGTTGCATGTGAGTTATTTTGAACAAGTGTTTTTATTTGTGTAAAAATTAACGCTACATCAAATAAATTCCAATGTAAAAGATATATCAACCGATACCTTGTAGAGAAGATCATTTTCAAAATCCGAAGATTATTTACTATCTTCCCCAGTATTCTTCTGATTTCTCAGCAAAATGATAAAACAATTATTTTAAAAATTGTTGCACTAAACAACCATATTGGAAAGTACTTTGAAGAACATGAATACTTCAATTAGTAGTCCATTATGTCCAAGTTCAATATGTTTCTTGATTAACATTTATAATAATTGAAAGGGCAAAAGGGATGAAATGACTATATTAACAAAAAAATTAGATTTGGGAATCAGTCCTGGTAAAGCAGGAAATGGTAAACTCATTCGAGGTTAATTGATATTTGTTTTCAACCTATTTGATCTAAATCAAAGGTCTTTATTCCTTAATTTAACATTTGTTACCGTGTTATGAATAGTAATATTGTTTACTAATAATCAGTTTAATAACACTTAATTTTTAATAACTTTCAATACTCAAGTTCAATGACCTTAATACATTAATAAAGAGAAAAGTTAGTAATGTAATGTTGATTTTTGAAGACTTTTACTTCAATAATCTTCTTTGTCTTCCTATTCAAAATGAACACAACACATATCCAATATTGATCCTCTTCCTTTTCAAAATAAATAAACACATCCACACTCACTAAGAAATGAAATACTGCAAAAGTTCAGATTTTGTTTCAAACATCGAGCCTAGTACTGCTTTGTATTATTTACAAAACTTTGTATTATTTTACAAACATTTTAATCCTGAGAAATAACATATTGGATAATAAAACTTCATAAAGAGTAAAAAATTAGTCTGTACAACATTATTTTTACATTTACCTTATCTATCACTATACACTTTAAAATATTTACTAGAAAACCCACACTCGTGAACACAATCCTTTGAATACTCTCACTCTATACTTATTTTATTAGCATAGAATAATAACTCCTTTAGACAAAATTTCAGTAATGTAGGAAGAATCTGTGAGGAAAATTAAACTGAGCTTGGCAGAAAAAATATTTGGAATAGATAAATGTAATAAAATAAGTGTGTGTGAGAGAGAAAAAGAGATAAGTAGATTGAGTTTTCAATATCATACACAATTGTGACAACTTTATCCTCATGTGAAATTCAAATGTACACGTGAATGAAACAAGAATTCCTTCAACCAAAAATCACTTTATTTTGGTGAATCAGCACTGTGAGACTAATTTATTCACACAAATTATAAAATAGTGACTTAGTATTTACCTTAACTTTACAGTTTATATTTTATTACTTGTAACAAAGAACATTCTCAGCAGACTTTTTGCACTTAGCAATAAAATGAAACTTCCTGTGTGAGTAATACAAGAAAGCACTGATATTGGGCCAAGTGCTATTTCATCTTTTAATAGTATGCGATAGCATATACCAATCAATAGAGTAAATTTGAACAGTGGGTGGGTGACACCTGCTGTGGTTAAGTTTCCCAAGACGGTGTTCTTATTTTGTCTGTTTTTTCTTTTGTTTTCCAATTTCACTTTGTCCTTTGGGTTTGTAATTAACCCATGAGTGGGCATGTGGGACATCTGAATCTCCAAAGTATGTAGGGTTTTAGAGCCTCTATACTTTTATGTTTAATAATAATATTATTCTTCAAGGAAATATTAATACTTATAGTTAATACTATATCTTTCAACTGCTTCTGTTCTTTTCAAGAAATTTCATCAATAAAGGAAATGTGGTGTGTGTGTGACCACTGAGCCACCGTGTGCCTCTTTATCACTTCCTTGCCACACCATTCGCAGCAGTTGATGATTCAGATACCAGTGAGAGGTTCTTCATTTAATTATGTGCCATGATGTGTTATTAATGTTCTTTAACTGACAGTAGAATATTTATAATACCAATTTGTGCATTTATTTTCTCTTTGCATAGTCTTGTACTTTATATTATATTTATTGAAAAGAAAAAAAACATGTAATACTATACCTAACTACTTTAAGTTATATATATTGTGACGTCGCTGGGATTATACGAACCCGTAACGCCACCATAAGGTTACGAGAGTGTCAAGAACACAAAGAAATAGGTACGCGGCGGAGCGATGGTCCGAGAAAGCGACATTCACCCGCAGGTTTTCCGCACTGATGTCGGAAGTTACGGATAATATTTTCTTGAGAGCGAAGGAGGAGAAAATTACCTCACAGAAATTCCTCTCTGTATGGAAATTAGAAATAATTTAGTACAATTACATGTGTAAGTATCCTTACAATACAATTTCAAATAAAACCTAGCGATGATACATCACAAACTTCTCTGGCATTATTTATAAATTCTGTAATTTTCGAAATTGATACTAAACGAAAATGGCAATTCTTTTAAGCGTCCCTTCTATCCGTGGAAAATATAAGTTGTGATTTTTGGAGATTTTTTAAATATATACATCAATTTCATTCTTAAATTACTCTAAAACTACGCGGTTTTGGTAATAAACTTATGGCGATCTTTGCACTGAAAATATGGTGGTGGTAAATGAGACCACCATTATATTTGTATCGTCTTTAAACAAAAATTGAGCTCGTTTTGAGAAAAAGTTACAATTGTTTTAATTGCCTATACTTGCCCTTAAATTGCACGGTGAAAACTACTCAAATGTTTCAAAAATTAAATTTGATCACCTTTTCAGATCTGTCAGAACAGATTTCAGTAAGGAAAAAAATATATCATCAATATTATAGTTGAAGGAAGACGCCCTCACAAATTGTGCCGTTAGCAATTTTCAGTAGTCATGACGTCCACAAACACCATAAATCACATTTCTCCAGTTCTGTACGGAACACGAGTGACAAAATTTAATCAAATAATTTGGTGACGGTCTGAGTAAAGATTTTGAAAATGATTCTTGAGGCTTCATGTAAAGTACCATCAAAATCAAAATATCCGTTCTGAAACTTCAAAAGGATCGAGTCTTTTCAGGTAGATTCGGGAAGATCAATTTTGGAGAAAATTGGCAGAGCGGTTTGGGTGTTAGCGTTGACCATAAACGGACAGACATGTTTTGGCGTCAATCGATTTTTAGGTATCAAGGACACATGTATTGTATTTTTTCGCTAGACCACGATTTAGAAGAAGTAATGTAATATTTAGCAAGAGGATTTATCCACTTTTACTTTTTACCAGTGCCTGACAATAAGTGTTTTCCGGTACCCGATTTCATAATTTGTCGGAAAGTAGTTTTAAAATTAACAATAAAGAAAACAATTTTAAAATTTAGCTTCCGCGATTTTATTTAAACAGATTCATCAAGTGAAATTCCATCAAGGAGACAAACGCCGCTTTTGAGATCAAAAATCGAGTCGCAAGATAAAAGAGCTTGTACGTAATCTCGGCTAATACTTTCTGTAGTGGAATGGATAACGGAAGATCTTAGGAAGTAAAATGTATAAAATAAGATGAATAGCATAGAATATTGGTGATATCTACACAATTAATCTCCATTTTCTTTTTGAAGTCAATTTCAAATCGGAATCGATATTTTGAGTACCGCTTCAAATAATTGTTTGATGGTATTCATGAAGGAAGACGGAAATATGTGAACAAGATATATAGTTTTATACGACTATTACAGATGATATGAGACCGTTATTGTGTTACAGCATCACTAGTTTGATAAGTGAAGAAAATATATTGAGATTGAAAAGGACGAAACCACAAAACCGACTGCCCGGCTTGCCTGAGAGCACGGCCTCCTCCCGTGCCGCAGGTTGCCGGTCACGTTCGGCCACGTCGAAAGAGCCCCCAAAAGGGTTTCGGTGACGCAACTGCGTGAAGTGGGAAGGGGGTCAGGTATTTTTCCGAAATTTCTCACTTTACGCCGCTCCTATTCATTCGATTTGCATGATTGACACGGCGTTGGATTCAGGAAGCACGTCGTCATCGCGATATAAGCCTGCCATTTTTTAATTTTATCCCGGAATTGAGAAAAACGTTTTCAACATTTTTTGGAAATCTGTTTTGAAAACGGCATCGTAGCGGTAAATTCTTGTTTAAAAAGGAGTCCAATTTCGTTTACAGATAGAAAATCGACAATTTGTTCAGACGTTATCGTCTAGTACATTTTCTTATTTTGGTGCTGCCACGTGGTATGACAAATGGAACTAGTGTCGGCACATTTAGCCTTAAATAATGCTATTTCATCGCGCCATCATTTGGAGAACTTATTGCAGGTGCCTGTTTTGATCCAATGATGAGGCGACATCTTTAAGAAAAGAAAATATAGCTGTTTCCAAGTGATTTTCTAAACCCATGTTGGCAATCTGAAAGCACGTCGTGTTTACTGAGAAAGGTTTCATTCGTACGTAAAAAGTCTCTCTCTAATATTTTTGAAAAAACTGGATAGAAGAGAAATGGGCTGATAGTTTTGAATTTCATTTTTGATGCCTTTTTGAAGAGCGGCTAGTACTTTATTGTTTTGAAATATCTGGAAACGTCCGTGCATAACGATGAATTTAAATATGTTAGTTAACAGGTGGTGTATAATGGCATACGCACAGGTCTTTAACAAAGAACCAGGAATTCATCATCTAAACCGGACGAATATTTATTTTTAGTTTACCGGATTATTTTGAGAATCATAGGAAGAAGTTTCGAAACAACATCGTGTCTAAAAATTTTGGGTGAACTGGTTGTATTTGAATTTTGTGGTTGAAGACCTTCGTGAGATCGGCAGCAATTCTCGAAAAGTATTGGTTAAAGAGACCAGCCATTGCTGCCGGATCGTTCACATTTATATCGTTACATTAAAAAAACAACATTCTCTACAGATTCTAGCTACCAGAATGTATTTTTATTATATTCCACATTGCTTTCGTTTTGTTATTTGATCTAAAATATCCTGATCGTTTTCATGATTTTAGCTCGTCTATAACTTTCAAAATGATTTGAAGTGTTTTGAAGTAGATATGGAAATCTTGAGATACGTCATGATGTTTAGAAATGAAAGGAAGAATTCTCTTTGTTTTTACAAGATGTCCTAATCCTCAGTAATCCGGAGAATTGCTTTTCCGTGAAGTATTTAATTGTTTTTTTTTAATTGAAAGCAAGTAAAATGAAGTGAAACAGTTAAAAAAGAATTATATTTTGCTGTTTGTATCAACAGTATTATAAACCGCTTCCCATGACTGCATCAAGTAATCAATGAATAATTTTATTTACTTTTTGTAAACAATCTAGTCAGATGAATTATTTATTGTGTCAGTGATAGCATTTTTATAACGGTAAGAATTTGTGCATCGTGGTCACTGTATACTAAATCTTTTTTCAACTTCATATCGAGTTGTAGTTTTGTTAATTATAATTTGATCAATTGCCTTAATCGAATTTTGTGTGATCGGTGTAGGTACATTAATTGTAATGTCTAAAATTGAAGGAATTAATTAAATTGGAGAAACTTTTCTTTCTGGCAGATTCGACCAGCAAATCTATGTTTAAATTCCGGCTTACAACGCGTACAATGGATTCAAAAGAGCGATTGCTGACTGTGTTAAGTTTTATCTCCAGTTTTTCTAAGAACAAAATATAATCTGCAGCTCTCTTTGTTAGAGGTCTGTAGATGCAAAGTAATATCACTTTTTTAGCGAAATAAGATATACAACAGAATTTCTGAAAACATTTTCAACAGAATTCACATTTATCACCGCCAAGGAGATAGAATCAATATTATTTCTAACGCAAATACAAAACCCCCATATGTAGGTCCTTGTGCGATTCTCTCTCTCTGTCCCTACAATAAAAGCCTGCGAGGTAAAAGTTGGAATTTGAAAAATGTTAAGCTCTTTAGGATAATATCTGTAAAGCAAAGAACATCCATTTTGATTTAAATCGCCTCAGAACCGTCTTCGATAAACCTAGTTTATTTCTGAAAGGATTGATCATTATGGTGCAGAATGTTCTATACTAACGGGACTAATGACCGAAGCCGTTGACGCGCCTGAAACACAAAAATCAATTAAAAAAGACAATTACAATTTTTTGAATTATTCTTTTTAAAAAATATGCTTTTCGCGTAATTTTTACTGATATTAATGCAATTTTTAGAAAATCCTCAAACCGTTCCACCCTTTTCCATGGATAGAAGAAGGTGCTTAGTGAATGGCGCGGGTCCTTATTCGGTTGAACCTTCTGAATTTTAAAAATCGCAAATTTAATAATAATTAGTAGTCGATGCTACAACAGCAATTATTATATGCCGTTGAGCACCACTAGTTTAAGTTCTGCGTAGCCTGTAGGATGCTCTCACCAGCCGTAGCGCCATCCATAGCAGCTGATATGTTAACGTTACGTTCTTCAAGGGAATCTCTGCTCATCACAAAATTTTCCAGTGTTCCATTTTTCAAAAGATTTTTCCGATGTTAAAGAAATTTGTGTAATATCTAAATAACTCAAAATTTCTGATTTATGCTATTCAACATCCAACTATATAAGAACTACGGTAGATTTGTATTTGTAGGTGTGGAGTTGAACTACTTTGCAGATTGTATTTGTAGGTGTGGGAGGAGGTGAGGAAGGTAGGCAGGAAGCGTGCTCATCCGCCGCCGCCACCTCCACTCCTGCATGCCGTGGCGCGAGAGCCTGTGCTCAGTCGGCACCTGGTAGTCACTCATTCGTTACAGCCTCAAAGGATAAAGGATAAAGGTTTAGGATAAAGGAGAAAAAGTTAAAGGATGTGCTGTCCGATTTTTTCTTCAGAATAAATAGCGTGGCAAATTTATAAATACGGCTTATCCTTTGTATCGTGGGCTCTACATTTCGCAAAATAATAGTTCTTGACAGATTTTTCATTTTTAAGAAACCTCACGTATCACAACAATAATGATTCATTAGTTGGTAACGTGGACTCATTCAACTGAATTAAGAACTGACTTATCTTCAGATGACGTAATAACGCTCTTTCAATATTTTCAGCCAATTGATCAATTCGTCTTTGCACAGAACTATTACTCAAAAGAATTTTTCCAAGCAACATCGCAGCGCGCTGCCATGGGGAATGTTCATGAGCACAGTAGCTAATTCTTTTATTGCCGGTAATATTAGCACTCTTCCAATAGTGTGTGATTTACCTGTTTGAGAAATGAAGAAACTTGTGGAAAAGCACACAGCACGCACTTTCTTATGCGTAATTTTGGCAAAAAAACAACACTAGTACTCAAATCTCAAAAACCGTACATGACCTATTTCAAAATCTAACCTAAGGAACAGATTTCATTAGTGAAAATTTATCTTTAATACTTTTGTTGCAAAAGTACGCTGAAAAGATGTGAACTTTTTGCAATATTCAAACTACCAAGGTTTTCTTTTAATCATCATGAGAACTGCACCATTCTCATAAACGTCCTTCACACTCATCCAACAAAATTTAATCAAAAACGATGGAACAATTTTTTCAAATTTGAAATGTCCCAGGTCATGTAAAGCACCTCCCAAATGTCGGTTTCCAAATTCAAAGGCCCACAACATCTGCCAAATTGAGGAATATCAATTTTGGAGAAAATCGGCTGAACGGTTTAGCTGCAAGCGTTGTTCACGGATGGACAGGCAGACAGACGTTTTACCGTCATTCCTGATTTTTTCGGTATCAAAGACCCACAAACATGGATTCTGGCTACAATTTCCAGATAGTTGATTTATTTTAATTTAGCAACCGGATATATCCACTTTTCGTTACCAGGTCTCTGTAATATGAGTTTTCAATGAAAATTCATGGTTTTTTCTCGTTAGAGTTACATAACTTTCTTTGTACTCCGTGGCCAGAATGTAAAAACATTGTATGAAGCTCAAAGTGCGTCATGTTGTTTAATGAGCCAAAGAAAGAAGATTTGATGTAGTTGAATGTGTATGTACTTTTTCCAGTTATTGAAAATAGCCACATTTATCTTTCTTTCTGAAGCCATTTTATTTAAATTATCTTTAGTCTAGGAAGGCTCATCGCTTCATACAAAAATGTCTTTGGACAGAGAAGGCACCTAGCTCCAAGATGTACTCTTTGGGACGGTAAACCCATGTTCACTATATTCCACACAGTATTGCCGTCTCTTCTTTTGTTTCCGACATGGGTTTGTCTTTACAAATAAGTGAGTAAACTACTGAAGCTTAAAAACTCTAGAGATTGCCTGCGGAACACGATAATGAAATAAAGAACATTACGCGCTTGAAATTGAATTAAAGTAAAGCACGCACCGATAGGAATGACAAACATGCACAAACTCGTTTATCTCATTCAACGAAATTCGTACTGGAGCAAGAGGAGGAAGAATTATCGATTTTTAATTTAGCTTTATACAGCAATTGCCAATCTCAATCGCGATATTTAATAAAAATTGTCATGCGCCTACTCCTACTTATGTAGAGTAACAAATATTTTATCTGGCATTTTATTTTTCTACATTGTCAAAGTATATTTCTTAAACTGCCACTACCACTTATCTTTTCCTCCGTGTCTCATTTTTGTACATCAATATCATTGGTTACTTTGTATGAAATAAAGTCGTGTATGTACTTTTTAAAGATTTGAATTAGTATATTTATTTTTATATAGTACTGTGAAATACTTTTGTTAGCGAATAAATCAATGTATCTGTAATTTGACGTTTTGTAACCAAAATAGAAGAAAAAACACTTGAAATTCGTATTGCATTAATATTATTATCAGCTTACATAAAAATAAAAATTATATTATGATATAGTAATTATGTTTATTTCATTTTCGTTAACTCTTGATCTGGAAGGTAGGTTTTGATTTAATTCAAATTTTATAATATTAGAAGAAAAACACAATCAGCCATCGCCCTCCTAAGCCGTTTAAACACTCCCTATTTTCACTGAACCCTCTTTGAAACGATTGTCCTAACGGATAGTGATATATGACACCAAAGCTAATAAACAGAAAAGAAACGTTCTACATCTTGATGGATTCGTATCTAATAACATTCTATTCAGCAACAAATGAACCTTGTCATAAGGTGAAAATTGTATTCCGGACGCAAGACATAGACCTAACAGTATATCAATATAGACAATTACTCTCTAAAGGTTTTACCATTGTTTGCGGTATCCTGCATCTGACATCCAGTGAGAGGGCGATAGCGCGCTTCACGAGCCGTGTGTTCCTGACATCTGTATTTATTGTTTTCTTGGCGCACGCGGTGGATATGTCCTTACGATATTGTATTCGGATTCTGTTCATGTGAAGAATTGTTAGTGTGGTATGCTCATTTTCTCGGAGAAAGTCGCAGAACCTAAGATGAATTGATAAGTACTATATTTTACTACTTCCCACATTGTTACCTAATATTTTCAGTGTAGAAAATAATCTTCTGATTTTCTCATGAACATTTTAATATATTTATGTGTGTGTATGTCACAGATATCCTGTCTTCGTCGACGGACATAATTTAAAATCGATCATAAAATATAGATCGATATCTATGTTATTTTAAGCAGCTAACTGTTCTACTATGGTGTATAATGGGATGGTAAATAAATAAATGTTGCAAATTTAAACAATATTTTATATGACATTTTTTCATACTATCAACATTTAATGCAAGTAATAAAATCCATGTAATATTGGCAATGAAAATAACAAATTGATTTTATATTTTGAAACTACATGATACTCTTTTCATTCATGAATATAAATTACTACATTCTAGTTGATAAAAAAATTATAATGATTCTGAATAAGTTGTGAGTGAAGACACTGCATATATTAACTAAATTGATGAAAATTAGCATATACAAAATAAAATAATATTGTGTCTTTAAATTGTTAAGAAAGATTATGAATATATTTTTAATTATAATTTAATTTGTATTGTGATCATTTTGTGCAGCAAATATCAGTGATAATGAGTGGGTCAATGAGTGGTTCACTGTAGAATGCAAAGGGATATTTTATCTCTTATACTGACAAATATGCAAATAGATACATTAATCTACAAATACTATTTTTAAGACAGCAACTTAAATGTATAAATATTCAATTGTTTATTGCATTATGATTGCATTATAAAATCATATTCTGTTAATTAAATTTTGAAACAATTCTTATTTAACCTAATTTAATTTCATTTTTATAATTAATGCATTCCAACAAGAGACCTAAATCACCTATAAATTTTCTTGCCTTTATCTACATTCATGCTATTTCCTCTTGTAATTTTTTATTACCAGATTTGGTAAGGAATATTGTTCTTATGTCTCTTTTGTTTGACATTTTCTCATATGGTACTGATTTTTAGTCTTGTTGAGTACTGAAGTCATCCCTTATATTTCACAGAATTAATCATTCTTACATTTCATTATTTCATATTTTAAGAATAAAAGCTGGCATGATTCTCTGATTACTTTATTTTCAAATATTAGATTATCCTAGATTTTAATATGTTAATGATATTTAATTCAGAAAATTATTTACAAACATTCATTTTTTGATGTTTGTAACTTTTGTGTGCTGCTATTAGTAAAATTAACTTTAAGCAGCAGAATAGATGAATTAAGTACATTTACAAACAAATGATACTTTTCTTCTTTGATTGCAAAATAATTATTCTTAATTTATAGTAATAAATTAAGTTTCTTATAATTTTGTAAATGAATTTAACTCTATTCTAGAAACTTAATTGTTAGCACAATCACTATGATGCTTAAAGGGAGAATGACATCCCTAATTTGCTCTTATCTTAATATTTTGATATTTAGTACACTTATATCAAAACTATTCTAATGGTAATGTTTTGATTTTAATATTAAACATTTAAACTCTCAAGTAAATTAAATCGCTAGAAAATCTGATGTTCAATCATTAATTTTTAATAAATTATAAAAATGACAAATTTGTTGAGTTACAAATTTTTTCTTCTTTTTCTTTTCATTAAAAGGCTGATCTTTTGGAAGTTATGTTGTTGATTATGACTTTACAAACATCGAAGATAGTGGTGTAAAAATTAAGCATGAACTTCTATTTTTGTAGGGATAAATGTCTTTAAGTAGGAAAGAAAAAAAAAGAAAGAAAAGACTATGACCAATTGACCTGCAGTTTTGGTGCCACCCTGCACGTATTTCGATCACTCTGTGCTTTCTTATTTCTTTATGATTCAGTCATCTGGAACCTCCTCATTGTTACCTTCCTTGATCCTGATTCTTCGTTGTTTTATTTTTAGATTGTTTACATGGAGGATAATTTCTTCTAACAGACATCCCTAATTATTTCACATTACTACAGGTGTTTTATTTACACAAAAATACTACTATTCTTACTCAATACAAGTGTATCTGAATAACTACTTACACAATACAACAGTACAATTACATCTATTCTTTCTGTTAAGAATAACTATTTTATTTTGAATAAAAATGAAACATGCTAGACAAAATTAACTGTGCAGAATTGTAAACACTGTATGAAACTTACAAATATCTAAAATAATATATTTTTCCAATTCAATATCTTCCAAGGGTTATGCCCACTGTTTAAATGTCTTGTCTAATGTATAGTTCCATTAAATATTTTTATGACTAAAACATAGTAAAATATGCATAAACTATATATCAGCATGTCTAGAGTAGAGAGAAATAAAATGGTAATTTCAATTACAAAAAATCAATTTTATACCGATTTTTCGTGTCCCTCCTCCTCTTAATTCAGATATTTAATTAAGATATTTTATTTATGAATCTTTCACAATTGATGGTCTTGATTCAAATTCTTCTCTCCAAATGCAAATTATTGTCACAATACATCAACACATTTTTTATGAACATTAACACATTAAAAAAATACATTGTAAAGAAGTCACAGAAAGCCAACTTTATTTACTTACCATCTGCAAAAATATTGCATTATATAAAATTCAAAATATTGTCCCTAAACATGAATAAAGAATTTGGGAAATCTTTTGTGCCTCTTTTTAAAAAAAAAATTATAGGCTGTATAGAAATTTGAAATCAATGAAATTGAGAAACTTCATATGTCCTGATTTTATTGATAGCTGAATTTCTAAAACTATATAGTAAATGTGCTTTTGTCAATAATAGTTGAAAGTAAAATTACTTGGCAGATATTTTCTTAGGCAATCCAGTAATGAATTATACTGTTAACTTACGGTAACTAGATACTTGTAAGAAAATAAGGTCAATATATTAATGAGATGGGATCTCAGATAACATAACAAGGCGTATGCAGAATTATTAAAAACTAATATGAAACTACAATTATTCAATTTGTAATTAACATTTAATTACTTACATCATTTAAAAATAAAATTACGGAGCAACGACATTATGAACTAACATTTAATACACAAATTTTGAAACATTCAGAAGTGTAATATACCTAAGTTATGAAAAGCTTTTTGTTTAAAATTTCTAAATTATATATTAATACAATTTAATTTTAAAACACTGTTCAAGAATGAAACTTTTTTAAAATAAAATTCTGATAACATTTATTTGCCAGCCCTACATGCAAAGAACAAATTTGTTGTAGAATAATGTTTGTTCATACAATAGTATGGAGTGAAACCGATCAATAATTTAAGATTATTTATAAAATATGCCATTACATTTTTATATTTTTGGATGACCTTTTGAATGAATAATGACTAAACGTGGAAGGAAAATTACAATGAAATAAAATTAATTTACATTTAAAATCTACATCCAATTTCTTATATTATTTGTGACCAGATTTAGGCTGCAGGTTTGGAGTGAATTCAATCACATACTTTTGTGCTTTTAAGTTGAACTAGTCTTGTGCGTTTGAATCTGATTATTATTTGGTTTAAAAATTAATTTTTGTGTCCACTGAAAAAATTCTCACATTTATAAAGATAAACAGCAGAAAAATCAACATTTTAACTGACTAAATGTATTGTCACAAAGTTTTAGAAAGAAAGTACACCTGGCAATTAATTACCTACAAATAACATTTTTATTAATGTTCCTAATAAACAGGTTTGATTCATGACCTGAAAATACCTTTGAAAATGACCTATAAAATTACTTAAAAGTAAGAGGAAAATGATTTAATTTTAAAATTACTGAAAATTTGTATGAAAATGTTTATTTATTCAATGAATTTTACAATTTTAAATATCATTCATAAAGAGTATTTAATTTTATACCATCTCTCAAACATTGAACTGAGTATTAACAACTTTAGATTATTCCTCGGCGACCTGGGTTAACAGTCATCCAAACCAAAGATCAGTTTACTAATTGTCACAATTTATATTTTTTTAATAATAACAACAACAAATAACAACAACAACAACAACAACAACAAGAATAATACACACACACACAATAATAATAATAATAATACACAATACACATTGTAATACACAATAATAATAATAATAATAATAATAATAATAAAGGGTTGTGATCCCCTCCAAAAATTGACCTGGTTAGCAGATCCTTCGTCAGTTATCCAGTACTGGCTCCCTAGAGAAGAATTATGAGAAAAGCTTTAAGGAAAAGTCACGCTGGCGACCGCCCGCAAGGCCGCGCAGCTGTTTCTAGCACCGGGGCAGCTGTGAGAAATATGTGACCTGTGTTGGTGAAAGCGGTGAACCTCCGCAACACCAAGCGAGGCGCGGCGCTGTCCCACCTAGGGCTACCGCAACTCGATATCGCGTCGCCTGGTAGAAGCCTGTGGAACCCAAGAGGATCCCCACTGCTTCAGGGAATCCAAGCCAACGCATGCAATGGACAAGAGAGAATTAAACATGTCTGTCATGCGTGCATACCATGGTGAAGCACAAAAGGCGAGACGGAATGTGGGAGGGCTTTAGAGTAAAGGCTTAACCGAATGGAGAAAGATATCCGGAGAGCGCTCTTCAATGAGCAGCGTGTAGCCAACTGAATCTATAAGGAGAAGAAAAGTTTTCAGATGCAGAATTCAAATCTTTCTCAAGACGGAAGTGAGACTAGAACTAACAAATGAGGTAGAACTCTGGAGCAGCAAGTTAATGAAAAATGAACAAACAGTACATGAGAATGAACAGCACGCTGTGGTTTTCATCCCCAGCTCGAATATGAAATGGTTGACAAATCCTTCAAGATATTTATGAGACAACAAAGCTTCACTACTGGGGAATATCATTAGATCTGAAGACCAAAATACCAAACTGAAATGCAGTGCTAATGTCTATGAAGTTGTTGGCAAATGAACCAAATTATTGCTCCAAACATCTCAGAAGATACTTCTCTTGAAGATGTAGCCGGGACTGGTTCACTGCGCTGCAATTGCTACCTGTCAACACCTAGGTTACAAAGTACGGTGGAAATTGCACTTCTCTTTCTAAGAAACCTTATGAAAGACAAAATCCACCGTGCATGGTAAAGGAAATTGAAAATCAAATTGCCCAAGCTAGACGAGATATCTCGCATATTGCTGAGTATTTCAGAGACAAAGGAGGAATTTCAAAGATGGTTCGCGCAACTACTGCCCACCTCAGAAGACTGGGGATAAAAAAGAACACATAAAGACCTGGAAAAGTAAACTCAATGTTGAAAGATGAGATTAAGACAAAGAATAGCAGCTCTTAGGGGCGAGAATAAGGTATATAATGAAGCAGCGACGCAAGAAAGAAAATTCCCCACTCTAACAACCAAAAGGCTTTTATAGATATCTAGAGTCAAGAGGTGCCAACGACAATGATATAAACCCCGGGCAAGCTTCTGCCAGACGGACTTCTGGTCTCAGATCTGGTCCACCTAAAGCAACATTTTGATGAAGCATACTGGATACGACAGGAAGAAGAAGCGTGTCATAATATCCCAGAAATGAAATAGAGTTGTGATTTCAACAGAGGATGTAAAAGATTCATAAAGAGAACTCAATTGGAAAGCTCCAGGAGTAGATGGAATCCATAATTTTTGGTGGAAATATCTGACGTGCACTCATGATATAATAAGTGAGTCAATTTAAAATATTTGCAAGGAAATATCTGTGTTGCCAGAATTTTGTACCATGGGTGTGACATTTATGTTACCCAAAGGAGGAAATGCGTTCTATGTCCCTGAGAATTATAGACCTATTACATGTCTACCCACAATTTATAAAAGTTCTCACCTCCATTATTGCCACCAAACTCGACGAGCATCTGAAAGAAAATGAGCCGCTTTTTGCCAGAACAGGTTGGCTGCAGGAAAGGATCTCGAGGATGCAAAGAATTAATAATAGATAATATTGTATTCAAGTATGTAAAAGAAAGTGCATACTTTGTCAGTGGGCTGGATTGATTTCCGAAAGGCATTCGATTCTATTCCGCATTCTGGTTGCAGCGAACCCTCTAACTCTGCAAGGTTCATCCTCTATCATTACATTTCTTACAACGTATGAACAGCTGGCGAACAACACTGCTTGTAACGCGAGGGAAATTCAGTTACCGTGACAGATACTTTAAAAATTTGTAGAGGCATTTTTTCTAGGAAGATAGCCTAAGTCCGTTTGATTTTGCCTAGCATTAAACCCTTTGAGTAGGGATGTTGAATGCTTCCGGCTATGGTGCTGCTTTGAAGAACCCCAAGAAGACCATTTCACCACTATATATGGATGATCTTCAAGCTCTATACATACAGAACAACTCTGCAGCATGCTGACACTAGTAGAAAGTCAGCAGCTCTGTTTATGGATCTGGGTTTGAGAAGTGCAGTAGTTCATTTAAAGAGAGGTAGCGTCCGGAATACAGAGAATGAACCATCTGATGGAAGATTTGAGAATTCAAGAACTCTTTCAGTGGCGATGAAGATAAGTATCTGGGCTCTCCAGCAGCTCCCAGGAACTGGGTGTGGAGATGAAAAAATAAGAAAACAAGTGGAAAGAAAGGTTTTCTCGTGTGACGAAATCTGCAAGTCCTGTATTAATTCAAGAAACAAATTTACAGGAATTAACACCTGGGCTCTTCAGCAGCATCACATACATTTGGAGTTGTCATGGTCTAGATATCTTTTGCAAGCTGATAGAAAAGTCAGAACACTTCTATCAAAATATCGGATGCATCATCTCGAAGTTCCACTGAAAGGCTGTATCTTTCAAGACATCATGGGGGCTGTGGACTGTTAAGTCTGGAAGTTATGTGTCGCCAGCAAGAAAACAGCCTGCAAATTATTTCACCAACAAATCTATCCATGACGGCCATTTGTGCACAAGATCACGGCTATACACCCTGAAGCTGCCCCAGGAAGATCACAATCCAAGAGTTCCGAAACTCAGTGGACCGAATTGAGCAGTGGAGATCAAAGAACTCCATGGCAGGTTTGCTACTGTTTCAAAGTAACCCATAGATATGAAGAGATCGACTGAATGGCTGAGAACAGCTGGGCTTTTGGCGAGACGAAGGATTTGTACTGCCATTCAAGATCAGGTAGTGAGCTACCACAACTACAGGCGATATATTATGAAAGAGAACATCAGTGACAAGTGTCGCCTATGTAAGAAGGCCACCGAATCTATCCAACATATCTGCAGTGGATGCTCTCAGTTATACAAACAGATTATTTACAACGTCATAATAATGTAGCCAAAATCATCCACCAAGCTCTTGCTAAAAGATCGGACCTGATAAAGGAAAGCCTGCCATACTACAAATATCTACCAGAACAAGTTTTGTCTAATGAGAGAACAAAATCTTAGGATAATTCCCATTGTTACAGATAGAACAGGAAGCAACAGCCTGGATATTGTCGTATTCGACAAACTACCGTAGGGCAAATAATAATTGATATCGCAGTCCCACTGGATCATAATCTGCTGACAACTATTGCAGAAAAGAGGAGGAAATATCAGCCACTTCTCAGTTGAGCTGAAAACTTAAAATAAACTAATAGATAGATATTGTACCGTGGTTATTTCCAACTAATGGGCTGGGGGCTGAAGATTGGAGGTGATTGTGAAAGAAAAACTCCATCTAAAATGAGTGGCACCTCAGAACCATGCAGAAGACCGTGTTGCTGGCAACCACCAACATAGTGCGCAAGGTTCTCTCCTAAATCATTGAAGCGGAACCTGGAGTGCACTGAGCAAGAACTTCACCATCTGTCTCACCATATGTGTTGGACGTTCTGTCCTTGAGTTATACTTGAAAACCTGGAAGAGCGTGAAATTCTTGAAATATGAATAATAATAATAATAATATTAATAATAATAATAATAATGAAGGAAATCAGGAAATTATTATTATTATTAATTTTATTATTATTATAATTAAATCACATATACATTTACAATATGTATGTCAAGTCAAATTATGATGTATATGGAGGGAGTACAATTTTATTAATCTTTCTTGAGTGCAGCGATTGAAGAATCTATGACGTGCTTGTGGAAAATGATGATCTCAAGAGGAAATGATGGAATCATTGAACTGCGTTGTCTGAACTATGCATATTCCAAAAATATAATTTTTGGCTTCTGTTCTTCACGGGAACCACCTTTTCACTTTGTATCTTGAAGTTTTTCACGCATTTTCTTTGTAGTTATCAGATGATTACAATCTTGGTAGGTAATGCAAAAATAGTGACAAAAAGAGGTTGACTTGGCCTTTTACTTTTAAGAGTGATGTAGACCTGCTCTTCCAGAACACATTAAACTATCAATGATGTAACGTTTAGATTTTTCAATCAACTATAAAATATAAAAGGGATGAAAACCTTAAAATCGTTTGGATCACGATAACTATATGTATTATGGTATTTCAGCATTTCTCTGCTTAAAATGTAATTGTGTGTTTGTGTGTGTGTGTTTGTGTGTGTTTGTGTGTGTAAAAGAAGCGTGTGCGGGAAGCGTGTGCGGCATGCAAGTGTGCGGGAACATAGCATGCGCGCGCGTGTGTGTGCATGCGTGTGTATATAAAAAATTGAACTTGTACTTTGATGAATGTTATTGAAATTATTGCATGTATAATTTTAGAATATAACTGGCATGCATTAAATCACTTAACTATATAAATTTCCACACATTCTCTAAATATAAACTTTTTATCTCTAATCTTCAAGGAACCAACACAATTTAAATCTTGATAGTTGCTTTCCCTTGCATTGTCTTCTTTAGAATTTTTCGTACATTATTTTGCAGACTGTTTGATTTTTGTAATGTGAATTAATAACAGAACGGAATAGAGAAAATTTTTTTAATTTTATGGGGTGATGGTATCTATAATTTCATCTTCTACATTAATCGTATTGGTGTGCTTATTTGAAGTATACAAAATCTTCTGTAAAGTGGATGTATACATCATGATCGACAGTACGAGTATTAGACTTGTATATTCTATGCACTATTAGGAATTTTCCGACTGAAACATCGATAGCTTTACAGAAATGAAATGTCTTCCTGGTGCACACATCATGGATTAGTATTGTGCATGATGCGAAGTGGAGAAGTTTTGGGGAGAATCGATATTTCTACTTCTGAAGGAACTCTGAGATCCTAGCCGAAAAAAGTTGGCACTCAGATAAATACAATGAAGTCACTATTAGACACCACTAATTTTTAAATCCTATATGTCAAACCAATTTGTATACATAATTTACTATTATGTACTCTTGTCCGATATACTGGTGGATAATTATGCCGTCCTCAGCGTTGAGTGCCGTCTCCTAGTCATGTTTGTTAATGATGCAGCGAGTGCGAAATATTGGGGGCTTACAGGTGGAGGCCAAAGTCTACAAGGAGCCCCCGGCCACCGTCTTACAGGGCCTGGAGTTCTTGCGGCGAGATTGCAAGTCAACATCGCTTCAATTATCATCATACAGTTTTTCTTCCCTATTAAGAACACTCTACTTCAGTGCACTTCGCATTGCAGCAGCACCTTTCTCTAAAGTCAGCAAAGTATATTCATTTTTAATTTCATTATCCACAAACAATTCGTGAGTTTCGTCAGTTTTTAAAAGTTCATTATTGAAACTAATGGTTCCGCTTATTCT
Organism: Teleogryllus oceanicus; assembly: GCA_964035755.1. NCBI lineage: Eukaryota > Metazoa > Arthropoda > Insecta > Orthoptera > Gryllidae > Teleogryllus > Teleogryllus oceanicus. The sequence continues at coordinate 49,045,208 of CAXIVR010000001.1, read as the reverse complement.
ACATTTTGTGCACCAGGAGGTGTAATCATTCCTTCAACTGGCCGAATCCTGCAGTATAGAAGAAGGTTTATGAGAACCATTCACAGAATGCTTGATACAGACGTTTTGTATTGGCACAAGACACATGACTGCAAGAAAACATTTAATTATTTCACTTGTAAATACATGAAGTGAGGGTTAGGAGTTGTTACACAACATTATTCTTCAAGGATGTATTCTTTAGTTCTAGAATTATGTTGATTCTGTAACACAGACATTTGTCTGTTTCTAAAACATCTCGTTGCAACATACCTACTACATCAACGTATTTCATTTTCCGCTTAACCAATAAATAGTTACAGCTTTTCATTTGCAAATCCAATTGATTCAATGTTGTTTCTGAAATGGATATATTGAAGCAGATGATCTTGGAGATCGCTTTTCTTTAAATTAATCAAAAATTGCTGTATCAAAATGAATCCAAAGATCCCTAAAAATTGTTACACTGATATTTTACTGTATTTCATTATTCTTGATTTAGTGAACTAACCCAACACCCGAAATTTAACATCATTTATTAATTCAGATAATACATTAACAGGAATATTAAAAATTACCCCATTTCCAATGCGCATTAAAACACTTGTTAAAAGTAATTATTAACACTATTCTGTTCAGATCAAACACTCGAAATGAGAATTTGGATGTAAAATTGATTTTGGGGATCTCTATGGCCAAAAACGTGTTTTTACAATGTCTTTTTGATGGAACGTATGGATGTCTGTATGTCACGCAAAATTTGGCAAAACTTTGAACTCAAAGTTTTGAATTTACTTGGTCACACTTTCAGAGATGAATCCGTTTGTGAAATAGATAATTTCCCGATCTCGGCTTCCGATGGGTTCTGATATTTCGAATTTTCAACAATCCACATTCATGAGGAAGCTCTGTTAGTGTCTCCCCGAAGTCCTTTTGGAGGTTATTGTATATAAAGTACCAAGCACATTTTCTAAAAAAAAATGACTTCATTTTGTTTTGTCGGAGTAGACAACAGTGCATTTTCTGATTTTCAGAAAAAGTCAGATTTGTAATCAAAAGTGAATTTATTCAGGCTGAGTCCAAAATATCCTTGATGAGAAAACAATTCATATCTCAACAATTACATATTTGCTGTTGTGTCTTCTGATGTTTGGCTTGGAATGTTTTCTGTTTTATTCAAACAATATTATACAAACATATTGTTCGTTTAGAACATTGCTTATTTATTTTTCTTTGATCGAATCATACCATTCAATTGTAAACTTTTGAAATGGCACGTAGCATCTGCAAACCTGGCTCTAAAAAATAAAAAAATGCACGACAATCAATTAAATTTTTTCTTCAAAATTGTTTTGCTATGAGCACGACAAGAAAGTTTTGTTTTTCTCAAATCAGATGTATGAAACCATCTACTTGCTCACTACATGAAGAAGAATCAGAATTCTTTTCAGAATAAAAAAGCACACAAAAGAGTATTTGAGTCAAATATTCGAATTTGCTTAAAGTGAATTTATTTTGCGTCAATAACAAATTTGTTTAGATAATTACCCCGTGTGGTGTCCGGAGTTTTAATAGAATAGCACCACGGGTACTACCCCCCTTTCGTAAGAGGCGACTAACTCCTTACCCGAATTATTCCTCGTCCTACAACCCTTCCCCTGCCGCCAGGAGCCAACGGTGACTGAGTAGCCTGAGGCCCTGGCAACTCCTAAGTAATTCCTGTCCTTTGTTCCTTCATAAGCTCTTAGTCTCTGTGAAGGTGGTCTGCCTAGAGGAGGTCAAACCGGGAAATATTGCCCAGTACGCCCGAAGATCAGAGTGGCAGCCCCACCACCGGAGCTTAACCTGCGCGTGGCGGCTCGTAACGCGGCTAGGAGACTGCGCCACAAATTACTGAATCTCTCCAGGGAAAATGCCGGACTACAAGGATTAAAACAACCAAAGCTATGAAAAAGGACAAGAGTTTGGGATTAATGAAGGTAGCTGTATGGAATGTAAGAGCGTTACGTAGAAAAGAAACCTCGTTAAAAATGGAATAACAGCGCGTTCAAGTAGACATTGCAATCATATCTGAAACGAAGAAGAATTTACGTGGTTCAACAGAATTTAAAAAATATATTTTAATTTACTGTAAGAGAGTGAGAAGAGAGCATCTGCAGGAATAATGATTAAAAGAAAACCTGCAATAAAAGAGATGGATATACATCTCATAATGAAAGAATGATAAAATTGAGATGCAAAATGAAAAGAGGCCTTCCATTCATTATTGGTTGCTATTCAACTGGAGAAGGAAGACAAGAGGTTGTTGAGAAGTTTTATGAAGAACTTCAAGATACTGTTGACAAAGTCCCTAGAAATGTTTACCTGATTGTTGCCGGGGATTTGAATGCAAGAGTTGGAAATGCCTCGATCAGCGGAATAGTGGGTACAAATGGAGAAGTAATAAAAACAGGCAAACAGAGAATTTGCATCATTAAATTCATTGAAGATCACTAATACATTCTTTCGCCATAATGAAATCCACAAAGCAACTAGGAGGGCACGGGGAAGACGGATCAATTATTGATTACGTGCTGCTAGTTAATAAGAAAATGGGCTCTTTAGTACAGTATGTGAGGGTTTACAGAGGCGATGTTAATAGTGATCATTTCTTATTGATATCCAAAATACTTTACCCGACAAATAGCGTTACTCTCCGTAAACAAAACATAAACACGAGAAGAAGTATTTAGAGTGCATTTGTTGTAGGAAGATAGTTAAGATACCTTACCAACAAAGAATGGATCAACACTTACGTAAAATGCCCGAAGTCAAAACATCAATGTGAGGTAGAATCTGAAACACGCCATTTTGCGTTGCTATTGAAGCTTTGGGTAAAAGGAAGAAGATAAGAAATAACCGTGGCCAAAGAATATGGAATGAAGTCTTGGCAGATCTCATAAGGAAAAAGAAGAATGCCTATCTACAATATCCTTTCTCACGATAAACAAGAATATAAAAGATCATTAGTAATAGTTAAGAAAGAAGTGCGGCGTATGAATCGCCAGAGCTGGGAAACATTTCTTGTTGAAATGGAACATGATCTGCATGGAAGACAGGCAAAACTCTACAAATTATTAAAACGACTTAATAACAATGAGAAAGACAATATAAAAATTACTTTGATCCCAGATGGCAAGTGACTTCATTATCTTGCAAATCTATAGACAAGTGAGGACCAGCAAGGAGAAATAGATTTAAAGGAAGAAATAGTTGACCCGATAACTATAGACGAGTTGAAGTGGGTTCTTAAACACATTAAAAATAGAAAAGCACCTGTGTCAGACAACATCAACAATGAACTCTTCAAATATGCATCTGAAAGATTTTCCCTAGAGCTGCTGGACTTTCTTAGTACTTGCGGGGTATATGGTCACATCCCAGAAGTATGGTGGACTGCTGTGGTCGTTACCTTACATAAAAATGGTGATAGGAAGAACTGCTCTAAATACAGAGGGAAAAACCTTTTGAATTCTGGATACAAAATTTACGCCAAAATTATAAATCAGAGGCTAGCACCTATTTCAGAGGTACCTTAATATAGGGCAAATGGGTTTAGGGAAAGGCAGGTCTTGTATTGACTGCATATTCATAGACCCGCTGTGATACTAGAAAGCAGAGAGAGTATAATGTCTCCACGTTCTTAGCATTTGGAGATTTAGAAAAGGCATTGACGCTGATAATCGAAGAAAATTATGGAAGTGTTGCTGGCAGAATTCCCACAACATCTGTACAGCCATTCATAGTATGTATGCGAATAACACGGCAAGAGTAAATACAGAAGATGGACCAAGTAATGAATACAGAATAATGAATAAAGGCGTAAGACGAGGGTGCCTCTATGTCACCCATTTCTTTTTTAAATATATATTTTGAAGACGTGATTAGGCGATGGAAAGCCAATTGAAAACAAATTTTTCGGAAAAATTACCTGTGTACACACTATTTGCAGATGACCAGGTTCTCCTAGCAGACTCGAAAGAAAATCTACAGAGAGCCCTCGTTAGTCTTTTTAACATCGCCAAATGTTTAAGATTGAAGCAGCAGAAACGAGGTTACTGAGACCACTAACGGGATACTTTTTGAGGGACCACAAGAAAATGGAGACATTAGGTCAGAACTCTCCAAGCTTTGTACATAGGCCAAATATTAGGATTCATATAGATCCCAATAGTACGACCATTCAGAGAATGAATGTCTGCGCATCCCTCTTCAAAGTTTTTTGATACAGACCACGAAGCAGAAGAAATGTAGGACGTCCACGACTGCGATGGAATGATCAAATGAAACTCCTGGGGACGGAACAGCCCTAAAGGCTTAATCCATCCTGTATATAATGATGATGTTTAGATAATTAATCTCAAAAATCAAATCAAGGTAAAAGTATATGTTAAAAAAGAAAATTAAAAATAATTTTAAAATGACTTCTTAATGGAATTGCACCTCAGCTTTGCTCAATATGCTCCCTTCGCCTAGATTTGGCAATTTTCCATGCCTTGGCTGTTTCTTTCGCTATTTTAAACGACTCAATAAGGAAGGGTAATAGGACGCAGCTATTTTCTTAACTTTTACAAATAATTTATCAAGATTATATCTTGGGAATCACAAATCAACGATGGCGACCATCTTTTCATCCAAGTGAAATCTGTGTTCGCAATCTACGGTGCACACATAGCCTTTGCCCACTACTTTTTTCGATTTCTTTGAGGTAGTGATGGATCCATGTTTTATCCTCGGTGTTATTTCTGCACCAAAGTCTCCTGGATTGGTGTCTTTACATTGTTATGGGGGTGAAATGTTATTCTGAAACCGATCTTGACCCTAAGGGCAAACACAATTATTTGAAAATCAGTTTTTTTCTGCAGAATGAAGAGTACTGGTTAAGATTTATTGCGAACAGTGTCTGCTATAACGTGCACATTCACCCTGGAATCATCCATTTGCAGATTGTAATTAGCTTCGATGATCGGCTACTTATCCGCGCCTGACAGTTGCCCCAACAGGCTGCTTGCCCCCAGAGCTGCTTTCCCTGCACTGCCTCCAGCTCCCGCGTCTTTTGCCCCTTCTACTGTCCACTGCCCCTCAGTGACCCTTCCACCCGTGGTCCTGGCCCCCAAGTGCCCCTTGCTTCCAAGTACCCCTTGCCACAGCGTTCCTTTTGCCCCCTGTGACACTTGCCACCCAGTGCCTATAGGGTCGTACTTTCACTCCAGAGGCGATTCCTTACAGTCAGTTTTGTAACCAGATATCTGTATTTCAGGGACTGCATTCTTTGAGTCTTTTCATTAATGGTATACCTGGACCTCGTTTCACGGTTCAGAGGCCCGGTAGACCTGAACCGGTTGCAATTTTCTTGTATGATTTGAAGGTGTCCCTCAGTCTGCAGCATTCAGCGATCGCTACGCTCATGCTACACCTGCATCGCTTACTAATTAAAGTCACTTACATACGAAGGTTTCGTTAAAACCGTTCTACGGAAATGGTCTTGTTTCGGACGATACCATTGCAGGTTTCGAACTTCTTTAAGCCACTTAATATGCGCCACAAAAGTCGGCGTTATGTGGACAATATTCATTCCAATTTGTGATTCATTAAAAACGAGTTAGACAAGACAGATATAGGGCAAGAGAGAAAGTAACCCAAACTAGCCTGAATCACAAGACGGGAGTTAGAAAATGTATGGAACATCTCTTGGGGAGAAGGGTAGAACGGGTGAACCGACTCCAGAGAAAAAAACGATCTTAACTCCGAAGTGTTATCTCCGGAAAGCCAAGGAAGCGGTTGAAGATGCTACTGAAGAGGACGGAAGCGCAGGTTGTGTACAAGAGTTACGTCGGAGACATCCAAATTCAGGAAATGTAGAAAGAAATGGAGAGAAATCACCAAAGAAACTTCTCGTCCGGATACTCTTGTTCTAAAGACAAACTGCAAGACGCCGTACGAAGAAATTCTCAAGGAGCTTAAGAGGAAATCCACTCTCCAAAATGTCCGTTCATACGTAATTAGTCACATCGACGAAAATTGTTCACTTCTGATTCTCAGCAAGACCTGGATGATAAAATGGCTACTTTTCAACGATTGTTTAGTTAATGAACGGAAAACCGAGATACGAGTTCTAACTAGCCAGGTGCGCATTGAGATAAAAGACCTTGCTAATCTGACCAAAGAAGATGAGATGTATCATGTCTGTGGCCGAGTAATATCAGGAAACGAAAATGTAATGACCTATACTGGCAATCATTAGATAAGCGAATGAGACACGTTTTAGCTGTAATCAGTCTTCCACGGTCGCAAAATGAAAAGTTGTGGCATTGTGGGTGGGGTTTCACTGTGAACTGCCTCATCGGCGAAAGTGCAAGTAATCGGTGGTGCAACTGTGGTGAGTGTATCAGATACACTGAGAGGATCGCCAGGCCATCAACTGTTCGATGTTTAGTGAAGAAAGCGATAAGACAAAGGTATGCAATACAGCCCGAGAGTTTTTCCCTGTACCAGAAGAGATGTTAGTTATGCTAACCACAAGGCAAGGAACACCAAATGTTTGACCTTCCAGGAGGCGTTAGGGAAAACGATGTGCGGAATATAAAAACACTAAAACATAATTGAAACCACTCAGAAGCAGCGCAAGACATCCTGACGCAAACAATACCAGAACTCAACGTAAAATTGCCATATTCAGCAGTAACGCGAGCCCAATGTGCTCTCTGCTGACGTCGAGATCAATTGAAAGGCGCCGATCTTGACCTGTTGAGGATATTCGTATAAATTACAAGTAACGGTCGGATAAAATTAGAGATAGATGTTTACTTTAGTTGCTAAGGAACTCGGTTATATGATAACCTGAAATCTTACTTCACTACCGGTTACGAAGCCAAAGGAGGAAGTTAAGGGATAATCTCTAGTATCTTAAGGCTACTCAACTTTATTAACTTAGTGGAACAAACCAATGAGGATGCGCTGTGCCAGGAGCCTCTGTCTTTGATTAATTCCTCCAAACACGACTAACACTATGCAAACACGGCTAACATAAACACGGCTAACACGGCGTATGAAGTAATGGAGTTATGTAGCTGCTACAAACGCGTCTATCGAATAACATTAAGTCTTCCTACATCGCCTGGTAACGGAAATCAAAGCACGAAGTTAAGGAATAATCCTTAGTGCCTTTAATGCTACGCTTATCAACTTAGTGAAGCAGCGTGTAACAAACCAGTGATAATGCACTATGCCAAGAGCCTCTGGCTTTGATTTATTTCTCCAAAAATGTTAACACTATGTTGCGTATTGAGTGAAGTAATGTGTGTGTGTGTGTGTTTATATATATATATATATATATATATATATATATATATATATAAAAATTGGTGATGCAAAATAATGATACAAAGGGGCAGAGTATTCTTCTAACTTCTTTTGAAAGCGATGGAGTAGTGCTCTTCTGCGTCATTATCCTCATCATGCAGCATTATCCTCAAAATTTCTACAAAATTGTATTTTTAATCAAACAAAAAATGTTCATATTATACAAATATGTTATACTTTAAATACGTACGTGGATTGTGTAATTCAATATGTTTTGCTGTATATATGTTTTGCTGGAGGAACTTAATTACGACAAGTCATTGAGCTCTAGAAATGGGCACACATGCTCCAAACATACCATTTTTCCTTCTCTTCACTTCTCTCTCTCCTCTTAACAAGACCTTGTCACGCAGTATCTTGAAAGTGCTAGAATCTTGGAAGTTTCTTCTCATACATTTTCTGTGAGATTTGCTGGTTTTTTACAAGCGATCTGAATTGGTAATGCACAATAATGACAAAAAAAGGGATGTCGATGATATTTTGGAGTGGATTTCATCAAAAGATTATATCCAGAAATTGATTTACCTGCATAAATTTCTACGCATGCTTCAAACATCTATTTCACTACTTTTTGTCTTTCATGGATCCCTTCTCATTTTTGTATCTTGTCAGTTTGATTTTCATTCATTTTTCTAGTGTTTTGTTTTCACCTGGCAATCTAATTTGAAAATGCAAAGTAATGCCATAACGGTGAGATATTAGTTCGCTTTTATTAAAGTGATGGAAACAGCACTTCTACTACATTACATCTTCTTGCTATTTCTTATCGTAATATAAGTTTATGATAAAATATTTACATAAAGAAATGGCTTTAGCATGAAAGTGTTATCTCCATGTCGTTTTAAACTTCGAATACTTTAAAAAAGTGTATTAAGAAACGGTATTCACAATATGCGAGGAAGTGTTGGTACCAATTCTACCTCTTAGTTGATAATATAGCTTGTAAACTTTTAGTCGTTTATCAATTTTCTGAACAAACGTTTTGATTGTGAAATATAAATGCCACATAAAAATTTTGCTTATTAATCTGCTGCTCTTCTAAAGAAAGTTTAAGCACAGTAAATTTGAAATTGTTTTTTGTGAATTCTCAGATGTGTCTTCTATGCGTAGCATTCATGTTGCAAACTGCGCTGGCTTTTGGTTGTTCGACTCATTTGATTCGATTTATCTCTCTTTTTTTATTGTTGCTCCCTAGACTCACTAGCTTATTCACCTTTTCTTATAAAAACTGACAACACTGGTGTTTTTGGATTGGCTGCGTCAGTAGGAAGAAGGGCCTATCAACGATGTACACTTTATTGTACTTGTTTCAGGCTGCCATTATCACGTAGATTAAAATGAGTGAGCAACAACTGAATATGCGATATATCATTCACAGTGGGAGGTCCTGAAGGCCTTTCTGGTTTTTATAGGCGCTTCACTGATGTTCTAACTTCTAGGTATAGCAGCATCAATACAATCCACTGTCTGAGACTTATCGAATTTCCTGCAGCCTGCCGTTTACCTCTCTGACCCATCACTTACAAGACCTGGACAGTTTTCTTGAGAATCACGAAGTAGTATTATAGTCTAATCAATCGTCATCAATTGTACATCTTGTCTTCTTTCGCTTCGAACATTTTTTAATATTCAACTAATGTTTAATTGGTTCTGACTTCAAATAACGGTTTCTATGAATGTTTACATCTGAGAGGGAAACTCATGTAGATGTACGGCTACTTTCAGTAACGACAGACAGTTGCACTAGTAGAAAAGCGTTGCAGAGGGGATGTAATCATACAGGTCGCAGCAGATGACTGCGTGAATATTTTTTGCTGTTTTGAACCATCTACTGGTTCTATTGCTGAACAGCCTTACGTGAAGGGTTTACGGACTGCACCATACACTGAATTTTGAACCATCATTATTCAGCAACAGGCTTAATGTTTAAAGTTTCGATAATCTCTTCATGGCAGATATTTCCCATCCCGGTGAGTACTTTTTGTCTTGTGTTGTATGGCCCTTTTTACGGGGTCGTATTTTTTGGAAGGCGGTGGATTCTTGACGCAGTTGTGCTCTTGGTATTCTGTTTGTGCTAATGGGAATCCACGCAAATATGCGGGATTGACTCGTTTGGATTTACATAGGCGACATCGGCTATCAATTTGCTGACCTATGATGAATTTTTTATAAGCTCTTATTATTATACCCCTGGAGCCCCTTATTATTATTATTGTTTTATTATTATTATTATTATTAATACTATTATTAATATATTTGAAATTTTATTAAAATTTTAGTATTCTGATCTCCTTCTTCGAAATATTCGATATTTCACAATTAAGTACTTCATGTGTTTACAGTATATCCGTGACTCATTATCCAAAATTACCTACGCTTCCCCAACTGTGGCAAAGTATTTCAGTTTATAATCATTTGATCTTCTGGTTGAATTTTGTGTGTAAATAGCATTGGTCACATCTAACATATCCAACATTTCGACTTATTTAGTTCAACACATTCTGGCTCATTCAATGATATTTCTCTTACATGGGTCCACTTCAGACTGATGCAGATAATTAAAATTTATCAGGAATAGTATTTTCCTTCATGGGCCATGTTGTTGTTAGCAATATATAGTTCTTATAAACTGCCAAAAACTATAGTATACTCTTGCACAGGATTTGAAATATTAAAAAAATCTATAATTTCTAACTAAATTCCAAAACCAAAATTTTACTGGGTGCTACAACAATGTATACAAACGTGTAATAAACACTAAAATAAATGCACAGGAATGTTGCAATTATTTCCAAAAATATTTTAAGTCAAGGTGATATGGCAGGAAAATAGTTTTATGTTTTTAACTGCAGGCCAGCAAACGAAAAAACCTGAAACAAAATTCAGACCAATTTGTGTTTTAAGAGGAACGTTTGAGATATTTCGAGCCAGTTCCATGATTCTAAGACACAATAAAAATTATTTTTTGTTATTTTTTCCCAATTTTTTTGTTTGAATTTAAATTTCGAGAAAATATAAAAACATTGTCCTAATAGCAAATTATTTCCTATTTATCATTTTAGTCAGAAAATATATTATCTTAAATTACCGTTGTTATCTCTTATCATACATTATCTTAAGTTGCCATTAAGCGTTGCCGAAAAAAGGAAAATTAATAAACACTTTTTTGGCTGCAGAGAGGTGTGGGTAGTGGTTCGGGGGCTAAGAAACCTTTCAAAAATATTATTTTTTTGTTAGAATTATAATGTAACCACTTTTGTTATGTCATTTGGTTTAGGGAAACTTTTACCATCTTATCCGGGTACTTTTCCTCTGATATCTTCTCCAACGGCATATCCCCCTTTAGCAGGGTGATATACCGCATTTTACCCCTTTGAAATTGTTACCATTAGTGATATAATCGACATATTTTGGTGGAATTTTCCTTGTTTGAGAGAGGGTTTCATCTGTCGATTATTTAAGTACTGGACTTTTTATCCTCGAGTTCGGTATCAAACAAATTACACTCAATTTATTTTGGAGAGGCACATTACACTAATTCATAAGATGATTTTAGTGTCGTCGTTAAATTTGTTACAATCAAAACTTTTGTTAGGTTTCCGCTCTTTTGATAGTGAACCTGGCATTGGGGGATTTCTATGTTTGCGGACAATATTTAAGTCGAGCAGCCAACCTCGAAGTGTTCGCTGATGTAATGTCAATTTCTTCTTGTAGGTAGATTGAGATTTTTGTTGCATTTCACTGTTGGGAAATTATTGAATTCACTGTTTTAAGAAAAGGAAGCATTGCTTGTTAAGCATTGCTTCCCTTTAAAAAGTTGTTTTTAAAAACATTACGAGATCATTTGAAAGCGTTTAACTTTCAATTCGCGAGTTAACGTTTTATCGCTACGAAATACTAGTCCACTGTGAAGTGCGGGAGCTCTACTTACTAGATCCGTACAGTCGAGTGCAGCATTGCAGTTTTCCTCACTGCAAATTTGTCTTTGGGTTCGAGATGCACGAGGCTTTGGCCAAATCGCCCTGAAGGTCACTCGAGTGCACTTGTGTGAGATGGCGCTATCTACTCATTAGCAAGATACTAATCTACTCATCCTAATTAGCAAGATTTTACATACAAGAAACATTTAAAGACACAATTAAAAGCAAGAACGCAATCTTAGGCTGCCGGCCAAAGTGCCCTTCATCCATAGGTTAAGGTAGCACTAAGTTAGTAAGTTAGCACTGCCCTTTCTCTGCCGCAAAGCCATCGAGCTGCGGCGCATGTATTTTAAAAAATGAAATAAAATACCGCTCCGCCAGGGCCACTGGCGGGGGAACAAAAAGCCCTATCTACTCAGCGATCACTCTTCAGTTCACTCCCACAAACAAGCGCCGTCTCCTCGCGTATTCTCTCACCTTGGTCTTGAACTTCGCTTTGAAGCAACCTCGGTCGCTCGCAGTCGTCTGAGGCCAGTTGGGAAAGCCAAATCAGGTACTTCATCCCGAAGCTGGTATCTTTTTCTTTTGCTATTGATATTGATTTTGGTGGCTCAAATGCATTAAATCAAATCTTTTAAAATTAAACGTAATTTGGCAATAAATTCCTTCCATAATCCTTCTACTTTGCGTCAGGTATTACTTTCGCTACATCTCAGAAATGGTCACTAATTTAACAATTAGGTAAACACACTTTTTTCGTTACATTAGATTTTTCTCTCTCTCTCTCTCTCTCTCTCTCTCTCTCTCTCTCTCTCCACACACACACACACACACACACACACGCACACACACGTACGCACACGCACGCACACGCGCACACGCGCGCACACGCGTGCACGCGCGCGCACACACGCGCGCACACGCGCACACGCACACGCACGCACACGCACACGCACACACGCGCACACACACACACACACACACACACACATGTATCCTAAACCTTTTATGCTTTTATTAATTGAGAAAGATTGTTTGATATTTAAATATTTTAACTCTACTGAAACATACCCCAAACTGCTACAATTATTGGGCGATTCGTCGTAACCCGTTTCCAAATTTCTAATAACATGGGCGCCAGGAAAAAGATTACGATAATATTTTAACTATTATTACTCTGATAAAAACTGAATATTATCCGCTAGTTTGGGGCGATGGGTACGCAGAAATAATCGCTATTATCTATTCTGACGTTTTTATTTTTTTATTTTTTATTAGCATTTCTTACTTTCCTAGGCTGGTAGGTAAGATTGCATAGTATGATTTCACTATTCTAATTGCACTTCTCTATTCTTACAGTTTTATTATTACGAGTTTTATTATTACGATGATTTTCATTTAGTGTGACTTACATTTCTCTAATAAATATGTTTCGTAAATATCATTTAGTATGAGCGAAAATATGTGAAGATTATTTACACTTTGCAATATTTAAAAAACTTCAATGCCATGCTTTATATACTTATACACATCAGTATTTCCTTTTAATCCCCATGGGTATAAATCCCAATTTTCCCCATGGGTTTACTTAAGTATCTAAAATTTGAAATATATTTTTTTTTTGTATTTCAATTAAAAAACTTTGAGGGGAGGTGACTCGCTTGGAAGTGTTATTCAGAGCCCGTGATACCATTTTAATTAAGAATAATTGTCCACAGAAATACATAGATTGCAATGTATGTACAACGTTGCATTTCAATTATGAAAGTATTACATTATACCTGCACTGTGTCCGTATGGAAAACAGGTGTTCTTGAAAATTCGTAGGATGACAGGCCACTCTGGCAGTTAGGCCCTTGATGCTCGCCTCCTCGGCATTAGCAAACTTCTTTATTGTGTATCTGTTGTGTCTTTGTTCATAACTGTGTCTAGAGTTCGTTCTAAAAGTTGATAGTTATGATCAACGGACGACGTTTTCAATCTTGCAGAAACCAACAAAACGCCCTGCGCCATCCAGCATCAATCATCGCTTTGGTTGTAATTCATTTGTGCGGTCGTACGTCTGAGATGCGCCAAGTACACTTTGAAGTGACTAGAGCTGTTGCATTCTGTCCTGCGTTTGTTGATTTTAGTGCATCAGCGGTAATGAATGAATGCCTACAGTAGAAGAATGAACGAATGCAGTGGATTGTGTCAGTGAATGTGAAAGAGTAAACTCCATTGTTCATTTTTCACCAGTCTCCAATTTAGTCGGCGAGCGCAGCGTTCAGCTAAACCTGCCGTGAGATATTGTGCTACTGCTTGCAAGGTTGTCACAATAAAACAAATATAGTTGATAGGAATCTCTCTACTTGATGTCAACATTCCACACCTCGGACCTGCGCCTTCCTCTCTCAAAACAAATTTTTGTGAAGCCTTCTGGCAGCGTGTGCTTACCAATTTTCGCTGAGCATTACGTGTATATTCCGAACAAGAAAACTAAAAAAAAAAGTATTATTTTAATATTAAATGTATAATTAACCACCGTAGAGAGTTCCCCTTTCCATTCGGACTTTGATGTCACAAACAAGACTAATTCAATACAGAATTGGGCAAATGTACGATCATGCCCTGTTATCTTTATGTATGTTCCATTTTTCTTTATTCTGAACAAATATCTATTAAGAATCCAAAATATACTACTTCAAGTCAACACTTCAAGATTGTTTTGTTCTCTTTTAGAACATTCTGACAGAATCATTATTCATGGATACATAGTAAACAAGGTCAGTAATAGGACCTTGGAGCACTCCATAAAACAGTTACTGAGTCGGAGAGTTAAATGGAACACTCTTCATTCATGTATATTTTTACTATAATTCTCCGTACCCTAATTGTAATGGCAAAAATTATCATTCTAGAACAATTTCGCTTAACGTTAATGATTATCATTCGGACTACAAACGACGGATGATGCTGGGTCGTCTCGATCAGAACGTAGCAGGCGGTGCACACCCAACGGACACAATGCAAAGCGCAAAAAACCGTCCATGCCGACCGACTCGCAGGCCCCTTAGAACATTGTGGGAAGCTGTGGAGTGGCACTCCCAGAAACCATAAATTAGAGTTACATTTGCTCGTTTATAAAATATATATTGACGCCCGATGTAAAAAGGAGAGTAAAACATAGCGGTGGAGAAAATAAGACCTGCACCATTCTTTTAGCAAACCGCTACCCTATCAGACAGAAAAATCTGATCCACAAATTTGGTGCTATTCTTTTGAAAATGTTGAAAATGTTCAAGGGGCTTCATGTAAAGTACCCCTCAAAATTAAAATATGTTTCACTTTACAGAGGTCCCGACACTAGCCAAATCAACTTGGGAAAAGCAATTTTGGAGAAAATCCGCGAAACGGCTTAGGCGCTAGCGTTGACTGCAGACGGACCGACTGACAGATGTTTTGCCATCAGTTGATTTTTCGGTACCAAAGAGCCACAAAACACGAATTCGGACTACAGAATGTGTTAGAGGAAGTAATTTACTATGTACAGGAACAAGACTTATTCACTTTTTCGTTACCAGGGTCCGACAATACGAGTTTTTGTGTCGAAAATTTGCCAGTTTCTTTTCGCAGCATTTCAGTACTTTTGCTAACAATGCACAGACAGTACAATAATATCAAAAACAAGAATTTCTCAAAAACCGGCTCGAACTTTTTTAACTTCTGGCAGAGATATTGCTAAATGTCCTGTAAGAGATAACAAGAGTGCCATTTGGCTCTTTTTTTTAAAAAAAAATTACTAAAATGTAATTTTTGGACTTCTCCTCTGGTCATTAATATTTATATTGCCAGAGTTGTATATTATTGCATAAATTGGTATATGTTTTTCAAAAATATGTCTTACAAAGTTTTCTCAATTCAAAAGTTTTCTGTAAAAATGGTCAGAAATCACGCATTTCAAATGTTGAAACACCGTTTTCTCAGAAACCGCTGCAAATGTTTTTCACAATTTTGAATGGATAATGTTAAATAGATTGAATAAAATGAAATACATCCCACATCGATGTATTCTTTTGGGTTTTTTTAGGAATAAACACCAAGGGAAATGTATTTTCTATGTTAGATATTAGGTATCTTTCAGCCGAATATTTACATAACCAGCAATGTGTATACATTATTGCATTTGTGAGTACAATTGCTTCAAATAATTTCTTATAAAGTTTCTCGAAAACTCAAAAGTTTTGGGTGAAAATGAGCTTCAAATTGCGTGCATTTTCAGAAACGCTCAAACGACATTTTCTCTAAAACGCCTCGAAATGTTTCATGGAAAATTACCGTATAGGTCGAGGATTTACTATTCTTTAATATTCTTGAAGTTAACATTATAAGGTACTATTGTGAGGCCGAAAAAATGAGGAAATGTGAAAAAAATGTACTTTTGGAAAACGATAAATAGCAGCTGGGAAGATGTGTGCCAAAACCGAAAAGCTATCCCAGACCAAAGATATTAGAAAACGAACTTGTTCGAGTAAGTCTGTAGAACGTCTATTTCTTTTTTAAGAAAGTCGTTTCCTAAGTGATTATTGCTCTATTTTTTTACTGTGAAGCGTATGCCATTCTACTCGCCTTTAAATATATTCAAGAACAAACCGAAGACAAATTTGTTATATTTATATATTCAAAAAGTGTGCAAGTAAACTTAAGTTTTCTGAAAACCAGGAACCTATAGTAAATGACATAGCTAACATATTATAGTTTGTACACATCAACAATGAAATAGTGTACATAGATCCCATCACACCGGTAATATGTTGTTAGCTGATGAAGCAGCAAAAGAGACTATTAATTCACCTATTAAAGGGTATCCAAATTTCCACAATGACATAAAGAAAGGACTTCGTCAAAGAAACAAGGATCTTTGGAACACTGAATGGACCAAATCACCAAACCAATTACATTAGATAAGGAAAAGTATCTTCGATGACCACCTTCCTTACCTTCACAAGAGAAAATATCAAACTATACTTACCCGTTTAAGAATTCGCCATTATAAACTTACTCATCAGCATTTACTAACAAAAGAAATGCAAAATATGTGATCTATGTCAATCTGCCCTCTCTTTACCACAAATATTACTGTTCTATTCCATTTACAACGATATCACCAAAAATATACAGCTCTCTGTCTGTCAGACGTCACCACAACAACACCTGGCCCAGAAATGTATTTAAACTTTTAAAGAAATTAACTTGTATCAATAAGCTGTAAGGAACGAAAAATCTATTAAGCTTTGAAAATTGTCACAATGTTGTCAAATAATGTATTAATAATGCAATATATGTTCTAATTATTGTTTTCTTTGTTTATATTCTGTTGCAATTGAATGTGATTGTTAATTGTCGACATGTAATGTTATACAAATTATGTTTTTGTGCTTTAATTTCAAATTTGTAGTATATTCTATTTGTACTTATGAAAATACTGTATTCTGAGTGTGTTCGCTAATGACCTGGTCATTCATGCGACTTATTAAATAAAGCATAATTAAAAAAAGTCCTTTCGTTTCTATTTGCCGTATATCTTTCCTGAATGAAAACAATAGAGGTGATCACTAGGGTGAATACAGATGTAAATACTTACTCTCAAGGACGTGACATTAAATGTACACGTGACACGTAGTCCATTCAGTACTTTAGTTCCACGTTTGCTAAATATTGCAAAGCACAGGGCGCGTGGGCTAACATGACAGTGTTTTCTGAATGACGAGCCCTCCCCAGAGTTCCATCCGCTGGATACGCGGCGGGGTGCGGGCGAGGCCGCGCAGAAGGTAGGAGTGAGCGCGCCCTGCTTAGTCGTGTGCGTGGCTGTTGTCTCCCGCCGCCGCCGCCGCCGGCGCAGCTGCTACCCGTTCGGAGGCGCTGCGACACGTGTAAGCAACGGCCGCTTTCTCTGGAAAGCCGTCAGAGACAGGCGACGGCCAGGAGCCGCGGAGGGCGGGCAATGGCGCCGGGGGTCGTGGGGCTAACCGTGCGGGAACGACCGTAATTGAATTCCACTGGGGTGGGGCGGGGTTGATGCCGGGTTGGGGTGGGGCGAACATCCGGAGCGCGCAGGGTCAACGTGCGTTTAGTGCAAGGCGGGCCCGCAAAAACCGCCACGCCCCCTCATCAGGACGGTGAGGGCGTCGGCGCGCCACGCGCTGTAAATAAGCCAGTGAGGGCAGCGCGCAGAAACTGGCGGCGCCCACGTCACCACTTGCGCGAAACGCCGAAACCCGTCGTTCGCTCAGGTAAGTGCATGGGGCTGTTTTGAACGCAGAAATGTGTGGGCAGTGTTCTTCAGACGACTTCAAGGACTGCCATCCTCAAAAAAGAGAGAAGGGACAGACAGACAGAAAGGGAGCCAGACCATCGGATTCCAGCAGCAGTGTTGTTTTGGAAGGCACTTGCCGCCCTTACAAATTGAGTACAGCACCGTAAAATTCTACAATATCAGCTAGCAATAGTAGAATTTCACTGCTCATACACATTGATGACCAAATACATAAATAGTTTATTTCCTTTTATATTCCATTCTAAGATTACCTTCTGTTGATTGTAATAAGACCATCAGAGTCAACATATTAACTAATTTACTAATAGAGACGGCACTCAACGTTAATCCAACGCTCTTATTCTAATTTATAATGTTCGCCGGAGGAAAACATAAAAGATAGAATACATAAAAATTATTTGTTATTGGCATGATGTCTTAGTTTGTCAATGAGAATATCATAAATGACCAGCCATTTCTACCAACCTTAACCACATGGAGAGCTTTTGAAGAATTTCTTGTAAAGTAATTTATAAAGAATGGATGAAATCAACAAGCGTGCAGTATTCTAAATGTTTATATTTTTCCCCTTTTTCTTAGAGAATGACCCAGATTGATGCTTGGTGCAGATTGTGTCTACTGGTGCAGAATACATAAAGATAGAATACATAAAAATTATTTGTTTTGTGTGCATGCTGCATTGCATGTAGCTGCGGTTATACCTAAAACCTGAAAAGACTGTCAATAATAAACAGAAAATAGCAATATAAACAACTAAGATAACAGTAATGAATTATTTAGAATAGTAGATGAAGATATACATTTAAATGCCATAAAATATTTATTTCTAATTTGATTTACTGTAGAGTAATTTATTAAAAGGAAAAAATTAGCTGCAGTATTATAATTCCCTTTTCTTAGAGAATGACCCTGATTGAGTCTACTTGGTGCAGAATGCATAATTATTTGTTTAGCTTGTATGCTTAATGCATGCTGCATTGCACATATGCTGCATTATTAAAATGGTAGAGGAAAACATGCATTTAAATACCATAAAATATTTTATGTTTATTTCATTTACTGTATTTTAACGTATTGTTTATTTATTGTTATTAATTTTTTAAAATTATACAAAACTTACATTTGAAAATTTCGTTTTCAGTTATTATTCACGAAAGTGTCATTCTACCCTCATTCCAATATACTATATGTTATATGTTATTAAGAAATGTAAGGAAAAAAGGTATTAGTCGTAGAACAGGGGTGTCCAACTTGGACGGCCTCATGGGCCACAGCAAACACCTTTAATGTGGTTGCGAGCCACACAGTGAAGTGACTGCCTTACTGCCCTTACTTCTAGTGTTTTTGTGTACATTCGAGTGTCTCTGTGAGGTTAGTACATGTTAGGTTAGTGAAGTGTTAGTGTGTCTGATAGGTTCGTGTCTCTGGTAGGTTAGTGAATACGTAAATATGTGAATTAAGCCAGAGAATATTAAAGCCAAGGAATAATAAAAAAAAACGCGAGAGCAATCAAAACACAGCGAACTAACATACAGACGATATGGATTTACGTACATATGAACTGATGGTAAATTAGTAAATTAGGTTAACGAAGAAGTGACGGTCAAAAACAACGCAAGACAAGAAGAAGACAATGACTTAACATCAAGGTGAAAGAAATGATAAGTAGAGGAATATGTGAACTGATAAAGTAAAATAGTAGAATTTATAAAAGAAAAATGTCAGCATTTTTTTTCATTACACCTGCGGTCCACACCTGACGCTCCCGAACTGTTATCTCGGCAGTTTACACGGCTGCTCTGAAACGGGGAGGGGGGTTGGAATCGTGCGTGATATCAGGTCGTATCATTCATAATGCAGGGAAACACATTGGGATGATTTTGAATTTCTGAATATACTAGAAAAACATCTTTAAATCTAAAAAATCTATTATTTTTATGTAAAGGGGCTGTTGACCCTCATGGAGCGCGTGCGGTAGATGCACAATCTTCTCGCCCGACTTGAATGCAAGGAACTTTCACTTTTGACTAAAAAGCTTTCGCGGGCCACAATTAATGTCACCACAGGCCGCATGCGATCGGCGGGCCACTAGTTGGACAATCCCGGCATAGAACACTCAAGCAGAGCATTGGTGGCATTTTCATTTAATATTTGATAAGAAAAAGAAGAAGATAATACGAAGAAGAGATTACAAAACTATCATTCTTGCAGTAATTGTTTGGTAGGTAAGTTCTTTTAGTTAAAACTTTATTGGCATTTTTTGGTTACATTTTTCTCCTTGCCATTGTATTTCTGATTTTGATGATGAATCAGATTTTAAATTGGGAGTTCCCCGGAAAGTAATATAAATTCTTCTAAAAACGTCGCTACAAAAGGGTTGGTTCTATTGGAAAATTAATATTCATGACATTTACTAGAATTTCATTCAACACGATAAATAGCTCAATCTCTCTTAGTCTCTACAACCCCCTTAGTTTGTCTTTGAATTCTATCAGATATTCCTTCAAACGGGAGATTTCATCATTGGACCAAGAGCGAAAACACAAAGGGGGGAAATTCTACAAAGTTTACCACAGAGAATCTTAACAAATTCAGATATGTTAATTAAATGGGAAATATTGTGAGGTGTGAAGAGGACGTAGTTAGTGTTGAATATACCATTATGAATCACTTTAATGATTCAATACGTACTTCATTAAAGCTCTATGATCTCCCCTATGTATTTACTCTCCTTTACATCGGGCGTTCAATATATATTTTATAAACGAGCTACAGTGTAACTCTAACCTCTATGGTTTCCTAGGAGTGCCACTGCTTCAGCAGCTTCCTCACAATGTCTCTAAAGGGCAGCCTACGAGTCGGTACGGCATGGACGGATTTTTTAAGCGTTTCTTTGCATTGTGTCCCGTTTGGGTGTGCACACTTGCCTGCTACGTTCTGATCGAGACGATCAGCATCATCCGTCGTTTGTTTCGAATGATAATCATTAACGTTAAGCGAAATTGTTCTAGAATGATAATTTTTGCCATTACAATTAGGGTACGGAGAATTATAGTAAAAATATACATGAATGAAGAGTGTTCCATTTAACTCTCAGACTCAGTAACTGTTTTATGGAGTGCTCCAAGGTCCTATTACTGACCTTGTTTACTATGTATCCATGAATAATGATTCTGTCAGAATGTTCTAAAGAGAACAAAACAATCTTGAAGTGTTGACTTGAAGTAGTATATTTTGGATTCTTAATAGATATTTGTTCAGAATAAAAGAAGGAAAAATGGAACATAATAAAGATAAGCAGGGCATGATCGTACATTTTGCACCAATTCTGTATTGAATTAGTCTTGTTTGTGACATCAAAGTCCGAATGGAAGGGAACTCTCTACGGTGGTTAATTATACATTTAATATTAAAATTATACTTTTTTTTTGGTTTTCTTGTTCGGAATATACACGTAACGCTCAGCGAAAATTGGTAAGCACACGCTGCCAGAAGGCTTCACAAAAATTTGTTTTGAGAGAGGAAGGCGCAGGTCCGAGGTGTGGAATGTTGACATCAAGTAGAGAGATTCCTATCAACTATATTTGTTTTATTGTGACAACCTTGCAAGCTGTAGCACAATATCTCACGGCAGGTTTAGCTGAACGCTGCGCTCGCCGACTAAATTGGAGACTGGTGAAAAATGAACAAAGGAGTTTACTCTTTCACATTTACTGACACTATCCACTGCATTCGTTCATTCTTCTACTGTAGGCATTCATTCATTACCGCTGATGCACTAAAATCAACAAACGCAGGACAGAATGCAACAGCTCTAGTCACTTTCAAAGTGTCACTTCGGCGCATCTCAGACGTACACGACCCGCCACAAATGAATTACAACCAAAAGCGATGATTGATGCTGGATGGCGCAGGGCGTTATTGTTGGTTTCGTAGCAAGATTAAAAACGTCGTCCGTTGATCATAACTATCAACTTCTAGAACTGAACTCATAGACACAGTTATGAACAAAGACACAACAGACACACAATAAAGAAGTTTGCTAATGCCGAGGAGGCGAGCATCAAGGGCCTAACTGCCAGAGTGGCCTGTCATCCTACGAATTTTCAAGAAGACCTGTTTCCCATAGGGACACAGTGCAGGTATAATGTAATACTTTCATAATTGAAATGCATCGTTGATTATAATCTGTGTATTTCTGTGGACAATTATTCTTAATTAAAATGGTATCACGGGCTCTGAATGTTACTTCCAAGCGAGTCACCTCCCCTCAAAGTTTTTGAATTGAAATACAAAAAAAATTAAATATTTTAAATTTTTAGATACTTAAGTAAACCCATGGGGAAAATTGGGATTTATACCCATGGGGATTAAAAGGAAATACTGATGTGTATAAGTATATAAAGCATGGCATTGAAGTTTTTTAAATGTTGCAAAGTGTAAATAATCTTCACATATTTTCACTCATACTAAATGATATTTACGAAACATATTTGTTATTAGAGAAATGTAAGTCACACTAAATGAAAATCATCGTAATAATAAAACTGTAAGAATAGAGAAGTGCAATTAGAATAGTGAAGTGCAATTACTATCGCAATCTTACCTACCAGCCTAGGAAAGTAAGAAATGCTAATAAAGAAAATAACAATAAAAACGTCAGAATAGATAATAGCGATTATTTCTGACGTGACCCATCGACCCAGCTAGCGGGATAATATTCAGTTTTTTTATCAGAGTAATAATAGTTAAAATATTATCGTAACCTTTTTCCTGACGCCCATGTTATTAGAAATTTGGAAACGGGTTACGACGAATCGCCCAATAATTGTAGCAGTTTGGGGTATGTTTCAGTAGAGTTAAAATATTTAAATATCAAACAATATTTCTCAATTAATAAAAGTATAAAAGGTTTAGGATACATGTGTGTGTGTGTGTGTGTGTGCGTGCGTGTGCGTGCGTGCGTGTGCGTGCGCGTGTGTGCGCGTGTGTGCGCGTGTGTGCGCGTGTGCGCGCGTGTGCGCGCGTGTGCGCGTGTGCGTGTGTGCGTGCGTGCGTGTGTGTGTGCGTGCGTGTGTGTGTGTGTGTGTGAGAGAGAGAGAGAGAGAGAGAGATATCTAATGTAACGAAAAAAGTGTGTTAACCTAATTGTTAAATTAGTGACCATTTCTGAGATGTAGCGAAAGTAATACCTGACGCATGGTAGAAGGATTATGGAAGGAATTTATTGCCAAATTACGTTTAATTTAAGAGTTTGATTTAATGCATTTGAGCCACCAAAATCAATATCAATAGCAAAAGAAAAAGATACCAGCTTCGGGATGAAGTACCTGATTTGGCTTTCCCAACTGGCCTCAGACGACTGCGAGCGACCGAGGTTGCTTCAAAGCGAAGTTCAAGACCAAGGTGAGAGAATACGCGAGGAGACGGGCGCTTGTTTGTGGGAGTGAACTGAAGAGTGATCGCTGAGTAGATAGGGCTTTTTTTTCGTTTTCCCCCCGCCAGTGGCCCTGGCGGAGCGGTAGTTTATTTCATTGTTTATAATACATGCGCCGCAGCTCGATGGCTTTTGCGGCAGAGAAGAGGGCAGTGCTAACTTACTAACTTAGTGCTACCTTAACCTATGGATGAAGCCGGCACTTTGGCCGGCAGCCTAAGATTGCGTTCTTGCTTTTAATTGTGTCTTTAAATGTTTCTTGTATGTAAAATCTTGCTAATTAGGATGAGTAGATTAGTATCTTGCTAATGAGTAGATAGCGCCATCTCACACAAGTGCACTCGAGTGACCTTCAGGGCCGTTTGGCCAAAGCCTCGTGCATCTCGAACCCAATGACAAATTTGCAGTGAGGAAAACTGCAATGCTGCACTCGACTGTACGGATCTAGTAAGTAAAGCTCCCGCACTTCACAGTGGACTAGTATTTCGTAGCGATAAAACGTTAACTCGCGAATTGAAAGTTCAACGCTTTCAAATGATCACGTAATGTTTTTAGAAACAACTTTTTAAAGGGAAGCAATGCTTAACAAGCAATGCTTCCTTTGCTATTTAAAACAGTGAATTCAATAATTTCTACAACAGTGAAATGCAACAAAACTCTCAATCTTACTTACAAGAGAAGAAATTGACATTACATCAGCGAACACTTCGAGGTTGGCTGCTCGACTTAAATATAGAACATAGAAATCCCCCAATGCCAGGTTCACTATCAAAAGAGCGAAAACCTAACAAAAGTTTTGATTGTAACAAATTTAACGACGACACTAAAATCATCTTATGAATTAGTGTAATGTGCCTCTCCAAAATAAATTGAGTGTAATAATTGTTTGATACCGAACTCGAGGATAAAAAAGTCCAGTACTTAAATAATCGACGAGATGAAACCCTCTCTCAAACAACGAAAATTCCACCAAAATATGTCGATTATATCACTAATGGTAACAATTTCAGGAGTATACAACTGCGGTATATCACCCCTGCTAGGGTGATATGCCGTTGGAGGAGATATCCAGAGGGAAAGAGTACCCCCGGATAAGATGGTAAAAAGTTTCCCTAAACCAAATGACATAACAAAAGTGGTTACATTATAATTCTAACAAAAATAATATTTTTGAAAGGTTTCTTAGCCCCCGAACCACTACCCACACCTCTCTGCAGCCAAAAAAGTGTTTATTAATTTTCCTTTTTTCGGCAACGCTTAATGGCAACTTAAGATAATTATGATAAGAGATAACTTAACGGTAATTTAAGATAATATATTATCTGACTAAAAAAATGATAAATGGGAAATAATTTATGCTATTAGGGCAATGTTTTTTTATATTTTCTCAGATCAAATTCAAACAAAAAAATTGGGAAAAATAACAAAAAATAATTTTTATTGTGTCTTAGAATCATGGAACTGGCTCGAAATATCTCAAACGTTCCTCTTAAAACACAAATTGGTCTGAATTTTGTTTCAGGTTTTTTCGTTTGCTGGCCTGCAGTTAAAAACATAAAAACTATTTTCCCGCCTTTATATCACCTTGACTTAAAATATACTTTGGAAATAATTGCAACATTCCTGTGCATTTATTTTAGTGTTTATTATACGTTTGTATACATTGTTGTAGCACCCAGTAAAATTTTGGTTTGGGAATTTAGTTAGAAATTATCAATGTTAAAATACGAAAACCAATACCATTGAAAATAGCAAATCTAATCAAAACTAAACATAACCTTAGGCGATATTGGCAAACAACCAGGAGACCAGACCTGAAGGTAAAATTAAATAAAATTTCCAGAATAATAAAATGCAGACTAGAACAATTTCGTTATTCTGAATTTCAGAACATAATAAAGCAAATTCATCCTAACAGCAGACCAATGTGGTCTACAATCAAACGAATCACCAAAGAAAAAGAAGAAATCTCCATTCTAAAAAGCGATTCGAAATCGCATACTCAGATAAAGACAAAGCCAATTTATTAGCCAAACACTTTCAGGAAACTTTCACTCCAAATCCAATTTACAACAGCCAGTACAATAATTACATTTTATTCGAATCAGCGAAACAAGTTGCAACTGTCGGAAAAATCAAGTTTATATCACCTTCCGAAAGTCAGAAAAACAATCAATCAATTAAAATCTAGAAAGTCAACGGTTATGATAATATTAGTAATAAAGCCCTCAAAGCACTAACCAAGAAGGCACTCTGGCTATAACTGCCATTTTCAATTCGGCACTAAGACTAGGCACTTTCCTAAAATTGGAAAACTGCTGTTATCCTCCCGTTCAAGAAACCAGGAAAAGATCCTCAAAATCCATCCAATTATAGACCGATAAGTTTACTTCAACTCTTGGCAAAGTATTCGAGAAACTAATATATACGCGGTTAAATAAATATGTATCAGAAATAAAGGCTATACCTAATACTCAATTTGGATTTAGAAACAGACACTCGACAACTCACCAACTCCTGAGACTCTCAGAGTTCATGGCTAATGCATTTCATCAACACAAACACACATTAGTAATATTTCTTGACATTGAAAAGGCATTTGACAAAATGTGGCACCCGACTACTATTTAAACTACAACGTCTAGGTACACCAAACTACCTCTATAAAATTATTGACTAGCTTTCTAGTAGATCGTCATTTCCTCGTAAGAATCAATTCTACGTATTCTTGTCAATGCAAACTAGTGCCGTGTCCTCAAGGATCATGCCTATCACCCTTACTTTTCAGCATATTCTTATCGGATATCCCAAAGCCAGCTGATTCAGAAATTGCTCTATTCGCAGATGATACCGCCTTATTCACAGCCCACGAGGATATACTAGCGCTTATGACAACCTTCAGAATGACTTAACAACTTACATCACCTGGTCGGAACAGTGGAGAATCAAAATAAACTCGCATAAATCCCAAGCAAAAGTCTTCACACTTGAAAACCACCGACTCCGCCCCCTTAAAATTCAAAATTCAATAAATGGCTCCCCAAACAAACTTCAGTTAAATATTTAGGACTAATGCTCGATTCGAAATTAACATGGAAAGATCACATCAAAACAATTTCAAATAAAACTTACGCAAAATTGCTAAACTTTATCCTACTAAACTCTAAATCAGCTCTAAGTATTGAATGTGAACCTCAATTTATAAATCAATAATACGACCAACAATCACGTATGCTTGTCCAATTTGGTGTAACGCAGCAAAACACATATTGAAAAACTCAAATTATTCAAAATAAATGCTTAAGAAAAATTACTAAGGCTCCTGGTTTATTAGTAACAAGCAACTTCACAGAGAACTACGAATAGAGCCAATACAAGAATTCATACAAAAACCTCTCAAAAGTTTTTCGAGATTCTTTCAGGATCCCCACACGCCCATCTTCAAACTTAGGCAAAAACTACCCTAAACCAAACAGAATATGCTCACGATTTCCCAAGGATAAATTCAGACCTCCATAAATATTCAACGGCATTAGTTCCCAACATCCATTAATGTAACACATTAAATCACGAATATTTCATTTAAAGACGATATTAATATATTGCCCATCAGAATAGTCTATTTTTAAAAAACTAAAAAAATTTTTAATTTTCAATCCTTGCAAGAGTATACTATAGTTTTTGGCAGTTTATAAGAACTATATATTGCTAACAACAACATGGCTTCTATGAAGGAAAATACTATTCTGATAAATTTTACTTATCTGCATCAGTCTGAAGTGGACTCATGTACGAGAAATATCCTTGACTGTGCCAGAAAGTGTTGAATTAAATAAGTCGAAATGTTGGATATGTTAGATGTGACCAATGCTATTTAATTCAACCAGAAGATCAAATGATTATAAACTGAAGATACCTTTGCCATGCAGTGGCGAAGCGTGAGGTTAGTTTTTGGATAAGCTGAGTCACGGATATACTGTAAACACATGAACTACTTAATTGTGAAATATCGAATATTTCGAAGAAGGAGATCAGAATACTAAAATTTTAATAAAATTTCAAATATAATAATAATAATATTATTATTATTATTATTATTATTATTATTAATAATAATAATAATAATAATAATAATAATAATAATAATAAGGGGCTCAAGGGGTATAATAATAAGAGCTTATAAAAAATTCATCATGGGTCAGCAAATTCATAGCCGATGTCGCCTATGTAAATCCACCAACGAGTCAATCCAGCATATTTGCTGTGGATGCCCCATTAGCACAAACAGAATACCTTAAGAAACACAACTGCGTCGCCAAAGTAATCCACCAAGCCCTTGCCAAAAGATACGACCTCGTAGATAGTGAACAACCATATTATAAGTGCAAACCTGAGCAAGTAATCAGCAATGGTCGAGCTGGAATTCTGTGGGATAGTGTAATCTTCACTGACCGAACAGTGGAAGCAAATAGACCGGATATTGTTCTCTTTGATAAAATTTCTAAAACATCATGCATCATTGATGTTGCGGTTCCTACAGATGACCGTCTTGTAACAACTGTTGCTGAGAAAAAGAGGAAATACCAACCCCTGGCTGTTGAATTGAAGGATATGTATGGATTGCGCGCAGTGGAAGTGCTTCCAGTAGTGGTCTCAGCGAATGGATTGGTCACCAAGGAATGGCAAGAGATAGCGAAGAAGTTGGAATTGACTGAAAAGAATATACGGACAATTCAAAAACCCGCATTATTGGGAACAGCAAATATAGTCCGTAAATTCTTAAGTCTGACTTGACTGATATAAAAATCAAAATATATTCTTGTTCCACTTTAC
Source organism: Teleogryllus oceanicus (assembly GCA_964035755.1). NCBI lineage: Eukaryota > Metazoa > Arthropoda > Insecta > Orthoptera > Gryllidae > Teleogryllus > Teleogryllus oceanicus. The sequence continues at coordinate 49,017,283 of CAXIVR010000001.1, read as the reverse complement.
GTGCAAACCATTGTTACCTTGGGTGATTTTAAGAACCCCGGCATCATTGTATATCTACAGAAATTGGGAAATAATAATAATAATAATAATAATAATAATAATAATAATAATAATAATAATAATAATAATAATAATAATAATAATAATAATAATAATAATCATGCCGACCGGATAGCCGAGACCGCTAAGGCAGTAATGCCGTACGATCTCGGACGGAAGGATCGCGGGTACGAGTCCCGCCTCGGGCATGGGTGTGTTTGTGTATGTCTGTTTGTGTGTGCCGTCCATTCATCCTTCGTTATAATCATCATTTCATCTTCCATTCCTCCAGGACTAACAACCGTGGGGTATAAAAATCGGATTCAACCTAATGCTGATTCCCCCTAATTAGTTACATGCCAGACTTGCAACGAGATAAAATGATACTGGGCCCGTTCAAGTGCATGCCCTCGTGGTCCACGATATTCGCGAACAAAAAAAATTATTAATATAATAATTAATGAAATAATAATTTTAATATAATAATTAATAATAATAATAATATAATAATAATTATTATTAAATCATGCAACAATATTCACATCATGAATAAGCCTACTGTAGAATTGAAAAAGGAATTTTTTACTTATAATTGGAACTGTTTACTTATAATTGATGTATACTCCTTGTTTTCAAAAGTGGCGACTATCTAAATTGTTGATTTAAAAAAAAATCAATTCTAAAGGTCTGGTTTTCTTCATAAAAAATGCCACTCTTTCTTTTAACATAGCAGCTTGCGAAAACTTACAAGAAAGTTTCTTTTCTATTAATATACTAGTCAAGTTGGAGATACATACTCTCCAACTTTGATTTAGAATAACGTAAATATGTTTTATTTTCAGTGTGCTCAATGTCAACGACACACAGCGACATGCAGTTGCAGGCCAACGACATTTCACTTACCTCACTGTAACCTACGTACAATCAACGTACGAAATAAAATCACACTCATCAGATCGTGTTTGATCTTTCCACAATACAATATTATTGGGGGATTCACTCTCGCCGCGATACCAACCTATAAAAACTTAAAATTAACGTTTTTTAAATGACCGTGCTTTAATTAACATAAAGCTAAATAATGTAGGAGAAAAAAGTGAATTCTCAATATTATACTTAATGAATTAGCAACATAGAATTTCTAATAATGAAATTTGGAATATATAAATGTTTTACTCGTGATGTTAGTGACACTTGAAGTTGCTCAATTACATCTGGCGGTCATTTCTGAAAGTTTCGGCGCCAGGAGGAATTCTCAAATCATTAACCTTCAGGACGAAAATATGCTTGTAGAACAAAGAGATGGTGAAGACTAGGTACACAAATATACCTAGTGCTGGAAAGAAAGAAGAAGAAAACGGTCATATTTTCTAATGCCAACTTCTCATTGGAAGCGGTTTGATATTTTAAGAATTAGTTCAATCAAAAGATTTCATATTTTGGGTTAGAATGCCGAGAAATGACTTTTTTCTAGACTTGGCGGGGTAAAATTAGTGTAGATTAATATCTACAATTTTTGTATGGACATCACAGCAATAGAAGAAGATTATGTGACATTGAAAAAAAATTAGAAGTTACCACTCACATGTGGTATTTGTTCTCCGCTGAGCATTTGGATTCTAAACATGGAAGTGTCGTTGGATTCACTTCATGTATTTACAAGTACAATAATTAAATGTTTTCTTGCAGTCATGTTTCTTGTGCCAATAAGAACTGTCTGTATCAAACAGTGTGTGAAGGGCTCTCATAAACCTCTTATACTGTAGGATACGGCCAGTTAAGGAAATGATTACGTCTCCTGGTGAATATTCTGTGGAATAAGCGGAACCATTACATTCCATAATTAACTTTTATTAACTGAAGTAACTCACATATATTGTCGTGGATAATGAAATGAAAAAGCAATATTCTTTGTAAAAGTGCTTTCATAATTCCATGTAGCTAATACCAAAAAATTGCAAAGAAAATGCACGAAAAGAGCTTCCAAGTTACAAAGTGAGAAGGTCCCTTGAAGAGAACTGAGGCAAAAATAATATCTTTGATAATCGTAAGGAAATTTGCATAGGTCAGTGATTGCTTGAGTCTCCTTTCCTCCTGAGATGATTAGTGTTACAAACGCGTGGCGTAGATACTTGCAACAATTATTAAAACATATTTGTTTTGGAAGAGGAGTGAACCAAGATCATCAATTAAAATCCAAAAGACACTGATTCAGAGTTCTCCGTTTAAGACAAATGGTATACGAAGATAACTCCAAAAGAATTGCAAGCTATGTTTTTAAAAATACAGTTTTCATTCTAAATGAAAGTTTTGCAGTATGTAAATACATCCTTTAGGATCAATATTTTCATTTTCCACATAATTCCCGTCCCTCTCAACTGCCTTACGCCATCTTCGAACCAACGCCTGTATACCCGCACGGTAAAATTATGGACCCACATGTTGGAGCCACTGTTTGGCAGCGTGCACAAGGGAGTCATCATCTTCAAACCTTGTTCCACGAAGAGAGTCTTTCAGTTTCCCAAAGAGATGATAGTTACATGGAGCCAGGTCGGGACTGTAAGAAGGGTGTTTCAGTGTTGTACATCCGAGTTCTGTGATTGCTTCCGTGATTTTTTTACTGGCATGTGGCCGTGCATTGTCGTGCAACAGCAAAACATCCTGCTTTTGCCGATGTGGTCGAACACGACCCAGTCGAGCTTGAAGTTTCTTCAGTGTCGTCACATATGCATCAGAATTTATGGTAGTTCCACGTGGCATGATGTCCACAAGCAAGAGTCCTTTGGAATCGAAAAACACCGTAGCCATAACGTTTCCAGATGGTGTGGTTTTGAATTTTTTTCTTGGGTGAATTTGCATGATGCCACTCCATTGATTGCCTCTTCGTCTCTAGTGTAATGATGGAGCCATGTTTCATCTCCTGTCACAATTCTTCCAAGAAATTCATCTCCACCATTCCCGTACTCTTCCAAAAGTTCGCTGTATACCGTTTTTCGTGTTTCTTTGTGAGCCACTGTCAACATCTTGGGAACCCACCTGGCACGAACCTTTTTTAACGCCAACACTTTCAGTATTCTGCAAACACTTCCTTCCTCCATCCCAACGTTGCGTGACAATTCGTTCACTGTGATGCGTCTGTCATCAGTCACCAATTCATTAACTCTCTGCACATTGTCTTGAGTGTGTGCAGTACGAGGCCTGCCGCTGCGAGGACAATCCTCAATATTGCCGTGCCCACTTTCATCACGTAACCTGCTTGCCCATCGACTAACTGTACTGCGGTCGACAACAGCATTTCCATACACCTTTCTCAACCTCTTGTGGATACTTCCCACTGTCTCGTTTTCACAGCACAGGAATTCTATGACAGCACGTTGCTTCTGACGAACGTCAAGTGTAGCAGCCATCTTGAAGACATGCTGTGACGGCGCCACTCACGGGAATAGATTGAACTAAATTTGAAAACAAGCGGGAAGGATGTATCTATATACTGTAAAACTTTCAAACATGTTGAATGAAAACTGTATTTTTAAAAAAATAGTGTGCATTTCTTTTGGAGTGACCCTCGTATTATTGACGAGGTGTGTATCTTTGATATAACAAAAATTAACCATTTTCCACATTTCTTGAAGAGACGGCTGCACAAGCTGGAGAAACACGATACACCGTAATTTTACATTATATTGACCTTACGTTTGTGATTTAAGGCCGTATTTATAAACCTCTGCCAGGGGTCTGCCAGGCCTAGCAGTCTGCCAGTGTTCGGTTTTGCGATTTATGAACGGCCCTCGGCCTATTACAGTCGCTCCTTGACATCCCAGCAAGCCCCGAGATGGCAGACCCCAAAGAGCTCTACTGGCAGAGCTTCATAAATACGACTCTAAGTCACTGTCCGAGATGTAGAGCTATTTTAGACGCAAGCAAAAATGTGTTTGTTTGTGATTAAATCTATGTCTTAAACACAATCAGGAAAAAACCTCTATTATGCGAATGTGAAGCGTCTATGGCTGATTTTCTTTTATCTAGAATTGCAGGTCATACATATTTTCATTTTTTTTAAATTCATCATATTGCATTTCTATTATAACGTACTAGACACTAACGATATCTCAATTCACTTGAGGCAAAAAAGAAAACACAAAATTAGTATATTTAGTTTGATACAAAGTGGTCGATCTCCATTTCAAGATTTCGTCAGCGTTCGTTTAATGGAGAAACTTTAATTGCCTAAATATTGAAGAATAGATGGCCGATGTCTTTTAGAATAGATGGCCGACAACCAAGAAATTCGATACAAACTTAAGAGGGAAACTGATTGAAGGCGTTGTCATTGTCAACAATACGATTTATTTCAATAAGAGCAGTTTTCGATGGCTTAGCCATGATTATCAGTTTTCTGATACAAGAAAAATATTATATTTTTGTAATTTAAAAAAAATTATTATTTTTATAAAATTTTATATTTTTTTGTATCAGAAAACTGTGATGATGGCTAAGTCATCGAAATGAATATATTGTTGGCAATGACAACGCGTTCAATCATTTCAATTATGTAAATGTCAACTACAACTCACCACTAAATTAATTAAGAAAACGCCTAAAAAACCGTTGGTGCTCTTATTTGAAAATGATGCAGAAGGTCTAGGAATACATTTTACTAGAGGGAAAGAAATCTCACGTGATCTCAATATTTTAAAGTTACTCAAAGAGCTGGGAATATTTTTCAGGAAGCATATAAGGAAGAGACGTAATGGCGAAGGCAATAGCCGAAACTTAATATCGAGGAGTGGAACTTAGAATCAATCTTCAGAGATATATCGTAAATTTGAGGCTACCGGGCCAAACTAAAACGTTTCAGCATGATGAATTTGATGATTGACCAGTATGTGCATTTCTGGTTATTCTGAGTCATCGAAGACATTCGTCAATCTCTGGATGAAGGCAACATAACAACGCTAACGCTTTTATTTTTAGCAAGGCCTTCGATTCAGTAGGCCATGACGTACTTCTGGCAAAATGTAAATGTCTCGGTTTTTCTGATTCTACCTTATCGTGGATTTCAAGTTATTTTAGTAATAGACAACAGGTCGTAGTTGTAGAAAACACTTTCTCGTCACCTAAACCAGTTTCACGTGGAGTGTCACAGGGCTCCGTACTTGGTCCACTTTTCTTCCTTATCAATGTAAATGATATACCGTCAGTGCTATCAAGATGCAATCATATGTACGCAGATGACCTACAGATCTACGTCAGTGGGAAACCTTCTGAAGTGGCTCAGTTAATAAGTAAAACAAATCAGGGTTTAGCCTCTTTACATCAATGGTCACTGAGAAACGGCCTTAAGCTAAATCCATTAAAATCTCAATCAATTATAATTGGCTCTTGTTGGTCCCAAAAACATTAAAAAATCTAAATATTCCTCATATCATACTGGATAACACTACTGTTCCCCTATGCTCACAAGTTAAAAATCTCGGTCAGATCATGTACAAATTCCTAAATTGGGAACCTCATGTTCGGGAAACTTGCCGCAAAGTGTATGCTTCAATGGACTCACTCAAATGTGTTTACAAATGCCTTCCGCCCAAAACCAAAGAACTCCTAGTAAAATCCCTCTTACTCCCTCTGCTTGATTACGGTGACATTGTGTACGGTCACGTAAAGAAATCAACTGCTGACGCTCTCCAAAGAGGTCAAAATGCGTGTGTTAGGTTTCAATATAATATCAGAAAGTATGATCACATATCGGGATACTACAAAGCTAATAACATACTAAAGTTGAAAGCCCGACGCATGTTTCATAGTTTGTGCCTTTTCTACAAAATATTAAATACGGGTGTACCTACTTACCTCTCTCATAAAATTTCTTACCTTAAAACAAGAAGATTCGAGAAATCTTTGCTATGCAATATTCCTAAAAGCAACACTAACTTTTACAATAAATCTTACTTAGTAGCAACGACTAGAGAGTGGAATAGCCTTCCAGTAAATGTTAGGAAATGTAAAACTCTGCGATCATTCAAAAAACATTTAAATACTATTTTCTGAGCTGATATTGTATTATGTGAAAGTGTGTACTAAATGTGTTTAGAATGGTAAGGTAAATGTAAATTTTATAGGGATTTTAACAGTTTTGTTCTTTTCTTTGTTTTCTTAAGTTAGTTCTTAATTTAATTAACAATAGTATAATTAGTCTAAATTAAGTATATTATAGGGTTAGAAGGTTTTTTTGTGTTATCTACCAGTATTTTTCTAATTCATTATTGTCTAACTTTGTCATGGCTCCGCCTGAATGCGTCTTTTCCCGTGGTACATGATGTTGAAATCTAAAATCGGCCCTAAGCCGTCGTCCTGGCCGGGTGGTTGTCATATTGCTTTTTATGATTCATGAATGTATTTGAGATTTTTGTCAACATTTGGTACGTATTGCTAAATTAATATATCTCAGAATTTATATTTTCGGGCAAACCTTTAGAGTTTTCCTGAGTCAGTAATGTTTGTTTGTTTTTAAAATTATCTTAAATATATTTTTTTGTTGCTCAATGTTGAAGAGCATGCACACTTCCTTTGTTTTCCCTGGTTTTCCCCGGTCGCTTAAGGCAAATGCTGGGACGTTGTATTCTTGTCGCGTTTGTGAGCCCAGGGGCATGACATCTGTAAGTTGTATTATTTACTTATTACTAAGTACTATTATTTACTTGTTTTCATTTACTAAATGTATCTCTCAATTCAATTCTTATCTATAAATTTATGTATTACGTGGTTAGGCGGAAGAGCGGGCCTGATGGCCCGAGTCTCGCCACATAAATAAAGTCATTATTATTAATATATTGAAACTAGGCCCTTACTCCATTTAGATCTTCACTCGCTCCAACAGAAAGCGACGTGTCTTTTATAACATGTGATGGAAGTTATCTGAGATCTTCAGCTCCTTGAGCAATTCTTTCTACATGACCTCACCCTTCGCTTGAAGTGCTCCGAATGCTTTTGAAATTTCTTTAGAGATTTTCTCTCTTCATCTTTCTTACCTTCCCATTCGGAAATCTCCGTTGTAACAGACAAAACGCGCATTCATTCCCTTCGGCGGCATTTGAGTTGCTTCTTCAGCTTCCATCGATAACTGTACAGATTTCGATTGGTTTTTCTCTGGAGCCGGTTGTCATTTACATCTCTTCTCCGCAAGCGAACTGTCCGTACTTTTACATTGTCTTATCTTGTGATGAAGGCTGGTTGGATATAAATCGTTTTATCGCAGACGAAGTAACATAAATATCAATATTAAATTAATTCTTCTTTCACAGACTTAGCGTCTTCAATTACAATACTTTCAGGATTTTCTTCAATTGTACTTCGTTCGCTTCCTGCAATGATAAACCATTCAGTGCAAATGTAGCATACCACATGATGGCTATCGCTGTAGTCAATATTCATATCGTATATCGCCACAGTCAATTCCATTCATCATATAGACATACTGCCAAAAAATGTCATAATTTCCAAAGGCGATCTGAAAAGATACAATGTACAATACAAGTGGGCAACAGGACATTATGTGCAATTGTTTATTTACTTGTGCTAAAGTATAGTGAACAAACTAATCCGCATAGTATGACCTATTTTACCAACAATAAAAAAATATTTCTCTGGTTGTATTGTATATTTAATTTTCCCTTTTTTCTGCGAGAATGATGAAAAAGGTTCTAAAGCCATCTAGTAACCAAGTACATGGTTCAAGATAAAGTACTGTATTAATTCAGTATATAATTACAGTCATAATTGCATTCACTTTGTAGTATGTTATATTGAATTACTAGTAAATATGTCCTGTGCAAGTAAAAAAGAATGAAAAAGGGGCTTAGGAATATAGTTTCCAATTTTCTTTTACGCTGCGCATTTCTATAGTATAGAAAAACATTTAAAGAGACATATTTGGGTAACCAAATTGACTATAAACATTAAATCATTTGCAAAGTTTTTTGGTAAATAAACAAAATTTCAATAATCGCTTCAATGTGAATGGGATTTTGAGTGTCGAATATTAATTTGTGAAGTTAAGAAATTTTCAGGTCAGGTATCTGAAGATGTTGACTAAATGAGAATGACCAGATTAAAACAAGGCATACTCTAGGAATGGCAAAACCATTAAAAAATGAGGGTTCAATTCAAGGATTTGTTTATTTAAACACTCTTACATTGTCTAGTAGAAGACAAGTGCAAAAGAAGAGCTCTTTCTACATTCCAAGTGAATACTGAAAATTTATTTATTTTTACGTAAAAAAACATTAAAAACTGCGTATGACGTGCTATGGCCCTACACTAAGTCATATACTACTTAAATTTTGAATTTTTGAAAGGGAGAAAAAAAAACTCCCATGTAATAAAATATATTTTCAAGGATAAACAAGCAATAAATTTTGAATTTTGAAAGGGAGAAAAAAAAACAAAAAAAACTCCCATGTAATAAAATCTATTTTCATAAATAAGCAATAAATTTTGAAGTTTGAAAGGGAGAAAAAAAAAAAAAACATAAATAAGCAATAAATTTTGGCTTTTATCACTTCCTGCCGCGACAACATGGAAACGATAATTGCAATAAATTTTGGCTTTATCACTTCCTGCCGCGACAACATGGAAACGATAATTTGAATAATTGTATTTCCCACTGAATTCTAGAAGACGTGCACAGAAAATGAAGTTACATTTATGTCCAGAAGCAAAAGAACGGGCCATCTCAGCATTTGCTCAATGGATCAGGAAACTGGACGAAAAACCTGATCGAGATGGGGGTCATTGACCCGGAAGCTGTAGTACAATAGTTGTTACAGGTTGTTTATACTCATTTATACTGTCCAAATGGTAAATAATGCATTATGTATCATTGTTAAAATTAATGTTACTTTTCTTGTGATGCTCAGTAGTCTCTAATTGTATAGAAACAGTTATGCAGCAGAAACGATTTCACTTGGGATTTAAACTTTTCTATTGAATTTAATCGTTTAATGTCATCTGGCAAAGTGTTGTAAAATAATGTACATGTATTGTAATCACGTGGGTGGGATTTGGTCATTATTCGTACAATTCATTTTTGTAATCTGAAAGTCTGGGAGCTATAAGATGTATTTCCCCAGAATATTATGCCATATCTCAGGCGGGAATGAACATTCGCGAAGTATAAAAACGATCAGTATGAAGGCTGACTGAATTTGCAAGAATTCTGAACGCGTAACATAATGAACTTAATTTGGTGTTCAATTCATTTAAATGGACGTTCCATTTAAGGTTTGACTGAATTGAGAGACGTAAAAATGTTGTTGCCTTAATATCAGTCAATGGTACACTCTTCATTTTCAATGGAGCACAGAATTGTTTATTTGAAATGAAAAACTGCATTAAAACCGTTTTCTTTTCGTTTACTATTAATTTGTTATTTTGGAAACCAATTTGAAACATCTGATATTGTACTATTTACGGTTTCTTTATTGCAAAGGATGTTCGCATCATCCGCGAAGAGAACCGTTCTTCCGTTTCGAATCGTCGAGGGCATATCGTTTACGTAAAGTAGGAACAGAATAGGGCCTAAAATCGATCATTGAGAACTCCATGCAACGGGCAAAGAGTCGGAAAGGTGCGTACGTAATGTTCCATCATTCCAGTAAGGTATTTCAACTCTCTGAGATCGTTGTTTAAGGTACGAACATAACCAATCTAGAGCAATACCACGAATTCCATATGAAGATAATTTGGAAAGTAAAATGTCATGATCAATGACGTCAGAAGCTTTTGAGAGATCTAAAAATAATCCAATAGGTGACTCGTTTTGATCAAATGATGAGGCGACATCTTTAAGAAAAGAAAATATAGCTGTTTCCGTTTATTTTGATTTTCTAAATCCATGTTGGCAATCTGAAAGCGCGTCGTGTTTAGTGAGAAAGGTTTCCATTCGTACGGAAAAAAGTCTCTCTAATATTTTTGAAAAAACTGATAGAAGAGAAATGGGCATATAATTTTGAATTTCATTTGTGTTGCCTTTTTTGAAAAGCGGCTTAATTTTAGCTGTTTTGAAAATATCTGGAAACGTTCCAGTCCATCAAGATGCATTAAATATGTGAGTTAACGGGTGTATAATGGCATATGCACAAGCCTTTAACAAAGAATCCGGGAATTCATCTAAACCGGACGAATATTTATTTTTTAGTTTACAGATTATTTTGAGAATTTCATAGGAAGAAGTTTCGGAAACGAACATTGTGTCTAAAATTTTGGGTGAACTGTCTGTTTTTGAATTTTGTGCCTGAACACCCTTAGTGAGATCGACAGCAATTCTCGAAAAGTATTGGTCAAAGAGATTAGCCACTGTTGCCGGATCGTTCACATTTATATCGTTATATTTTAAAACAACATTCTCTACGGGTTTTCTAGTTGATTTCTAGTCTAGTATGTTTTATTATATTCCACATTGCTTTCGTTTTGTTATTTGAGTTCAAAATATCCTCATCGTTTTTCATGATTTTAGACTTCCTTATGACTTTTCGTAACAATGTTTTGTATTTTTTAAAGTAGATAAGGAAATCTTGAGATACGTCATGACGTTTAGAAATAAAGTAGAGAGTACGTTTATTTTTACACGATGTTCTAATTCCTTTTGTGATCTAAGTATTACTTTTTCGTGAAATGTTTAATTTTTTATTTTTAATAGGAAAACATTTTTGCTTACATTGCCTATGATTAATGACAATCTAAATGCAAATATTCATAGAACGTAGCCTTATACCACTAAAAACATAGGTTTCTACATCCAGGGTCTTATTTTTCTTGTTGTTCGGGAGAAATCACAACCTACGTACATTTTCCACAAATTCAGTGTTTTTCAAACAGACAAAAATGTTTCTTATGCTGTACTTCACGCATTCGGCCATCAAATTCCCGACTTCCCTCGCCCGTTTTTATCACATATGGTGCCTTCTGCAGTAAAAAGGGAGCAGTACAAGACCGTCCTGAAGAGAACTGTTGATAGTGTATAGAATGAAAATAAGGAAAATAAAAAGGACCATACAACACAAGACAAAAAATTACTCCACGGGACATGGAAATACTGCATGAAGGAATTATCGAAACTTTAAGCATTAAACCTGTTGCTTGAATAATGATGGTTCAAAATTCAGTGTGTGGTGCAGTCCAAACAAACCCTTCACGTAAGGCTGTTCAGCAATAGCTGAACCAGCAGATGGTTCAAAACAGCAAAAAATGTTATTCACATAGTCATCTGCTGCGACCTCAGCAACAGTTACATCCTCTGCAACAACTTTTTCTACTAGTGCAACTGTCTGTCGTTACTGAAAGTAATACGTACATCTACATGAGTTTCCCTCTCAGATGCTTAAACATTCATAGAAACCGTTGTTGAAGTCAGAACCAATTAAACATTAGTTGAATATTAAAAAAAAATGTTCGAAGCGAAAGAAGACAAGATGTACAATTGATGACGATTGATTAGACTATAATACTACTTCGCGTGATTCTCAAGAAAGCTATCCAGGTCTTGTAAGTGATGGGTCAGAGAGAGGTAAACAGCAGGCTGCGGGAAATTCGATAGTCTCAGACAGTGGATTGTATTGATGCTGCTATACCTAGAAGTTAGAACATCAGTGAAGCGCCTATAAAAACCAGAAAGGCCTTCAGGACCTCCCACTGTAGATGATATATCGCATATTCAGTTGTTGCTCACTCATTTAATCTACGTGATAATGCTTGTACAAACAAGTACAATGAAGTGTACATCGTTGATAAGGCCCTTCTTCCTACTGACACTGCAACCAATCCAAAAACACCAGTGTTGTCAGTTTTTATAAGAAAAGGTGAATAAGCTAGTGAGTCTAGGGAGCAACAATAAAAGAGAGAGATAAATCGAAATCAAATGAGTCGAACAACCAAAAGCCGGCGCAGTTTGCAACATGAATGCTACCACGCATAGAAGAGACACATCTGAAGGGAATTCACAAAAAAACAATTTCAAATTTGCCAATGTACTTAAAGTTTCTTTAGAAAGAGCAGCAGATTAATAAGCAAAAAATTTTTATGTGGCATTTATATTTCACAATCAAAACGTTTCTTCAGAAAATTGATAAACGACTAAAAGTTTACAAGCTATATTATCAACTAAGAGGTAGAATTGGTACCAACACTTCCTCACATATTGTGAATACCGTTTCTTAATACACTTTTTATATTATTCGATGTTTAAAACGACATGGAGATAACACTGTATTTTAAAGCCATTTCTTTATGTAAATATTTTATCATAAACCTATATTACGATAGAAATAACTTAAGAGAATGTAATGTGAAGTAGAGAGTGCTGTTTCCATCACTTTAATAAAAGCGAACACTAATATCTCACCCGTTATGGCATTGCTTTGCATTTTCAAATTAGATTGCCAGTGCAAAACAAAACACTAGAAAAAATGAATGAAAATCAAACTAGTAAGATACAAAATGAGAAGGATCCATGAAGACAAAAAAATAGATGTTTAGCATGCTGAAATTTATGCGGAAAACAATTTCTGGATATAATCTTTGATAAAATCCCCAAAATATCATGACACCCCTTTTTGTCTTTTTGTGCATTACCTTGACCCTTGTAAAACCAAAAAACCCACAAAAAATGTATGAAAGAAACTTCCAAGTTGCACTTTCAAGATACGGGTAAAAGGTTTGTTAAGGGGAGGAAAAGTGAAGAGAAAAAATGGATGTTTGGAGCATGGGGCCCATTTCTGAGCTAAAAGACTTGTCGAAATTAAGTTCCCCAAAACATATATACAGCAAAACATTTTGAATTACAAACCATCTATTTAAAGTATAAATATTTGATAATATAAAACTTTTTTTGTTTGATTAAAAAAAATTTTGAAAAAAATTTTAGGATAATGCTCAGATGGGGAAAATGGCAGAAAACTCCCCATCGTTTCAAAGGTTAAAAAATACTCTGCCCTTTGTATCATTTTTTTTTGCATCTTTTTTATATATATATATATATATATATATATATATATATATAAAAACACACACAAAATGCTATTACTTACTAAAACCAACATAGTTTAAATTTTGGAAAAAAATCAAAGCCAGAGGCCCCCGAAAGTGCATTATCACTTTTTGTTCCCCTCTTACTGTTGATAAGCGGTTAAAGGCTAAGATTATTCCCCTTAAATTTCGTGCTTTTTTCCCGTTACCCAGTAGGGAAGATTAATGTTTTGATAGACGCTTTGTGCAGCTACATAACTCCATTCCCAACCCCGTTTGCTTTTATTTAGCCTGTTTGCATAGGTTATGTTTGGAGAATTAAAAAAGAAAAGGGGCCCCTGGACAGGACTCATTGGTTTGTTCCCTGGTTAATAAGAGAAGTTGAGAGCCTTAAAGATACTAAGATTACCCCCTTAACTTCCTTTTTTGGCCCAAAAAGAGAATAAGATTTCGAGTTATCTTATACTTCGAGTTCTGAAACAATAAACATCTATTCAAATTTTTACCCGACTCGTTTTTGTAATTTTATACGAATATCCTAACGGGTCAAGACTTGTTTTAAATTATCTGGGCCATCAACAGAGGCAAAAAGGGCCTGGTTACTGCACAGAATAGGGAATTTTTACGTTGAGTTCGGGATTTTTTTGGGCGGGATTCTTGCGCTGTTCTGAGTGGTTTAAATTATGTTTTAGTTTTTTTATTTGCATCGTTTCCTAACGCCTCCGGGAATAAAACATTTGGGTTTTTTCCCTTTGTGGTTAAAACTCATCTCTTCGGTACGGGAAAAAACTTGGGCGTTTGAACCTTTGTCTTACCCTTTTCCCACTAAACATCAACAGTTGATGGCCTGGGACCCTCCTCGGGGTTTTTCGTACACTCCCCAAGTTACCACCCGGCCCGCATTTGCCGATGGGGTTCACAGTAAAACCCCCCCAACCTGCCCAACTTTTCATTTTCACGCCCGGGGAAAGACGATTACAGTAAACCCTCCTTCCATCCTAATGTTGCCAGTATGGTCATTACTTTTTCTTTTCCCTGATATTACTCCCAAAGACGATTTATCTTCTTTTGATTAGAAAGGTCTTTTATCTCAATGCCCCCTTTTAGTTAGAACTGTTTTGGTTTTTTTTCTTTAAATTTTAAAAACAATCGTTGAAAAGTAACCATTTTATCATCCAGGTCTTGCTGAAATCAGAAGAACAATTTTGTCGTGCAATTACTTTGAACGGACTTTTTGGGAAGGGATTTCCTTTTAAGCTCCGAGAATTTCTTCGTACGGCATCTTCATTTGTTTTTAGCGAGTATCCGGACGAGAATTTTTTGATTTTTCCATTTTCCCTACATTTCCTAATTTGATGTCCCCGACGTAACTTTGTCGAAAACCCACTTCCCCCTTCAGTGGCACTTAAACCCCTTTCCCTGTTTTGGAGATAACCTTCGTTAAGATCGTTTTTTCGGGTGGGAAACCCTACCCTTCCCCCCAAAGATGCCAAACTTTTTCAACTCCTGCCGTTCGGAGTTTGATTTTCTTTTGCCCATATCTGTCTTGTCTAACCGTTTTTAATGAATCAAAAATTTGGGAATGAATATTGTCCACAAAACCCCGGACTTTTTGGCATATTAAGGGTTAAAAAGTTAAAACCTCAAGGGTACGCCCGGGAAAAAAACCCTTTTCCCGTAGAAGGTTTTTAAACAAACTTCTTTGGTGACTTTTTTTAAACGATGCGGGTTTAGATGAGGGGCGTCGCTGGATGCGCAGCCCGGGGGACGCCTTCAAATCATACAAGAAAATTGAAACGGTCCAGGTTCCCGGGCCTCTGAACCGTGAAAGGGGCCCAGGTATACCATTAATAAAAAGATCAAAGAATGCAGCCCCAAATACAGATATCTGGTTAAAAAACGGCTGAAAGGGAATCCCTTTCGGGGAGGAAAAGCCCCCAAATGGGTGGCAAGTGCCCGGGGAAAAAAGGAAGCTGTGGAAAGGGGGATTGGGAAGCAAGGGGAGCCAGGCCCCGGGGGAAAGGGGGTTGGGGGGCAGGGAAGAAAAGGGGGAAAAAGGCGGGAGCGGGAGGCGTGCGGGGAAAGCGTCGGGGGGCAAGCAGCCTGGGGGGCCTTCGGCGCGGATGTAGCCGATCACAAGCTTTTACAATCTGCAAAATGGATGATTCCGGGGTAAAGTAGTTATAGAGACACTGTTCAAAAATTTTAAAAGTATCCTTTTGCAAAAAAAACTGTTTTTCAAAATTGTGTTTCCCCTTAGGGTCAAGATCGGTTTCAGAATAAACACCCCATAACAATGAAAAGCCCAACCCGGGACTTTGGTGAAAATCCCCGAGGATAAAACATGGATCCATCACTACACTAAAAAATGAAAAAGTAGTGGGAAAGGGCTATGTCCCCGTAGATTGCGAACACGTTTCGGGGATAAAAAGGTGGTCCATGTTGTTTTTGATTCAAGAAAAATCTTGAAAATTTTTGAAAAAGTTAAGAAAAAGCGGGTCCATACCCTTCCTTATTGAGTCGTTTAAAATAGCAAAAAAACAGCCAAGGCATGGAAAATTTCCCAAATTAGGCAAGGGAGATTTAGGCGGGTGCAATTCCTTTAAAGAAGTCATTTTAAAATTTTTTTTAATTTTTTTTTTAACATATATTTTTACCTTATTTGATTTTGAATTAATTATCTAAACATCATCTTATATACAGGATGGTTTAAAGAGGTGTTCTCCCAGGAGCCCCTTTTGACATTCCATCGCGTGGGGACGTCCTTTTCTTCTGCTTCTGGTCTGTACCCAAAAACTTTAAAGGGGATGAACTATTCATTCTCAAGATTTTTTTTTTGGGGATCTATATAATTTTTTGGCCTATTTGCAAACTTGAAGTTCTGACCTATTCTCCTTTTTTCTTGTGGCCCCCCAAAGTACCCCGTTAGTGGTCTAGAACCCTTTCTTTTTCAATCTTAAACATTTGGCGATGTTAAAAGACTAACGAGGGCTCTCTGTAGATTTTTTTTCGAGTCTGTAGAGAACCTGGTCATCTGAAATGTAATGCACAAGGTAATTTTCCGAAAAATTTTTTCAGGGGTTTTCCCCATCGCCTAACACCCCTAAAATATATTTTTAAAAAAGAATGGGTAAAACCTCGTCTTCCCCTTTTATTCATTATTCTGTATTCATTACGGTCCATCTTCTGTATTTATTTATTTTATTCGCATACATACTGGAATGGCTTTTTAGATGTTGGGGAAATTTCCTTTTTTCAGAACCTTCCCAAAATTTTTCTTCGATTATCAGCGTCAATGCCTTTCAAATCCCCAAATTAAAGAACGGGGAACATTATACTTTTTGCTTTTCTATTATCTGTGAGTCATGAATAGACAATACAAGACCCCTTTTCCCTAAACCCTTTTTGCTATAAAAAGGCACCCTGAAATGGTGCTAGCCTCTGTTTTAAAATTTTTGGGCAAATTTTGTATCCAGAATTAAAAAGGGTTTTTCCTCTGTATTTAGGCAGTTCTTCCTATCACCATTTTTTTTAAGGTCGCCCACACAGCCCCCAAAAACTTCGGGATGTGACATATACCCGCAAGTACTAAGAAAGTCCAGCCCTAGGAAAATTTTTAATCATATTTAAGAGTTAGTTGATTTGTTTAATGTTTTTCTATTTTTTGTTTTAAAACCCACTTAACTTTCTATAGTTAGGGGGTCAACTATTTTTCCTTTTAAAACTATTTCCCCTTTGCGGGTCCTCAGTCTATAGATTTAAGATAAAAATCATTTCCATTTTAAAAAGTAATTTTTATATTGTCTTTCTATTGTATTGTCGTTTTAAAAATTTGTGAGTTTTGCCTGTCTTCCATGCAGATCATTTCCCATTTCAACAAGAAATTTTTCCCCAGCTCGGGATTAAACGCCGCATTCCTTAACTATTACTAATGATCTTTTATATTCTTGTTTTGAGAAAGGATATTGTAGATACTTTCTTTTTTTTCCTTATGAGATCTCCCAAGACTTCATTCCATACTTTGGCCATTTATTTCTTATCTTCTTCCTTTAAAAAGCTTCAATGCTGCTTGAAAAATGACTTTTTTTCAGATTATTCTAATATTGATTTTTTACCCCAGGCATTTTACGTGTTGATCCATCTTTGTTGGAAAAGGTATCTTATCTATCTTCCAAACAAATGCACTCTAAATACTTTTCTCGTGTTTTTTTTTTTGTTTGGAAGAAAATTTTTGTGGGGAAAAGTATTTTGGATATCAATGAAATATCATTTAAAATCGTAGCCTCTGAAACCCCTACATACTGTACCTTTTTTATTAACTAGCCCCGTAACCCTTTGATCCGTCTTCCCGTGCCCTCCTAGTTGCTTTTGGATTTCATTAGGCGAAAGAATGTATTAGTGATCTTCAATGAATTTAATGATGCAAATTCTCTGTTTGCCTGTTTATTACTTCCATTTGTACCACTATTCCGCGATCAAATTTTTCCCAAACCCTTTTGCTTTTCAAATCCCGGAAACAATCAGGTAAACTTTTTGGGGACTTTTAACAGTATCTTAAGTTTTTTAAAAAACCTAACCCTCTTGTCTTCCTTCCCCAGTTGAATAGCAACCAATAATAGATATGACCTCTTTTCTTTTTGCATCTCAATTTTATCATTCTTTCATTTATGAATGTTTTCCCACCTTTTTTTTTTGATTTTTTTTTAATTTTTTCCTATACCAGAGATGCTCTTTCCCCGCTCTACTTCCAGAAAATTAAAATATTTTTTTTTAAATTCGTTGAACCACAAATTTTCTTCTTCGTTTAGAAAAGTTGCAAGTTACTTGAACCCCTGTTATTCCATTTTTAACGGGTTTTTTTCCGAACGCTCTTCATTCCATCAGCTACCTTCTTTAAATCCCAAACTTTTTGTCCTTTTCATACCCCTTTTTGTTTTAACCTTGTAGCCCGGCATTTTCCGGGAGAATTCCAGTAATTTTTTGCAGTCCCCTACCCGCGTTACGGGGCCCGCGCAGGTTAAGCTGGTGGGGGGGCTGCCACCAGTCTTCGGGGACGGGCAAATTTCGGTTTCCCCTCTGGAGACCCCTTCAGGGCAAGACATGAAGGAACAAAGGACGGAATTATTAGAGAGGTACCGGGGGCCTCGGGCCAGTCCCCCCTTGGCCCCCCTGGCGGCAAGGGGAAGGGTTGTGGACACAAAAGGGGAATAATTGGGGGGGAGTTGGTCGCCCTTAAAAAGGGGTAGTATTGGGCATTCTATTAAAACCGGAAAAGGTATTTTAAAAAAATTTGTTATTGAGCAAAATAAATTCACTTTAAGAAAATTCAATTTTGACTCAAATACTTTTTGTGTGCTTTTTATTCTAAAGGTTTTGATTCTTCTTCGGGTAGTGAAAAAAATAGATGGTTTTACATCTGATTTGAGAAAAACAAAACTTTTTTGTCGTGCTCTGAAAAAAATTTTTGAAGAAAAATTTAATTGATTTGGCAATTTTTAGAGCCAGGTTTGGGATGCTACGTGCCATTTCAAAAGTTTACAATTGAATGGTATGATTCGATCAAAAAAAAATAAAAAAGCAATGTTCAAACCCAAAATATTTTTGTATAATATTGTTTAATAAAAAAAAAACTTTCCCCAAAAACATCAGAAGACAACACAAATATGAAATTTTTAGATATGAATTTTTTTCCCATCAAGGATTTTTTCTGACTACCCCTGAATAAATTCATTTTGATTACAAATCTGATTTTTTCTAAAAATCAGAAATGCACTGTTGTTCCCCGACAAAAAAAAAATAAGTTTTTTTTTTGAAAAGGGCTTGTACTTTATATAAATAACCCCCAAAAGGATTTTGGGGGGAGACAAAAAGAGCTTTTTTGAATGGGATTGTTGTTGAAATATCAAAATGGGGAAGCCGAGATAAATTATCTATTTCAAAACGGATTATCCCCCTGAGGTGCCCCGAAGAGTTAAAGAGTTTTGAGTTCAAGGTTTTCCCAAATTTTTGGGTGACATACGGGAAACACATGTTCCATAAAAAGACATTGTAAAAACACGTTTTTGGCCAAGATCCCCAAAATCAATTTTCATCCAAATTCTCATTTAGTGTTTATCGAACAGAATATTTTAATAATTACTTTTTCAAGGAATGGCATTGAAATGGGGTTTTTTTAATTTTCCCTGTTAATGTATTATTGAATTAATAAATGATGTTAAATTTCGTTTGGGTTAGTTCACTAAATCAAATAATAAAATACAGTAAAATATCAGTGTAAAAATTTTTTGGATTTTGGATTCATTTTGATACAGCAATTTTGATTTTTTAAAAAAAGCGTTTCCCCAAGATCATCTTTTTAATATATCCATTTCAGAAACAACATTGAATCAATTGATTTAAAAAAAAGCTGTAACTATTTATTGGTTAAGGGAAAATGAAATACGTTAGTAGTAGGTATGCCGAGATGTTTTAAAAAACAGAAAATGTCGTTAAGAATCAAAAAATTCTAGAACTAAAGAATACACCCTTTTGAAGAATAATGTTTGTAACAACTCCTAACCCCCTTCATGTATTTACAAGTGAAAAAATTAAATTTTTTTGCAGTCATTTTCTTGTAATACAAAACCATCAAGCATTCTGTGAATGGTTCTCATAAACCTTCTTCTTTGAATTCCCCAGTTAAAATGTTTACACCCCCGGGTGCACAAAATGTAGAATAAGCGGAACCAAGTTTCAATAATGAACTTTTAAAACTGACAAACTCACGAATTGTTTGTGGATAATGAAATTTAAAATGAATATATTTTTTGGAAAAGGGTGCTGCTGCAATGCGAAGTGCTTTTGAAGTAGAGTGTTTTTAAAGGGGGGAAAAAGTTTTAATGATAATTGAAGCGATGTTGACTTGCAATCTCCCCCAGAACCCAGGAATAAGACGGTGGCCCCCTTTGCAGACTTTGGCCTCCACCTTTTTTCCCCAAATTTTGCACTCGCTGCATCATTAAAAACATGGAAGGCCTAAACGCTGAGGACGGAAATTCCCCCCATTATATCGGACAAGAGTACAAGTTTATGATACAAATTTAATTGACGTATAGGTTTTTAAAATTTTTTGTGTAATAGTGATTCATAGATTTATCTAGTGCCAACTTTTTCGGCTAGATCTCAGATTTCCCTTCCAAGAAGAAATATCGATTCCCCCAAACCTCCAGCATCATGCAGCTAATCCATGATTTTTCCAGGAGACATTTTATTTCTGTAAAGCATGATGTTTATGGAAAATTTTAATAGTATAGAATATACAAGTCTAATACTGTTGTCGATCGATGAAACATCCACTTTACAAAGTTTTTGTATCTAAATAATCACCAATGATTAATGGAAAAAAATTTTAAAATCCCCATCACTTATAAAATTAAAAGTTTACTATCTTTTCCCGTTCTGTTATTAATTCAAAAAAATCAAACAGTCTATAGAAATAATGTAGAAAATTCAAAACAATGAAAGGAAAAAAACTAAAGATTCAAATTGTTTGGTTTCATAAAATTACGAAAAAAGTTAATATTTAGAAATTTTGGGAAATTTATATACGTTTTCATGCATGAAAATATTTTAAACTCTACATGCCAAAATTTCAATAACTTTTATAAAAGCAAGTTCAATTTTTTAAAAAACACGCACGCATGCACACACACGCGCGCGCATGCCCACCCGCACCCCCGCCCCCCGCACGGCAGGCACCCCACACACACACACACACACAAAACACAAAACACACACACACAAACACAAAATTAAAATTTTAAGCAGAGAAATGCTGAAATCCCCAAAATACAAAATTTTAAATTTGATCCAAACGTTTTTTGTTTTCATCCTTTTATATTTTTATAGTTGATTGAAAAATCAAACGTTCATCATTAGTTTAATGTGTTCTGAAAGAGCAGGTTATCCTCAAAAAGAAAAAAGGCCAAAAGTCCCCTTTTTGTCACTTTTTTGCATTCCCTACCAAGATTGCTTGTAATCATCATAACTACAAAGAAAATGCGAAAAATTTCCCAAATCAAAGGAAAAGGGGCCCCAAGGAACAGAAGCAAAATTATTTTTTTGGAATATATAAGTTAGACAAATAGTTCAATGTTTCCATCATTTCCTCTTGAGATCATCATTTAAACACCATAATTTTCAACGCTGCACTAAAGAAGTTAATAAAAAATTGTACTTCCACTATACATATAATTTGACTTGACATACATGATTGTAATTTTTTTGATTCAAAATAATAATAATAATAATAATAAAAATTTTTCCGTTTTCCATTATTATTATTATTATTATTATTATTATTATTATTCATATTTAAAAATTTCACGCTCTTGGGTTTTCAAGTATAACTCAAGGACAGAACGTCAAACAATGGTAGCAGATGGTGAGAAGTTTTTGCCCAGTGCCTCAGGTTCCGCTTTTGATTTGGAAGGCCTTCCCACTATGTTTTGGTTCCAGCAACACGGTCTTCTCATGGTTCTGGGGTGCCACTCATTTAGATGGAGTTTTTTTTTCACAACCCCCAATCTTGCCACCCCATTAGTTGAAAAACCAGGGGTACAATATCTACCTCATTAGTTTGAAAATTTTTTTCAGCTCAATGAAGTGGCTGATATTTCCCCCTTTTTCTGCAATAGTTGTCAGCAGATTATGACCCAGTGGGACTATACAATTATTATTGCCCTCAATAGTTTTGTCGAAACGAAATATCAGGTTATTTGCTTCCACTGTTCTATTTTAAAAGGGGAGTACCCCACAAGTTTTTTGTTCCCATTAGACAAAACTTGTTCTGGTAGATATTTGTAGTATGGCAGGCTTTCCTTTATCAGGTCCGTTTTTGAAGGCTTGGTGATTTTTGGCTACTTATTATGACGTTGTAAATAATCTGTTTGTCCAACTGGGGGCATCCACTGCAGTTTGTTGAAGATTGGGGGCCCTTTCCCTTACATAGGCGACACTTTACTGATTTCTTTCAAATATATCGCCTGTAGTTATTAGTGGCTACTACCTGATCTTGAATGGCCAGTAAAAACCCTTCCGTCTCGCCAAAAAGCCCAGTTTTCTCAGCCATTCAGTCGATCTCTTCATATCATGGAGTTACTTTGAAGAGCAGAAACCTGCCATGGAGTTCCAACCCCACTGTAAATTGGTCCACAGGTTTCGAACCTTGGTTTTGGATCTTCCGGGGGCGCTTCAGAGGTATAGCCGTGATCTTGTGCACAAAGGGGTTCCTGGATTCGTTGTTGGTGAAAAAATTTTCTGAGCTGTTTTTTTTTGCTGGGACACAAACCAAGACTTAACAGTCCACCCCCCATGTTCTTAAAAGATACACCCTTTTGGGGGGAACTTCGAGGATGATGATCCATTTTTTTGATAGAAGTTTTGATTTTTCATCGAAAGCGAAAGAGTCTCAGACCACTTGACAACCCAAATGTATGTGATCCCAAAAGAGCCCAGGTTTTAAATTTCCCTTAAATTTGTTTCTTAATTAAAGGATTTGGATTTTCGTCACACGAGAAAAAACCTTTTTTTCCATTTTGTTTCTTTTTTTTCATCCGCATTTCCCGAGCGCGGGGCCCGATCTATATTCATCGCCACTGAAGAGTTCTAACTTTCCCATCAAATGAGGTTCTTCCCCAGGACGCTCCCTCTTTTCCCGTAATCTGCGCACTTCCCCAAACCCCGACCCAACAAACAGAGCTGCTGAAGTTTTTAAAGTTCAGCATGGGGGAGGTTTTCTGGCCTTTGATAGAGCTTGAGATCATCCATAAATTTTAAAAAGTTTTTTGGGTTCTTAAAAGAAACCCCATACCCGGAACATTCAACATCCTACTCGTTTAAAGCTAGGCAAACCAAAAGGGATTGGGCTATCTTCCAAAAAATGCCTAAAAATTTTTTAAAATCTGTCTGGTAACTAAATTTCCCCCGGTTCGGTGTTTTTCCCCAGCTGTTCATACACGTTGAAGAAATGTAATGATAAGGGATGAACCAGAGTTAAAGGGGTTTCGCTGAAACCCAAAGAATGCGGAATAGAACAATCCCTTTTGAAATCAACCCAGCCCACTGACAAAGTATGCGCTTTTTTTTATTTTGGATACAATTTTTCTATTATTAATAATTTTTTTATCCCAGACCCTTTTTAAAACCAACCTGTTCTGGCAAAAGGCCTTTTTCAGATGCTCGTCGAGTTTGGTGGGAAAAGGGAGGTGAGAACTTTAAAATTTGGAAAATGTTAGGTCTAAATTTTCCCCAAGACGATTTCTCCTTTGGGTAAATAAATGTCACACCCAGGGAAAAAATTTGGCACCAGATGTTCCTTCAAAATATTTTGAAAACTCGCCAATATATCGATGCACGTCGATATTTCCCCCAAAAAATTTGGTTTCCACCCCTGGATTTTTCCAAATTGTGAGTTCCTTTAAAATTTTTTTTACATCCTCTGTTAAAATACAACTCTATTCTTTTCGGGGATATTATGACCCCTTTTCTTCCTGTCGACCCATTTGCTTCATCAAAATGTTGTTTTGGAGGGACCAGATCGGGAACGAAGTCCGTCTGGAAAGAAGCACTTGGGGTTTATATTTGTCGTTGGCACCTTTTTGACTCTGATATCTATAAAACCCTTTTTTGGGTTGTTGAGAGGGAATTTTTTTTTCTTGGCCCGGCTGTTATTATACCTTCTTATTCTCGCCCTAGAGCTGCTTTTTTTGTCTTAATCTTCATCTTCAAAAATTGAGATTTCCAGGTTTTTATGTGTTCTTTTTCCCCAGTCTTCAGAATTGGGCGAATGGGCGGAACCATTTTGAAATTCCTCCTTTGTCTCAAATACTCAGCAATGAGATATCTCGTCTAGCGGGGGCAATTTGATTTTAAATTTTCCTTTTTACCATGCCGGGGTTTTGTTTTTCAAAAGGGTTTTTTAAAAAGAGAATCAATTTCCCACGACTTTGTAAAAAAGGGACAGGTAAAATTGCAGCATAACCAGCCCCACTTTTAAAGAAAGATTTCTGAGATGTTTGGGGAAAAATTTTGTTATTTCCAACATAAAACAAGACTCTTTCATTTTTGGTTTTTTTTGGTCTTAGATTAAGATATTTTTTGGTAGTTTTTTTCTATAAAATTTAAGGGGAAAACCCACTATTGGCGGGGGAAAAAACCCAGGTTTTTTATGAATTGTTTTTTCATTAACTTTGCTAGGATTTTCCCATTTTTTTCATTCCCCCTTTGAAGATTTAACTGCATTAAAATTTTTTTTTTTATGGAGTATTGGGTAAAAAGCGTTTTTTAGAGGCTTATTTTTTTCCCATTCGGTTAGAACCTTCCTAAACCCTACTTCCGCCCTCCCTTTTTGTGTTTGTAGTATGCACGCATGACGACATTTTAATTTTTTCTTGCCATTGTTGCTTGGCGTTTCCCGGGAAGCAGTGGGGATCCCCCCAAACTTCTACCAGGCGAGGGATATCATTTTGCGGTAGCCCTAGGTACGGCCCCGCGCCCCCTTAGTTTTGCGGGGTTCACCGTTTTCCCACCAGCACAGGTCAATTTTCCAGCTCCCCCGGTGCTGAAACAGCTGCGGGGCCCTTGCGGGGGCGGCGCCAGGTGATTTTTCCTTAAAGCACTACTCAAAACTTCTCGGGGGGCCGTCTGATAAGACAAAGGGATCTGAAAGGGTTTTAATTTTTTGGAGGATCACAACCCTTTATTATTATTATTTTATTATTATTATTATTATTATTATTATTATTATTATTATTATTATTATTATTATTATTATTATTATTATTATTATTTTTTATTTTTGTTTTTTTTTTTTGTTGTTTTTTTTTTTTAAAAAAATATAATTGTGAAATTAGTAAACTGATCTTGGTTTGGATGACGTTCCCCAGGTCATCAGAATAATCTAAAAGACATTAATATAGTTCAATGTTTGAAGGAAGGGAAAAATTAAATAAAATTTTATGAATGATTTTTAAAAATTTTAAAATTTCATTGAATAAATAAAATTTTAAAAATTTTTCAGTAATTTTAAAAATTAAATCTTTTTCCTCTTTTTTTAAGATTTTAAAGGTCATTTTCAAGGATTTTCAGGTCATAATCAGCCCTGTTTATTGGGAACATTAATAAAAATGTTATTTGTAGGTAATTATTACTTGGTGTATTTCTTTTCAAAAACTTTTAATAAAACATTAGCGTTAAAATGTTGATTTTCTGTGTTTTTTTAAAATGTGGGAATTTTTTTCAGTGGACAAAAAAATTAATTTTAAACCCAAAATAATAATAGATTCAAACACTTGACTATTTCCCAATTTAAAAAGCACAAAAGTATGTGATTGAATTCCCCAAACTGCAGCCTAAATCTGCCCAAAAATAATATAAAAAATTTGGGAAAAATTTTAAATGAAAATTTTTTATTTCATTGTAATTTTCCTTCCACTTTTAGTCATTATTCATTAAAAGGTCACCCAAAATATAAAAATGTAATGGCATTTTTTATAAATAATTTAAATTATCGGTTTCCCATACTTTTTATCAGTTAAACATTATTCTACAAAAATTTGTTTTTTTGCATGTGGGGCGGGGAAAAAATGTTATAAATTTTATTACAAAAGTTTCATTCTTAACAGTTTTTTAAAAATTAAATTGTGACCAATTTTGTTTTAGAAATTTTAAAAAAAATTTTTCATAACTGAGTATATTACATTTTGAATGTTTAAAAAGGTTTGTGTATTAAATGTTAGTTCATAAAAACTTGCTCAGTAATTTTTTTTTTAAATGATAAAAGAAAAAATTTTAATTACAAATTGAATAATTTATTTCATATTATTTTTAATAATCTGCATACGCCTTGTTATGCTACAAACCCCACCCACATTCAATATATTGACCTTATTTTTGCTTACAAGTATCTGGTTACCTAAGTTAACAGTATAATTCATTACGGATTGCCTAAAGAAAATATCTCCAAGTAATTTTTTTTTCAACTGTGTGAAAAACATTTACTATATAAGTTTTAAATAGTAATTTTAAAGTCAAGGACATATAAGTTTTTCACCCATTTGAATTTCAAATTTCTATAAACCTAAAATTTTTTTTTTTTTAAAAGGGCAAAAAGATTTCCCAAATTTTTATTAAATGTTTGGGGACAATATTTTGAATTTTTATAACTTTTTTGCAAGATGGGTGAAAAAATTTTTTCTGTGACTTTTTTACAATGTAAATTTTAATTTCATAAAAAAAAAGTTTGATGTATTGGACAATAATTTGATTTGAGAAGAATTTGAATCAAGACCATCAATTGTAAAAGATTCATAAAAAAAATATTTTAAATTTAAATATCTAATTAAGGGGAGGAAAAAAAAATCGGTATAAAATTGATTTTTTGAAATTGGTGCCATTTATTTTTTTTACCCTAGACATGTGAATATTTTATATATTTTGCTTTTTTTAGTCCAAAAATATTTAATGGAACTATTGAAAAGGGCATTTAAAAGGGGGATCCCCCAAATATTAATTGGAAAAATATTTTTTTTTAGATATTTGAAAAGTTTCATACAGTGTTTGAATTCTGCACATTTAAATTTTTTTCAGATGTTTCATTTTTTATTCAAAATAAAATGGTTATTTTTGGCAAAAAAAAGATGTAATTGTTTACTGTTGTATTGTTGTAATGTTATTCAGATACACTTGTATTGAGTAAGAATAGTAGTATTTTTTTAAATAAAACCCTGTAGTAGTAATGAAATAATTAGGATGTCTGTTAGAAGAAATTATCCCCCAAACGTAAACAATCTAAAAAAAAACAACGAAGAATAGGGGCCAAAGGGAAAAAAAATGAGGAGGGCAGGAAACAGAATAAGGAAATAAAAACCAAAGTGATCAGTTGCAGAATTTAGCAAAACTTTGAGCAATTTAGTCATAGTCTTTTTTTTTTTTTTTTTTTCTTTCCTAAGGGAAAATTTATCCCCCGCAAAATAGAAGTTCATGCTTAATTTTTTACACCACTATCTTCGGTTTTAAAGTCATAATCAGCAACATAACTTCCAAAAGATCAGCCTTTTTAAAGAAAAAAAAGAAAGAAAAAAAATTTTTAATCAACAAATTTGTCATTTTTTTTTTAAATTTTTTAAAAAAATGATTGAACACGATTTTTTGCCGATTTAATTTAAAAGGTTTAAATGTTTAATATTAAAAAAAAAACATCAAGAATAGTTTTTGATATAATTACCTTAAATATCAAAATATTAAGAGAAAAGTTAAATGTCATTCTCCTTTAACATCATAGTGATTATTTAACAATTAAGTTTCTAAATAAAACATTTACAAGAAATTGCCAAGAAAATTAAATTTTTTATAAAATTTGGGGAAAAGTTATTTTGCAATCAAAAAAAAAGTATATTTGTTTTTGAAAAGTACTTGATTATTTCTGCTTAAAATTAATTTTACAAAACGACAAAAAAGTTCAAAAATAAAAAAAGAATGTTTGTAAAAAATTTTTTTGTTAAAAATATTCAAATTAAAAATCTAGAAATCTAATATTTGAAAAAAAAAAAACGGGGAATCATGCCAACTTTTATTCTTAAAATATGAAAAATAAATCAGGAATGATTTAATTCTTTAGTAAAGAAATATAGGGATGACTTCCGTACCAAAAGACTAAAAAAAGTTTCCATATGAGAAAATGTCAAACAAAAAAGACATAGAACAATATTCCTTGCAAATCTGGTAATGTTAAAAATTACAAGAAAAACAAAAGTAGATAAACAGAAAATTTTTGGGAGTTTTGGTCTTTGTTGGAATGCATTAATTTTAAAAAAATAAAAAAATTTAAAATTTGGTTAAATAAAAAAATTTTTCAAATTTAATTAACAGAATATGATTTTATAATAAATCAAATCAATAAAAAATTGAATATTATACATTTGTTGTGTCTTAAAAAAAATATTTGTAGTTTAAAGTATCTGTTTATATTTGTCAGTATAAAAATAAAAATCCTTTACATTCTAATGAACCACTCATTGACCACTGATCACTGATATTTGCTGCACAAAAGTACTTTAAAATTAAAATTTTAATTAAAAAAATATTCTTCTTTTTTAACAATTTAAAAAAATATTATTTTATTTTTATATCAATTTCATAATTTATTAATATATGCATTCTTCACTCACAAATTCAGAATCATTGCATAATTTTTTTTCAACTAGAATGTATTAATTTTATTATGAATGAAAAGTATCATGTTTTCAAAATAAAATCAATTTTTATTTCATTTCCAATGACCCGGGTTTTTTTACTTGCATTTAAAAGTTGATATATGAAAATGTATATAAAATATTGTTTAAATTTGCAACATTTTTTTATTTTTCCCCCGTATACCATATAGAAAATTTTGCCCAAAAAAATAGATATCGATCATATTTTATGTCGATTTTAAAATTAGTCCGTCAGGAAAAAGGGTATCTGTGACCCCACACACATAAATATTTAAAATGTTTTGAGAAAAGAAACAGAAGATTATTTTTTTACACAAAAAATTAGTCAACAATGTGGGGAAATAATTATAAAAAAAATAGTATTATTATTCTTTTGGGGCTGTATTTCCGATAAAAAGAGGGTACCCACTTAACAATTCTTCCATGAAAAAAATCGGAATACAATGTGGAATTTCACCGCGTGGCCGAAAAAAAATGAATAGAGATGTCCCGCACGGCTCAAAGGGCCGCCCCCCCTCATAGTGTCAGATGCAGATCCGCAAACAATGGTAAAACCTTTGAGAGTAATTGTCTAATTGATATACTGTTAGGTCTGTCTTACCCTCCGGAATACAATTTTTACCCTTATGACGGTTTTGTTGCTGAATAGAATGTTATTAGATGAATCCCTCAAGATTGAACGTTTCTTTTTTGTTTTTGCTTTGGGGTCCGTATAAATCACTATCCGTTAGGGCAATCGTTTTTAAAGAGGTCAGTAAAAGGGGAAACGGCTTTGGGGGTTGATTGTGTTTTTTCTAAATTTTAAAATTTAATTAAAATCAAAAACCCACCTTCCAGATCAAGAGTTAAAAGAAAAAGAAATAAACATAATTACTATATCATAATATAATTTTTCATTTTTTGTAAACGATAATGGCTAAATACTACCCAATAGAATTTCAATGTTTTTTTTTTTTTCCTTTAAAAAACGTCAAATTAAAAACATTGATTTATTCAAAAAGTATTTCCAATTTAAAAAAAATATAAATTTAAAACTTTGACATACAATTTATTTTAAAAAAGAACCAATGATATTGATTTCAAAAAAGAGACACGGGGGAAAAAATAATGGTGGTGGATTTTAAAAATTGCTGACAATGAAAAAAAATGCCAGATAGAAAAATTTTTTTACTCTACAAAATAAAAGTAATACAATTTTATTAAAACGGATTTGGGGTTGTATAAAATAAATTAAAATCGATAATTCTTCATTTCTCAGTACAATTTTTGAATGAGAAAAAAGAGTTTTGCATGTTTGTATTCCATGGGGCGTGTTTACTTTTAAATTTATTTGGCGTAATATTTCTTTATTTTCATTATCGTGTTCGCGGCAACTTAGAAAGTTTTTTTTAAACTTCAGTAGTTTACTCACTTATTTGTAAAGACAAACCCATGTGGAAACAAAAAAAAAGACGGGAATACTGTTTGGGAAAATATTTAACGGTTTACTGAAACCCAAAATCCATCTTGGCAGGGTGCCTTCTCTGTCCAAAAAAATTTTCTATAAGCGTAAAATTCTAGACTAAAAAAATAAAAAAAAATGGTTAGAAAAGAAAGATAAAAATGTCCTATTTTCAAAACTGGGAATACATACCCATTCCTCATCAAACTTCTTTTTTTGGCTCAAACAACATGACCCTTTGGCTTCATCAATGTTTTTTATTCTGGACGGATACAAAAGGTAACTCTGCGAGAAAAACCACAATTTTTTGGTAGAAACTCATAAAGGCCCCGGGAACGAAAAAATGGATATATCCAGTTGCTAAATTAAAAATAATCTTCTATCCCAAAGGGGTGAAATCCATGTTTTGGGTCTTTGAAAGAAAATCGAATGACAAAAAAGTCTGCTGCCTGTCCATCCGTGAACAACGCTTGATAAACGCACGATTTTCTCCAAAAATTTATATTCCCCTTTTGGGGTGTTGGGCCCCTTTAATTTGAAACCGACATTTGGGAGGTATTTACAAAACCCTGGGTTTTCCAAATTTGAAAAAAATTTTTCCATCGTTTTTTTATTAAATTTTTTTTGTTGGATAGTGTGAAATTTATGAAATGGGCAGTTCTCATGTTCGTTTAAAAATTGTTAGTTTTAATATTGAGAAGTTCAAACTTTTTCCTACTTTTTTCAACAAAGTATTAAAGATAGAATTTTTCACTAATGAAATCTGTTTTTGAGTTAGATTTTAAATAAGGTCATACGGTTTTTTAAAAATTTTAGTACTTTTTGTTTTGTTTTTTTTCCAAATTTCGCATGAAAGTGCGTGCTGTTTAGACAAAGTTTTGTTCATTTTCAAAAAGGAAATCACACATTGGAAGAGTGCAATGTTACGGAATAAAAAATTAATAGCTACTGTCTCCATGAACCCGGGAGTTTTTTGGAAAAAATTTTTTTGAGTAATAGTTCTGTGCAAAGAGAATTGATCAATTGGGTGAAAAAATTTAAAAGGGGGGTAATCATCTGAAGATAAGCAGTTCTTAATTCAGTTGAATGAGTCATTTTCCAACAAAGAATCATTATTGTTGTGATACGAGGTTTCTTAAAAAAGAAAAACTTCAAAAACTATTATTTGCTTGAAATGTAGAGCCCGATACAAAAGGATAAACCGTATTTATAAAATTTCCCTTATTCTGGGAAAAAAATCACAATTTTTTTTTCCTTTTCTTTTTATCCTTTATCCTAAACCTTTTTCCTTTATCCTTTAGGCTGTAACGAATGAGTATCCGGTGCCCACTGGCGGCTCCCAGGGATACGGGGGGGAGGGGCGGGGCCGGGTGGCACCTTCCCCTACCTTTCCCCCCTCCTCCACACCACAAATACAATCTGCAGTAATTTTAAACCCCCACCTACAAATACAAATCTGCAAGTAGTTCTTTGTCTCGTTGGGTGTTGAATAGCATAATCAGAAATTTTTAGTTAATACCCAGAATTACACGAAATTTCTTTAACATCGAAAATCTTTTGAAAAAAAGGAACACTGGAAAATTTTTTGATGACAAATTCTTGAAGAACGTAACGTTAAATAAACAGCGTTTTGGATGGCGCTACGGCTATGACAGAGCATCACAAAGGGACATGAACTTTTATGGTGCCCAACGCATATAATAATTTCTGTTTTAGCATCGACTACTAAATTTTTAAATTTTTGGGTTTTCGAAAATTCAGAAGGCAACCCAAAAGAGACCCACCCCCTTTTTTTAACACCCCCTTCTATCCATGGAAAAAAAATTGGGAAAGGTTTTTGAGGTTTTTTAAAAAATTTCATTAATATCAAGTAAAAAGCGAAAAAATATATTTTTTTTAAAAAATAATTAAAAAAAATTTAAATTTTCTTTTTAATTTTTTTTTTGTTTCCGGGCCGCAAGGCTTCGGCATTAGTCCGTTTGTGTAGAACATTTGCACCATAATGATCAATCCCTTTTAAATAAAACTGAGTTTATCGGGCAGTTCACAGAGCATTTTAAAACAAAAGGGTGTTCTTTGTTTACAGAATTTAATCCCAAAGGAACATTTTTCAAAATTAACTTTTACCCCCATTGAAAAGATAGAGAGAGGGAAACACAAAGGACCCCATATGGGGGTTTTTTTGGGTTAGAAATAATTTGATTCTATCTCCTTTATTAAATTGAATTTGTTTAAAATTTTAAATTTCTTTGTATATCTTATTTCCAAAAAAGGATTTTTGACTGATCCCAAAAAAGGCTGCAGATTATTTTTGTTCTTTGAAAAAATAGATAAAACTTAAACAGTCAGCAATCGCCTTTTGAATCCATTGAAGCGTTGTGCCAGTTTAAACATAGATTTGTTCGAAATTCCAGAAAGAAAAAATTTCTCAATTTTAAATTTAAATTCCCTTCAATTTAACATTACAATTAAGTACCACACCGATCCAAAAAATTGATTAAGCAATTGATCAAATTATAATTAAAAAACCAACTGATATGAAGTTTAAAAAAATTTGTATACAGTGACCAGATGCCCAAATTTTTCCGTTATAAAAAAAGCTATCATGAACAATAAATAATTCCCTCTGTAGATTTTTACAAAAAATAAAATAAAATTATTCATTGATTACGATGGGAGCGGAAGCGGGTTTTTTCTGTTTATACAAACGGCAAAATAATTTTTTTTAACTGTTTCACTTCTTTTAATTGCCCAATTAAAAAAAAATTAAATACTTTCCGGAAAAGCAATTTCAAACAAGGATTAGGAATTTTTAAAAAAAGGGGAAATTTTCCTTTTATTTCTAAACATCATGATATCTCAAAATTTTTATCTACTTTAAAAATACAAAACCCGTTACAAAAGTTATAAGGGAGGTAAAAACAGAAACGATCAGGGTTTTTGAACTCAAATAACAAACGAAAGCAATTGGAATATAAAAAATACGACTAAACAACTAGAATCCCTGTAAAAATGTTGTTTTTTTTAAAATAACATTAAAAGTGAACGATCCGGAACGTGGGTATCTCTTTTAATACTTTTTGAGAATTGGGATCCACGAAGGGTCTTCAGCCACAAAATTCAAAAAAAAGAGTTCACCCCAAAAATTTTTGAAAGTGTTTGTTTGAAAATTCTTCCATGAAATTCTCAAAAAATCGGGAAACTAAAAATAAATATTGTCCGTTTTGATGAATTCCTGGGCTTTTTTAAAGACCTGTGCGTACATTTTACACCCTTTTAAATAACATATTTAATTTATCGTTATGCACGCGTTTCCAGATATTTTTAAAAAAGCTAAAATTAAGCCCCTTTTAAAAAAAAATCAAAAAAGAAATTCAAAACTATCGGCCCATTTTTTTTCAGTTTTTTTAAAAAAATTAGAGAAATTTTTTCGTGAAAGGAAACCTTTTTCAGTAAACACGAGTGCTTTCAGATTGCCAACATGGGTTTGAAAAAAACCCGGGAAAAATATATTTTCTTTTTTTTAAAGATGTCCCCCTTTCCCCCCGGTTTTTGAGGGGCTTTTCCAATGTACCGACACTAGTTCCATTTTCCCCCCCGTGGGCACCAAAATAAGAAAATGTCCAGACGATAACGTTGAACAAATTGTCCATTTTTTATTGTAAACGAAATTGACTCCTTTTTTTTCAAATTTTCGCTTTTCGAGGTTTTTTTTAAAAGATTTAAAAATTTGAAAACGTTTTTTAAATTCCGGATAAAAATTAAAAAAAGTGGGGTTTATCCATGAGAGTTTCTGAATCCAACGCCGGGCAATCATGCAAATCGAATGAATGGGGGCGGCGTAAAGGGAAAATTTTGAAAAATACCTGACCCCCCTTCCCGCTTCACCAGGGTCACCCCCACCCTTTTTTGGGGGTCTTTCGACGTGGCCGAACCCAAACCGGCCTGCGGCCCGGGGGGGGCCTCTTGGCCGGGCAGTCGGGTTTTTGGGTTTTTCCTTTTTCAATCTCAAATATTTTTTTTCACTTATCAAACTATGATGCTGTAAACAACCCAAAAGGTCTCATATCATCTTAATGTCGTATAAAACTATATCTTGTTCACATATTTCCGTCTTCCTTAAACCATCAAACAATTTTTTGGGGTATAAAATATCGATTCCGATTTGAAATTGACTTCAAAAAAAAAATGGAATTAATTTTAGATATCACCAATATTCTATGCTATTACATCTTTTTTCCCTTTCATTTACTTCTAAGATCTTCCGTTATCATTCCACTACCAGAAAATATTAGCCGAGATTACCAAAACTTTTTATCTTGGACTCGATTTTTTATCTCAAAAAGGCGTTTGTCTCCTTTGATAGATTTCACTTGATGAATCTGTTTTCCGAAATCCCGGAAGCTAAATTTAAAATTTTTTTTTTGTTGTTAATTTTAAAAATACTTTCCGAAAATTTGAAATCACCCGGAAAAAACTTTTGTGGGGGCTGGTAAAGTAAAAGGGATAAACCTCTTTAAATATTACATTACTTCTTCTAAATCGTGGTCTAGCGAAAAATACAATACATTGTCCTTGATACCTAAAAATCGATTACGCCAAAAAATGTCGTCCGTTTATGTCAACGCTAAAACAAACCCTCCCAATTTTTTCCAAAATTGATCTTTCCCCCAAACTACCTGAAAAAACCGATCCTTTTTAAGTTTCAAACGGATATTTTGATTTTGATTTTTACGGGGAACCCCAAAATCATTTTAAAAAACCTCAGACCGTCACCAAATTATTTGATTAAATTTTGTCCTCGTTCCTCAGAACGCTAGAGAAATGGGGGTGTTTGTGGACGTCTTTTTTTTAGAAAATTTAATAATTTGTGGGGGTCTTCCTTCAACTATAATATTGATGATATTTTTTCCTTTGAAATCTGTTCTAAGATCTGAAAAGGTGATCAAATTTAATTTTTGAAACATTTGAGTAGTTTTTTTGTGCAATTTTGGGGGAAATATAGGGAATTAAAAAAATTGTTTTTCTCAAAACGAGCTCCAATTTTTTTTTAAAGACGATACAAAATATAATGGTGGTCTCTTTTCGCCCACCCCCGTATTTTCGAAGATTGCAAAGATCATGTAATTTATTAAACCCGTAGTTTTAGATAATTTAAGAATGAAATTTAGT
The DNA here is from genome assembly GCA_964035755.1 of Teleogryllus oceanicus. Classification (NCBI taxonomy): domain Eukaryota; kingdom Metazoa; phylum Arthropoda; class Insecta; order Orthoptera; family Gryllidae; genus Teleogryllus; species Teleogryllus oceanicus. The sequence goes on along the minus strand of CAXIVR010000001.1, from coordinate 48,982,360 downwards.
ATATATTTAAAAAATTTAAAAATCACAACATATTTTTCCACGGATAGAAGGGACGAAAAAAATTTCCATTTTTGTTGAAGTATCAATTTTCGAAAATTGCAAATTTTTAAATAATGCCAAAAATTTTTGATGTATCATCGCTAGGTTTTATTTGAAATTGTATTTAAAAATTTTTACATTAAATTTTATAAAATTTTTTCTAACCGCCTGGGGGAAAATTTTTGTAGGGGGGAATTTTCCTCCCGCGCCCTCTCGAAAAAAAATTATCCGTAACTTCCGACATCGGGGGCAAAAACCCGCGGGTGTGTCGCCCGGGCCACGTCCGCCCAAAACCCATTTCTTTGTGTTCTTGACTTTTTTGTGGCTTATGGTGGCGTTAGGGCGTATAACCCGTGAGTCACAATATATAAATTAAAAGTAGTTAAGGTATGTATTACATGTTTTTTTTTTCAATAAATATAATATAAAGTCAAGACATCAAAAGAAAATAAATGAAAATTTATTATAAATATTCTCTGTCAGTTAAAAAACATTAATAACACACATCATGGCAATAATTAAATGAAGAACCTCTCACTGGACTGAACATCAACTGCTCGAATGGTGTGGCAAGGAAATGATAAAAGAGGCCCGGTGGCTCAGTGGGCACACCCCCACCACTTTTTTTGTGATGAAATTTCTTTAAAAGAACAAAAGCAGTTGAAAAATATTATTATATAAAATTTTATTTTGAAAAAAAAATATTATTATTAAAATAAAAGATAGAGGCTCTAAAAAACTACATACTTTGAGACGATGTCCCCCATGCCCACTCATGGGGTTAATTACAAACCCCAAAAGGGCAAAATGAAATTAAAACAAAAAAAAAAAAGACAAAATAAGAAACCCTTTGGGAAACTTAACACAGCAGGTGTCACCCACCACTGTTCAAATTTGTTTATTGAGGTATATACTGTCACATACTATTAAAAAAATGAAATAGCATTCCCAATATCAGTGCTTTTCTTGTATTTACCCACAGGAAGTTTATTTTATTTAATGCAAAAGTCTCAGAATTTCTTGTTACAAGTAATAAATATAAATGTAGAAGTTAAAAGGTAAGAAATACAAGTCCATTTATAATTTGTGTAAAATTAGTTAAGTTGATTCACCAAAATAAAGTGATTTTGGTTGAAGGAATTTTGTTTCATTCATGTAAATTTTAATTTTACGGATGTTGTCCCAAATTTTGTATGATATTGAAAAATCAATCACTTATCTCTTTTTTTCTCCCCACACACTTATTTTTTTACATTTATCTATTCCCAAAAATTTTTCTGCCGCTCAGTTTTAATTTTCTCACAGATTCTTTCAACAAATTTTGTCTAAAGGAGTTATTATTCAGCAAAAAAATAAGTATAGAAGTGAGATATTCAAAAGTTTGGAAGTGTGGGGTTTTTTAGTAAATATTTTAAAAGTGTATAGTGATAGAAAAGGAAAAAAAATAATGTTGTGCAGACTAATTTTTTACTTTTATGAATTTTGTATCCAATATTTATTTTTGGGTTAAAAATGTTTGTAAATAATACAAAATTTTGTAAATAATACAAAGCAGTACTAGGCTACGATGTTTGAAACAAAAAGAACTTTTTTTCAGTATTTCATTTCTTAGTAGGGGGATGTGTTTTGTGTTTATTTTGAAAAGGAAGAGGATCAATATTGGGTATGTGTTGTTTCATTTTGAAAGGGGAAAACAAAAAAATTATTGAAAGAAAGTTTCAAAAAACAACTTTTTAAATTTTCATAACTTTTCTCTTTATTAATGTATTAAGGGCATTGAACTTTATTGAAAATTATTAAAAATTTAAATGTTATTGAAACTGATTATTACAGTAAAAATTTATATTCATAACACGGGAGCTTTGAAATGTTAAAAATTTAAAGGGAAAAAAAGACCTTGATTTAATTAAATGGTTGGAAAACAAATATCAATTTAACCTCAAAATTTCCTTTACATAGCTACCAGGGCTGATTCCCAAATTAATTTTTTTTTTAATATAGTCATTTATCCCTTTGCCCTTTCAATTTTTAAATGTTAATCAAAAAAATATTGAATTGGGAAAAAGGACTACAATTAAGTATTCATGTTCTTCAAAGTATTTTCCCAAAATGGTTGTTTTGTGCAAAATTTTTTTAAAAAAATTGTTTTTTCATTTTCTGAGAAATCAGAAGAATACTTAAGATAGTTAATTTTGGTTTTGAAATGATCTTCTACATATCGGGTTGATATATCTTTTACATTGGGAAATTTTTTTGATGGCAACGTTAATTTTTTTAAAAATAAAAAAACCTTTTTTAAAATAACCCCATCAAAATACCTGGCAGGCAACTTATTTTCAAAAAAACAAATTTTTCTTTCACCTGGTCTTTTTTGGGCCCCCGTTTATGACTACTCAAGTGGTAAGCCAAATGTTTCGGGAATATACGACTGTAAATAATTACTTTTGTATAGATTCTTTCTTAACTTAATTTCAAAAATCTTAAATCAATTTATTCATAATAAATATTTTCATTTAAAATAATCTCCCCCATAAAGTCTCCCTTTTTGGGTAATAAAATTAGAAATTATTTGGGAAAAATTTTTTCCAAGTTAAGAAATAATGATGGGATCTAAAAATTTTTTCAATTAGTATATATTAAATGAGAGTTATATCCCGACAAAAAATACTGAAGTCAAAAAAAAGTCATCCCAAGTATAAAAAGATTATAAATCCCTAAAAAAATTGAAAAATAGGTAAAAATTTGTTTCTGACCTGCTGAATAAGTCCTAAAAACCCTTGATTATATGACTGAAATTTTTTACCTCCTCCAGTAGTAAACAAACAAATAACATTAAAATAAATCATTTAATTATAAAATAATTTCCCATTTTTAAAGTAAAAATACCCTAAATTCACACCAATTAAAAATACTTTACAGGCAAACTACTATTATTTACTAATCAGCTCTGTGCATTTTTCAAATTGTTTGGATGTTTTGGGATTATTTTTATTATTTTATATTTAAAAAATTTTGCAGATCTTGGGAAAAAAACATTAACATTTACTTTCTTTGAAAAAATTCACTTTCCTTTTCCTGGTTTTCACCTTCTTTTACGACGAATGTCCCCGGTCCAAAACCATTCCCCCGCAGGCTCCGATCCAGCCCATTTCCCCCATCGAAAATACTGAATCTAATTTTTTGTTCATTTTTCTTAAAAATTCCAAAATTATCTTCACAAACCAACACCCTTCTCCTCTGACTTCCCGCATAAAAAATACTAAAAACCAAAATTATGATATGCCGGGAATTTTTCACCCATACTCCCCCACTCTTTTTCTTCATCAACAACACCTAAAAAAAAATATTTGGAGAGTGATTTGGCCCACAAAGTTTCCCGACAAACTGAGTATTTAAACATTTTCAAATAAAATCATAGAATAATACAATTTTAAGTTTTTATTTTTTTGACAAAATTTTAACCAGAGTTTGGGGTTCCAAGGTTTGTTTCATCAATTTTTCCCCCTTTTTGGGGAAAAAAGAAGAAGGGAAAATTTTTGTGAATATTGAACTAAATAATGTTACTGACGTTTAAACGAAAAAAAACTTTACAATTATAATACAACAGTAGCATACGATATAATAATTCATAAAAATCATTTTAAATAACAAAAAATTAATCAAAAAAAAAATAAATATAGCGCAGAAAAATAAAGACACTTTTAGCATGGGGGTTACATTAAAGAGACAAAAGGGCGCAAACGAATGAAGAAACGGTCTGAGACTGTTTGAGGCATAAGCTTTTTTAAATCCCTTCATAATTCAAATGATTAAAGGGTGGAATGTAATACGTTGGTATGATCCCCCCGGTAGCCAAGCACTGTTTCCAATTAAATAGAATGCTAACGGAAAGTCGCGGGGGTTTTCGATTCATGCAAAGTTTTTTTCAACAGATCGTGTGCAAAACTTTTAAATTTTCATTTGGGGTGCGAGCCATGGTATGACGGCGAAAGTTAAATGGCAAAATATAAAATCAATTTAGAGGAAACGTTTGTTCCTAGTAACCCCCATTCTTAGGCGGGGAAAATTTTTCTTAGTTCTGGGAAAGAAACTTGTTTGGGGTGCGTTGTGGTCGTAGGGGGTTTCCCCAGTGGGGGTCTCCTCACCCCCACCCGGGCGTTGGCAGTAAAAAAATGTTAACCCCCCACATTATTTTTTAAATATTTAATAAAATTGAAATTTTATAAAAATATTCTGTTATTTTAAATTTAGATTGAAGAATGAGAAATGTAGTTCAAAAACAACAAAAATTTACCGGGGGTCCCCTAAATAAATGGGCAACGATCCCTTTTAATTAAAAAAAAGGTAAAAACGTAAAGTACAACAATATCGATTAAAATAAATACTTTTATAAAGATTACCCTTTTGGGTTAATTTTTTTATCGACGAATGCCCCGACCCCAAACATTCCTCCGCAGGCTCCGGGATCCAGCCCATCGCCTCCACACTAAAAATACCGAATCTAATTTGTATCTTTTACTTTTTCTAAAAAATTCCAAAGTCTTCACTTATCCCAAAATGATACCATTTTTAATTTACTTCCCAAAAAAAAATTCTAAAATCCAAAAATTTTCGATATAGCCAAAATCATCCTAAACTTTCCCTACCCCCAATATTTTTTCTTAAACCCATTTCGTTATAACTTACCCAAAAAAATATGGAAAATTGGGCCGGTTTCCTAACAGATGACTTATTTAAAATGAATAAAAAAACTAGAAATTTTGAAATATGTAATCTTCTTTTAAAAATTTATCCCGACGTTTCCCCGGGGAACACATATTTTTACTAAAAGGGTATAAAAATTTGGGGAAAATTGAACAAAAAATGTTACTGACGTTACAATACATAAAAATTATAAAAACATAATCGATATAATTAATATCGGTCATTTTAATAAAAAATTTAAAAATTTAAAAGAATAAAGAGAAGATAAATAAAAGCACTTTCACCATGGCGGTCTCATAAAGGAGATCAAAGCGGTCCCCGAATCGAAGAACAATGGTTGACGTATGAACACCGTCTGACAACGCATGTCGTAACAATTGATGTTCAGGGAAAGGAACGTTATACTTGGGTTTTCCTGATATCTGTGGAATGATTCAAGATGGGGCATGACTTTTTTCGTCTTTTTGGTCTTGCAGCAAGATGTCACTAATCACGACCGTATCGCAGTGATGAAGATCAAGCGACTTAGCGGCAGGACTGAGAATGACGCAAAAATCGGAAATTTCCCTCTTAAAAACTACCCCCAATGCCGAAATTAGAAAAAAGTATATTTGAACAAACGGTAAAAACAAAATTTCGCTTTTGAAATTTTTTAAATCATTACAATATGCTGCTCTGCTCAAGCAGATCTGTCACAAATTCGCATTTGGGTGCGAGCCATTATATGACAGCAAACGTTAAATAGCAAATGTGAGGAGTTTGAAAATGTAAAAATCAATTTAGAAGAAGCAGAATTAAAGTCATCTATTATTTCAATGGCCAGACTGGTATTAAAATTGTAGCTGTTCGTTGCTACTATTTATTCTTTTTCAAAAAAGGTTAGCAAAGGGTGGGGGGTATTCCGGGGGTGAAAATGTGGATAGAATTTTGCGTTGGACAGACAGACTAAGGATGGGCTGAAATGCAGGGAGATGGGGTTTTTTTAGCGCAGTATAGATTCTAATGGGGGAAAACGTGGGATAAACACGCGGTGTAAAAAATATTTCTTTCATCCTGGGCAAACAGGAGGCAAGCGTTACGCTTTCCAAAAAAGCTTTTTTTCTTTAATTTTTGCGTCTACACTTGACGCAATGCGACTAAACCCCTTAAGGGGGGGTTGAGGGTGTACGGGGAATAATCCAAAGTCTTTATTTTTTGGGGTAATCCCGTTAATTACTTATTTGCAAGTTTTCACGTCGTAGCAGGGTCTTTTTTCCTTCGGGCCCGGGGGGGGACGTTGATCCCCCGGGGTTTCCGGCCGGCCCCCAAACCACCCGAGTCTCGAATTGCTTAACCTCGTACTTCCGGCAAAAGTGGCGCCGCCGGCGCCGGCATTCGGAAAAAAATACACCAAAATTTTTTTTAAGGTGATTCGCATAAAAAAGGTTTGACCAATGTTAATGCGGGGTCGAAGGCCCCAGGAATTTAACGGGACTGCGTGCTAAGTGACTTTCCGGCGGAAACTGCGTTGGCTGCACTCCGTATCCGCGCCGTGAGTGATTCATCGGGAATCGATAGCGCGTAAACGAGTCCAAAAAAAAGCATTTCCAAATTTTTTTTTATTTTAATTTTTTTTGTTTTATTTCTAAAAGATCTAAATTTAAATTCATCGTTGTTTTCCGTTTCCCAATTTTGTCTCGTTCCAAATTTTTCCCGATCCAAACGTACTTTAGGACTGGGAGGCAGACCATCCCTGTGGTGGCCAGTGCATGGAGTTTGGGAAAAAGCCCATGGGTTAAAAAGCCACCCCCGTCCAGGGTTAAGAATGAAATACGGTCTTACGGCGACAGTGATGCCAAACCTGGCGCTTTTCTACTGTGTGGATCAAAATTTACGAGCTTGATGTTGACTACCCATCCCGCAATGAGGCGGAGCGCTACTTTTGTCTCGAACTTCTACACATTTTTGAAAGCGTATTTTCTTACCTTCACTGAAATGTATAACTATTTCTATGAGACTCCGATACACAGGAAACGTTTCTGTAAAGCTTTCCAGGTCCTTTGTGCTCCGAAATGCCATAAGAAATATTAATTTTGTGTGTACCACTGTTGCAATATAATATCCAAAATTCAAGCTAACTACATGCAATTACAAAACGGCCAAGGCTCTTGTTTCCTTTTTAACAGTAGAGAAGTAATACGTTTTGTTTACCGAATAAATATTTAAAATTCCTTTGAAGACAAAATAAGTCGGACCCACGGGAACAAACTGACCTAATTCACGGGAAAACTTTCTGCTTCTCGTTGAAAGAGCAGACAGTCATTTCTCGGTAAGCGTTGGGTTCGAATCCCGATCGAAAATATAATTGCACTGAAATAGTTATAAATGGGGAACGGAATTTATTGTAATAAAGCAAAATATGTATACACACACACACACACACGCACACGCACACGCACACGCACACAGATATATATATATATATATATATATATATATATATATATATATATATATATATATATATATATATATATATATTTCTAAAGTATGTAAGAGAATATGTGAAATAAAAATTCGTTATATTGATTAAAATTTCATTCCTCAACCGTTTTCTGAACACAGTACTTTGCCGATCAGATCTTAACATGGATTCAGAAGGGGTTGAAAGAGAGCTCTACATTTACAGAAGCAATTATTCGCTTCTTTCCTCCACAATATATAATTCTTGCGTAGTATATACAATGCTGTTTACGAGGAGCCGGTCCTCATGTGAATAGTACCGTGTGGCTTGGGATAGAAAAAGGGGGGTAAAGGGACCATATCCCCCCCCGACTCCAGAAATGGGATAATACAATGATCTGAAAAATATTTGTTTTATTGAGTTACGCATGGGGTCAAGGAAACATGGAGTCTACAAAAGACGTGGTTGAAGTGCCTTCTGCTTCACATACATTCGCTCATCCTTTATCCCGACTACGCGGTTTCCAAGAAGCAGGAGGGGCGGTGGGAGGGGTAAATTTGACAATGAATAGAGAAGGTTCGGCAATAATACAAGCTCATTGCGTGGTTTTGTATTTCAGTAACAAAATTAGTTTTCAACTGAAATGTATTTCGAACTCGCGTTTGAAATGTTCATTTTTGATATTAAAATGTAAAGAAATATGTAGTAATAAATAAAAAATTTAAAAATATGTAATTATACCAAAATATGTAAAAAATATGTAAAATAAAATGGTTCGAATTCGTTCAGAATGTCGAGTTAAGTCTAAAAAATATTAGTGAACGCAGGTATCTTGCCCCTGTAAAAATATGTATTTACATGAAATTCCGTTCCCTGGTTATAAACATTAATAACCATTTTGTCTTTCTTGAAAATTGAAGATAAAAAGAGCTTGGAATTTCGCATTACCAGTAACGCTTAAACGCCATTTTCTTAAAAACGGCTCCAAATTTTTCAAATATTGCCCTAGATGTTATAATCTTCTTTAATATTCTTAAAGTAATATTTCGGTTCTACAATTAAGAAACCGAAAAATTGAGAAAATGTTTAAAAAAACGTACTTTGGGCGGCGATACATAGCAGCTGGCAAGAGGATAAGGCAAGACCGTAAAGCCATTCCATAGCAAGGACATTAGAAACACTTTACTACGAGAACATATGCGCCATTCTGTATCACCGCTAGTTTGGATTTGAAACGAGGGAAAAACTAAATATGTTGAGTATTCTTTGCATCGAATCTGATATTTTAAAAAGAATTGATTTTGATGATATTATTAACACGTTCAGTGAAGTGAAATGTAGGAGAAAGTTTTTATGAATCTCATTTTCTACGGTTAATTCTAAACTTTATTTTTAATATTAATACATTTTATTTGAATATTAATTATTGTACTTTTATATGGGAAAGGAGGGGCGGTCAATGAAAACGGAGGGGGGTCAATGAAAAAGAGACCATTAGTAAGAAGAATTTGCATAGCCTAGCAAAAGTTGAAATCATGAAACTGAGGGGAAGATAACTTCACTACTCTACCTACCGAGCTATTAACAGTTGATCTCTTTAAAGACAACGGATGGTTATTACAGTACTTTAGAGTAAGACCAGATAATATAAGCTTCGTGTACCCGGGATGTGTCAGTTTTGTGATATTCTCTTATTAATGTAACATTGATAAAGTTGAATCAACAATTCGTTTCATTTTCCAGAGTGAACTGAATCTTAGAGTTGAACGAGTGGAGTGCTAGTACAAGAGTTTCGATCTGAATAACATGAAAAATAATTATTGTATCATCCACATATCTGGAATAACAATCAGCATCAAGATTTTAGTACCTCAGTCTGTAATTTCTTCATCCCTATTTCAGCTAAAAGGGCTGTAACAAGGAACCTCAAGACAGGTAAGGTCGAAATCTGACCTGATTTTTTTCTTTTGAAAGATATATTCCTTTTTTCTCCCCTTGTTGGTAAAAGGAGCGTAGCGAAATTTGCGTGGTCAGACGGAAGAGCAGGCCTCATGACCTGAGTCTCGCCACGTAAAATAAGGCAACAATTCAATTCAATATTTATATGTGCTGGGGAAAACGTATCTGCCGTCTTAAACTGGAAGTTATTGAAAACAACAAGAAAAGAATTTAGTCAGTTTTGGCCACGCTGTTTTCTCTAACGCCAAGGACAACATGGACAACCCTTGTTGCAGCGAACGACTCACGTAGTACTCGTTAGGATCTCTAATTATCAATTATATCTGACTGTTAGCTGGGCGAAAATAGAAATTCATTTCGGGGAACCTTGTGTCCCGGTATACTAAATCAGTGAATTTATTTTGTTTATTCGTTAATTACTAGGGATTGTAATTAGTACGACATTAGATTATTTTAAACGATTAACAAACATAATTAAAGTGATTATATTTAGGTCAATCAATTAGCACATCAATAAAATTTTACGACAATACAATTCGAACATTTCAATTATTATTATTATTATTATTATTATTATTATTATTATTATTATTATTATTATTATTATTATTATTATTATTATTATTATTATTATCATTATTATTATTATTATTATTATTATTATTTAATTTCTGGGGTTGTATTTAGATTTAATTTAAAAATTCTGTCATTTCGGTAAAAATCGAGCGTTATCAGAAGCACCCGTAGACAGTATATAATATGCGACGAGTTCGGCATGGCAGGTTCGGTAAGCCCCTCCGATGACGATGGTTAGCTCATTGATTATAATAATTTAAATCAACAATTGGCTGCGAGTCACTCAGAGTCGTCTTGTCAGACGAAACAACATTTACAGATATTGTTGTTTTTTAGCTAATTCACTAGTTGATATGAGCATGGATGATGGTTCAAGTGACTGTTAACTGGGTGTACTACAAACGCATTGAACTGAACCATAATACATTGATGTGTTTATGTCAATAATAACAGAAGGTTGGCAAACAGTGTGAATTATATTTGCATGCCGCAAATTCACTTTGGTATCACATCGGGCTTCTGTTTCTCAATGTCGAAGAATAGGTCCCGGAAAAATAGGTGCTGCGACGTGTGGCATTCCGAGCTTGTCAATGGCGTGGGCAACGACATTAGCTTCGAGTGTCCCTACCCAGAATCAGAACTCGTGCCCATAGGAACGCTTGTTCCCTCGGCGGACATTCTCTCACAGCAGACAGGGCTGCACAAATCCCGTGTGAAACGTCGATTTCGCGTGGAAAGGGGGAAATTTTCGTATTATGTTGCTGCTGTCGCCACTGTCGCCGCCGACGTCACTGCCACCCTAGAAGTCTGTCCTGCCAAGCCTCACCGCGGGTATAGGCGCCGTAGCCGTTGCTGCGCCATCTTCATGTTTCGCTGCTCCCTTTGCGTTTCCTCGAGATTGGCTGCCATTTTTACGAACTCATTGTGAAGCCGCGATAGCTCGCTTCGCACATTTGCTTCCCCGTTTCTGCAGTCCTCACACCGCCAGTTTGCATTCGAAGGGAAACGCCGTCTGGACCGGGAGCGGGAGCTCAGTGCATCAACTGATGTCACTGCAGCGCTGACCGGAGGTCTGGTGTCGACGGCGGAGACAGCTTCAGCTAGGTCGATCAGTCGTGCATGGAGGAGAATCGCGACCGGCGCCTGATCGGATTTTCGGTTTCTGATCACACAGGTGAATGCCGGTTACCATGGCCACGACCGCGCGGATCTTTCTTCCTCTCCTGTCTATCCTCAGATTCCCTACACCGACATCTACCACATATTCCGGGAGACCGATCGGGAGCTTAGAGCTTGTCCCGGCTGGGCCGGGCCTTTCCGCTGTGGGAAGTCTCCGTAGGAAACTCCAACTAGCCGACGTAGGATCGGCGCCGATCCTACCATCCATCGGGTGAAGACCACCGCCAACTCTTGGCCAATGTCACGTTGGCTCAACCCATCGCAAAAAATGAGCACAAACGATCCGAACTGATATGAGTGTTTAGAGCACATTTATTACTAATTTATTACTCTAAAATGAAACTCATTACTCATGCGGTTTACAAAAAAAAAAAAAAAATTGACAAACACAATTAGTTATGCAACCCGCACGACATTCGCGTATATTAAGAGTACCAACTACCTCAAAACACTACAACCAATTACAAAAATACATATACAATCAATAGTACACAGTCAGTTCTAATATTTAACACCAAGAAAAAATTTTGAATGTGAAAACGAATTTAAGAAATATTGTAAAAAACTAAATCGTATTGGTCAAAACATGCGACAGATTCAACTTCAAAAATTGAGAGAACTAACGAGCACAATCGCATTAAACAAACACATCATTTCACAGATATACCACACTATTACTTAACACTAAACAGAAATTTATTACTCCTATTATTTACGAAATAAATAATTTTAAAAGACGACATACTTATGCAATAACGAACGGTATTGATGAAGTACTCTTAGAGCATAGTAAGCCACAAGCAAATGAACCCTATCCTGTACAAAAGAAGATAATATTTTCTGTTATTTAACACCCAGTAGAAAATTATTAACGCGGAAACGCATTTAAGAAATATTGTGTAAACTCAAACGCACTGGTCAAAATATGCAAGAGATTCAAATTCAAAAATAGAGAGTACTAACGAGCACAATCGCATTAAACTAAAAAAATCATTGAACAGACGTATTGCATTGTTATTTAAGACTAACTAGAAATTTATTACTCGTATTGTTAAAGAAAGAAATAATTTTAAAAAATGGCATACATACGCAAAAACGCACTGCATTAGTGAAGTAATTTTGGAGTATAGTATACTACAAAAAAAATGAAACCAATCCTGTACAAACGTAGACATTATCTTATGTTGTTTAACACCCAGTAGAAATTATGAACGTGGAAACGCATTTAAGAAATTTTTGTAAACTCAAACTTAATGGTTAAAATATGCTAGATTCAAATTTAAAAATAGACAGAACCAACGAACAAAATCGCATTAAACCAATCACATCATTTAAGAGACGTATCACTTTGTTTTTTTTTTTAAAATAACTAAAAATGTATTACTCCTATTGTTAAAGAAAGAAATAATTTTAAAAAACGACATACATACGCAAGAACGCCTTGTATTTGTGACGTAGTTTTAGAGAATAGTAAGCCACAAATACATAAACCAATTCTGTACAAAAGTAGACATTATATTATTGTATTTAACACAGTAGAAAATTATGAACGTGAAACGCATTAAAGAAATATTGTAAACTCAAGCGCAATGGGCAATATGCAGAGATTCAAATTACAAAATAGACTGAACCAACGAGCACAATCGCATTAAGCCAAACAGATCATTTAAGAGACGTATTACACTGTTTTTTTAAAACTAATTACAAAAATCTATTGCTCCGGTTGTTAACGAAATAAATAATTCTAAGAAACGACATACATATGCAAGAACGCACTGTATTCGTGAAGTAATTTAAAGTAGTATACAAGAAGTGAAACAAATCCTGTACAAAATTTGTCATTATGTGTGTAATCTAACACTAAGTAGCACACTATGAACGTAGAAACGCATGTAAGAAATATCAGTAAACTCAATCGTAATGTTTAAATATGCAGAGATTTAAATAAAAATAGAGGAAATAACGAGCACAATCGCATTAACAAAACATCATTTAAGAGACATATTACATTATATTTGAAACTAACTAGATATTTATTACTCCTTTTAACGGAATAAATAATTTTGGAAAACACATACATAGCAATAACGCACATATTCATGAAGTAATTTTAGAGTGTAGTAGCACAGTAAATGAAACCAATCCTGTACAAAATTAGTCATCATTTACTTGTGGTATACTATACTCTAAAATTACTTCGTGAATACAGTGCATTTTTGCGTTAGTATGCCATTTTTTCAAAGTATTTATTTCTTTAACAATAGGAGTAATAAATTTTAAGTTAGTTTTAAATAACAGTGTGATACGTCTCTTAAATGATGGGTCTGATTTAATGGGATTGTGCTCGTTAGTACTCTCTATTTTTGAATTTGAATCTCTTGCATATTTTAACGATTAACTTTAAGTTTTCACAAAATTTCTTAAATGCGTTTTCACGTACATAATTTATACTATATTTTAGATAACAACTTAATTTCTACTTTTTTACAGGATAGGTTTCATTTACTTGTGGCTTACTATACTATACATTTACTTTATGAATACCGTGCGTTATTGCATATGTATGTCGTATTTTAAAATTATTTATTTCGTAAACAACCGCAGTAATAAATTTCTAGTTAGTCTTAAATAACAGTGTAATACGTCTGTTCAATGATTTTTTTAGTTTAATGCGTTTGTGCTCGCTAGTACTCTATTTTTGACTTTGAATCTCTTGCACATTTTGACCATTGCGTTTGAGTTTATACAATATTTCTTAAATGCGTTTCCGCGTTAATAATTTTCTACTGGGTGTTAAATAGCAAAAGATAATGTCTACTTTTGTACAGGATTGGTTTCATTTACTCGTGGTTTACTATACTCCAAAATTACGTCACGATTACAGTGCGTTTTTGTCTATGTATGTCATTTTTTTAAACTTATTTATTTCTTTAACAATACGAGTAATAAATTTCTAGTTAGTTTTCAATAATAGTGTGATACGTTTCTTAAATGCTGTTTGGTTGATTGCGTTGTGCTCGTTGGTTCTGTCTATATTTTAATTTGAATCTCTTGCATATTTTGACCATTAGTTTGAGTTTACAGAATATTTCTTAAATACATGTTCACGTTCATAATTCTCTACTATATGTTAGATAACATAACATAATTTCTACTTTTTTAATGAATGCCGTGCGTTATTGCATATGTATGTCGTATTTTAAAATTCTTTGTCTCGTAAACAACTGCAGTAATAAATTTCTAGTTTGTTTTAAATAACACTATAATACGTATCTTAATTGATGTGTTTAGTTTAGTGCGATTGTGCTCGTTGGTTCTATCTTTTTTTTAATTTGAATCTCATGCATATTTTGACCATTGCTTTTGAGTTTACACAATATCTCTTTAATGCGTTTCCGCGTTAATAATTTTCTACTGGGTGTTAAATAACATAAGATAATGTCTACTTTTGTACAGGATTTGTTTCATTTACTTGTGGCTTCCTATACTCTAAAATTACTTCATTAATTCCGTGCGTTATTGCGTATGTATGTCGATTTTAAAATTATTTATTTCGTTAACAACCGGAGTAATTAATTTCTAGTTTGTTTTAAATAACAGTGTAATACGTCTCTAAATGATGTGGGTTTAATGCGATTGTGCTAGTTGGTTATGTCAAATTTTAAATTGAATCTCTTGCATATTTTGACCATATCGTTTGAGTTTACAATATTTCTTTCATGCTTTCGTTCATAATTTGCTACATGATGGTAGCTAACGGAACGTAATGTCTTCTTTGTACAGGATAGGTTCATTTGCTTGTGGCTTACTATGCTCTAAGAGTACTTCATCAATACCGTTCGTTATTGCATATATGTCGTCTTTAAAATTATTTATTTCGTAAATAAAGGAGTAATAAATTTCTGTTTAGTGTTAAGTAATAGTGTGGTATATCTGTGAAATGATGTGTTTGTTTAATGCGATTGTGCTCGTTAGTTCTCTCAATTTTGAGTTGAATCTGTCATGTTTTGACCAATACATTTAGTTTTACAATATTTCTAAATTCGTTTTCACATTCAAAATTTTTCTTGGTGTTAAATATTAGAACTGACTGTGTACTATTGATTGTATATGTATTTTTGTAATTGGTTGTAGTGTTTTGAGGTAGTTGGTACTCTTAATATACGCGAATGTCGTGCGGGTTGCATAACTAATTGTGTTTGTCAATTTTTTTTTTTTTTTTTGTAAACCGCATGAGTAATGAGTTTCATTTTAGAGTAATAAATTAGTAATAAATGTGCTCTAAACACTCATATCAGTTCGGATCGTTTGTGCTCATTTTGGATGGATGCCAGCGTGACTGTCACGCTGCAAACCACTTATTTCAGAAACGGGAGGAGTAATAAATTTAATTTTGGGTAATAAATTAGTAATAAATGAGTACTAAATATTCCACTTGGTTTGATGCGATTGTGCTATGATGGTTGTGCCAGCGTGACATGGCCGCCAACTCCCGAGAAAAACATGCACTACACTAACGGGACTAATGACCAAAGCAGTTGACGCTCCCGGAAACACGAAAAAAGCAATCAAAACAACCCCGTCTGGTCGTTAAAGGACCTGAATTTAATTCCACTCCTCCTATTATAAGTAATGCCACAATTACGAAAATCGTAAATGCATTGGGTGTGGAACCGCTAGATGAATGCGTAGTGTCCACACGGGAACACGTCGCTCGCTGCTCCTAACAGCCTATGCGGGCCCGGTAGGTCAGCAGCTCGCAACCCATAATCTCACTACCTGTGCGCGGAGCCCCTAGAGAAACACGTCCGCTCCCAACGTTGTCCAGACACGAACTTTCTTACGTTACATAACGCTGCGCGAAAAAATGGCGAATTTTCGACATAAAACTCTTATTACAGTGCCCTGGCAACGACAATGTGCATAAATCCACATACTAAATTTAGAAAGATCCTAGCCTATTCCAGACGTTTTTTCCAAAATTCGGACGGGAAAAGTATGTCCGTCCGTCCCCGGGGAATTCAGTCCGGGGCGATGCTCAATGCAGCGCCTCTGACCAGGAGGTCCTAGCTTGGAGTCATCACGGCGCGGCGGCAGGATTTTCGGCACTAGCTTGTCAGCGAGGTCGAATTCAGTCGCTATCTGGAGGAGAATTCTTGCGAGCGGCTGCTCTGATCGGTAGTTTTCCGTGGTTTCTCCGATTAACACCAGGCGAATGTTGGAGCAGTACCCTATCATACGGACCACGGACCGCGCGCGATCTGTCCTTCCCATTCCTTGTCCTATCCTATCCCCTCACACACACGCTTACACTTACATGTACTACACTACCACATATTCCGGGAGATCGGTCAGGAGCATAGACCTTGCCCCAGACTGGGGTGGTGCCCCGCTGGTGTAAGAGTCCTGGTTAGGGGGAAACCCCACTAGGTCGGCGCCGTTTCTGGCCATCCCGCGGGGGAAGATCGCCATCATCTCCCGAGAAAAAACATGCACTACACTAACGGGATTAATGACCAGAGCAGTTGACGCGCCCGGAAACATGAAGAAATCAATCAATCAAATTCAGTCTGTACGTCGGTCTGTCCGTCCGTCTGTGAACAGAGCTAACGGCGAGACCGGTCAGCCGATTTTCTCTAAAAATGATATTCCCCAAACCTTCTGACCGCTGTCATGGCCTCTTGAATTTGAATCCGATATTTTAATTTTGCTCGGTTCTTTATATGATGAATGTAGATCATTAAAAAAAACTCCATCGTTATAAATTAAATTTTGTTTTGGAAGTGTGAATGACGCAGGTTGACGCAGGTTACATGTTCGTTGAAAACTATGATTTTTCGAAAATTGTAAAGATTCAAAAAAATTTCGGCGTCTTCCTACAACTATAATTGTGACGATAAAGATTTTTCACTTAATGAAATCTATTCCTTAAAAATAGATTTTGAAATATGGTCATGTACAATTTTTCGAAAATATGAGTATTTTCGCGTAAGTGTGCGTGAAAGTACAGACAGGAAAGTACGTGCTGTTTTAGCATCACTAGATTTATATCATGGTGTCCTTCTAGGCAGGCTGCAGCCAAATCCCTACGTCAAACTGCAAAGGGTTGCTGCTTCGGCTCTTCGCAACAACTTCATCGCTGATCCTCTGACCATTGAAGTTTTTTCAAGTATACCTATGCAAAGTATCAAGATACTTCCGCTATCAATGTACAAGATACACCAAGGTGTATCCGGAAGTAAGGGAGACTGGCAGAGGTCGCTTAGTGCATCAACTGATGTCACTGCAGTGCTTCTGACCGCGAGGTCGTAGATTCGAGTCCCGACGGCGGTATGATTTTCGACACTAGGTACGTCAAATTCAGTCGTCTGGAGGAGAATTCTAGCGGCCGGCTGCTCTGGTCGTTTTTTCGTTGTTTCTGCGATCAAAACCAGACAAATGCCAGAGCGGTACCCTAACAAACGGGCAACGAGTCGCGTGCCATCTTAGCTTCCTCTTCCTTGTCCTATCCTCACCCCTTACACACACGCTTACACTAACATGCACTACACTACCACACATGCCGGGAGACTGGTCGGGGCTTTAGAGCTTGTTCTGGTTGGGGCGGTACCCCGCTAGTGGGAGATACCTTGTTGGGGAAACCCCGTACGTCGCCGGCAGGTAGCCGCCGGATCTCGCCATCCAGCGGGGTAAGATCACCACCACCTCCCTATGTACTACCACCACCGCACTAAGCTTACAGAAATAATGACCTCAGTGGTTGACGCACCCATAATCACTAACAATCAATCCTAAGGTAAAGGACATTTTTGGCCAATGACCAAGGTCTTCGTCGGAACTGCCATTCAGTTCGTCGTCTGTAAATCCTCTGCTGGCGGCTAGGTCCTGTTCAAGAGTACTTCTTTGTCTGACTCCTCTCCTTCGACCGGTTCGTCAAGAGAGGCCCCACCAGTCGCTGTTACCGCTGGTACAGCTCCCAGGATCATGTAGGTACTCAAGCTCCACCACCGTCTGGATCATGTGTTCCCTATGTCAAATCTTTCCATCATCAGCTTCAACTTTTAAAAAATATTAACAATAATGGACGCAATAAATAATTAACATGATATCTGGAATTACAGAAACTGTGATATTACTGATTTTTTGAGATATTTGGTACATTTTGAAGTATCTATAAGTAAATTTAGTAGAAATGTCACTACTTTCCGCTATACTACGTATTTTTCTTTGTTATTTTATTATTAACTACAGAATTACTAAAATATTGTTAAAAATACAATTTAAATTGTAATTAACACAGAAATCTCTCAAGAGGTAACTTTCAAGGTTATAGTTTTATCAAGATTTTATTTCTTTACTTAAAAAGATTGTAATGGCTTATTTTATTTCAATGTACACTGAGTTCACACACTTTTGTGGGTGATATTTTTAGTTGTAATGAAAGACTAGACAGAAGGATTTTCACATTTTGAAAACTCTTACACGGCGGAGAAAGCGCAGGCGGCGAGGAACTGTGACAATGCATGGGTTTTAGAATTCATACTTTCATAAGTTGGTTGTTTTGGATGAAAATAGGTTCAGGTAACGTATTACAAATTCAGATCCCACTGTTACGAGCCCTGGATCGTAGAATATTCAAGAAAAACTTTACAAAACTCCAAAGCACCGTATGCACTAGACCCGCGTGAATTACACACGGCAAGACTGGTTTCTCTTGTGATGGCAGCCTGAGTTGTGAATCGATAGTTCGCACGCAACATGGATCGAATCCATGACCAACATGAAATCTCCATGGCTACGGATCGAAACCTACAGCACTTAGGGCTGCGATACTCACTGCAGATACGCACTGCAGCAATTGCATTGTAACGCAATTGCTACGGAGATATTCACTTTCCAGTATTTCTTTGAGAGAGCAGGGACTATCGTAAAGGGGCTCTTGCTCGACTTGCAAAGGCGAGCACTTGTGTGACGTTGAATTTCGTTTCATCTCTATATAGTATTTGAGTAACTCCTAGCGTGTGCGGATGTGTAGTTTCCGTTACTCTCCGCTAGACTACTTCCCGCGCACCAATCGAGACATATAAGGTGCCATTCTATGCGTCTCGTTCTCCTGATGGGAAACTGAGAGTTTGTTTTCGGATCCGGCCAGAAGATTCAAAGAAATTTCCAAAAACGTGTTTTTGAGTGTTTTGGTGCGGCGTTCTTAGTCAGTATGCTGAGAATTAAACCAGCGCTACCTAAATATACCTAAGTACGTGGCGTTGATTAAACTCCAGTACCCCCTGGTTATTTTCAGTCCACGGCACCATAATTTTCTTACATAGTTACAGGTTGGCACCCTGATTGTTTACAAACCAGCCCTATGAAATGAAAATCGCGCGACAGAATTTGTAAGATACGAAATATTTCATGGGTATTTTTTATAATAAATTTGCAAATTGTCTTGGAAATTTGAATTTGAAGAATATGAACTAAATAAGAAGAAACTCCTAAATGTAAGTACAATACTAGAGAAAATACTTTCTTAAGAGTGCAAAGATCGATTTTCAATTTAAAGTGACTTAAAACTTATATATATTCAACTATATTCGCCTACAGAAAACAATTCAGACTGAGTTTGTGGAGTTTTAAAATCTTAAAAAGTTAGGGGTAAAAGATGTGTTAAGCAACTCAGGGGAACCCAATGTAGTTGTAGAAGCTTTGCGTCAGAATTTTCCGAAAAAATTGAGAATGATCTTATAATACGAACAGAATATAACGCAGAAGAACAGGTTATGGGTGGTCATTTATGTTCATGTTTGAAAACAAAACGTAAAAATATAGCTGTTTTTAATTCTAACTATTCGCATTATTCATATCTGCAAGTATATTTTACGGTCATTATAATTTTCAAATTGCAATATTATTAATTCATATCCCGCATGAAGGTAATATACAAGGCCATTGGGTTGGGAATTTTTGAATGGAAGTATAACATTAACAGCTACTTCGATTCATTGGTAAGTCCAATGCCAGGTAATGTAAGAACATATTTGAAGAAAACTGTGCATAAAGAAAATGAAGTATTAAAAACAATTTCCAACCCATGAAAATACTTTTAAAGCAGTTTACAGCGTTGGCGACGCCACATCCAACTAGTTTTGTATATTATATTATTATATTTATTGTACTTAATATTTTATTTTATTTTTGTTTTAAACGTTTAGAATCGAATTTGAGAGCCGTTTAGACCATATGCGGAGGATCTGTGAAACTAAGACAGTGTGCGATCTATGCCTAGACATAGATCTAAAATCTTAAATCGAAACTTTCTAATAGTCAATAAAAGTTGTCAGAGATAATATCAACGTGAATTATAATTTATTCAAATCAAAAAATATGGGGGGGATATTTTGTGAAGAATTAAATGCTTTAAAACCTCAAATTAACTAACAAATCTAATTCCAATTTTTAAAGTAGAAGTGAAAACAACGTGTAATTAAAACAAAATTAATTGAACCATTAGTGCAACTACAGTACCTACTTTCTTGGATCATATTGAAAATGGTTGCGTAATATTATTATATGGGAATTTGTTTTCTACTAACACTTTCGAATCATCCCTAAACATGCAATCGACAGAACTCAAAATTACGCAAAAACTATTCATATTTTGAAAAAATTGTACATAACATCAAATAAATGTCTAATTTTGTAGAACAGAATTCATTTACAAAAACTTTGTTCTTCTATAATGTAATTGTAGGAGTGGGTTCAAAACAATGCGATTTCGCGACTTACGTACCCAAAGTTTGTGCTCTCGTTCTTGGGTTCACCTGCCCCAAGCCCGTGTTCAACAAGGTAAATTACTTGACAGTATTATTATCAAATTATCATTGGTTTTTTTACACAGTAATTTGATAAAAGTAAGGATATAACTAAAATTCAACTTTTCTATGCATACGCAAACTATAATGTTCTTTCCATCATCGAATCTATGTATCTTAATGATATTTGACACCATTCGTTTTCATAGCAACAATGTGAACCATGTATCTTTAGCTTAAACATTTTTTTAAAATTTAAATCACTTTAGAGTAAATGTAGAATACATACATGATCAGTGTCTATGTACTCGTATGTTTACATCAAGGAAAACGAAATGTTTTTAATTTTTCTGACTACAAAAAGTTTAATGAAAATGAGACTTTCAGATCATCATAGCTAAAGCACTTTCCATATGGAAATTGTTTTTCGAAAATTGGAGCCATTTTTGCGATAATGCCAAGTGATTTTGCGGGTTAGTCTCTATCCGTACAAAATGTTTAAATAAAAAGTTTGGAGCCTTTTAGAGAAAATAAGGGTTTTGTATGTTTTTGATATATAAGGAAGTGCGCTAAAAGTGGAATATGTGCCTAAAATAGAATAGCTCAGTATTTTGCTAACAACGGTTGGCATCACTGAGATGGCTAGTGGAGGGAGAAGAAAAGAGTCGCCATCATACTTATAGTACTATATGTCCATGGTCGCCATGTACTTCATGCAGTGGAGTGAGTATCATTGAAGAGAGAGGTTAGGGTTAAAAATAAGGTGTGGTTTTTTTGTGAATTTCGACTTTTTGCAGATTTTTTCCCTTTTTTCTATTCCTTTATTTTTCCTTTCCTTTCCTATTTTGCAGGAATTCCTTCTGCAGCCAATACTCTCTCCTCCATGTGTTCATACGTTCTAAAGTCTAAAATACGTTCTAAAATGTTTCAAAATTAGCTTAAATACACTCTCAATATACATTCACACACACACACACATTCACATACACACATTTTATATATATATATATATATATATATATATATATATATATATATATATATATATATATATATATATATATATAGTGACGGACCGGCGATTCGGTCCTGTTCTACAGTAAATTTGTAAAAGGGATCAGGTATTCTTTCTTGCGAATGGGCTCTGAGTGCATGCACCAACAATGAAACAATTACTTCTAATGTAAAAAACACAGAATGATTTATTCCCCGGAAAGATAATAGGTATTACAAAAACATCGTTCCATTGGACGTGTAGAAGGTAAACAAAATAATAGTTAGCATTGATAACCTTCTCATGATGCTGATAAACATGAACAATTTTCTTACTAACTACGTGAATATTGCTAATGAACACTTTCTTTCTGCTTTAACTTTACACTTCATACTGTAATTGGGAGCTCCCTTTGCATGCATTGATTTACAATCACCCCGTTTTTCAATACTTAAACTATTTACAGACAATGTGCACTCTTCCAAACACCCTTTCTATTCTTCACATCAAATTAGATTATTTATTATTACATGGCAAATTCCCTCAGCTAATATCCCCTCTCACAATCGTCTACCCCCTTTCCAAATCACGGGATTCTTTTACCGCCTAATAATGAGTTTCTTCTAGTAACGGTCTTACTGGTTTTGCTGCGTCTGGAATTCCTTCGAGCTCACCAACTCCGAATGCGCCGGCGCGATGTGACGAGCCGGGGCCGTCTCGCCCGCCACGTGGCCACGGCGCTTGTCCCCGCCGCCGATGCAAATCCCACGCAGTAGTCGTGCTTCGCCGGGCACGGCGATGTCCACTCGCCGCCAGATCCGCAGCCGTCCTTGTTTCCAATTCTTCCAAATTCGTTTGTTAAGCCCGCCGATGCTGTATCGCTATGTTCGTTTCACTCACGCTGCCTTTGTCGCACACGTGTCTATACACTCATCACTTTCCTCACTTCACGACGTTTAATCTTTACTGTACATCACTTAACTCGAAATCACTTAATAGTTATTGCTGTTTATCATTGTCCTACGCTTCGATTTCTGCTCGATGTCATCGGATTCCTATCAACTATATTTCATCGCCGCTATCATTAGCTTTTCCGCACTACCGTCCGTTACTTCTTCCGCACCGACTCTCCCTTCCGACTGCTTCCTCCCGACTGCCGTCGTTCCCACGATCCACTCCTAAAGCTGTCGAAGTCTCGTACTTCGCGCTCGCCTCGTCTCGCCCACCGCGGGACACCCTCCCGCTAGGTCGAGCCCGTCCAGACGGCCGTCTCCACCGCGCTGCCCAAACCATGCTGGCACCCGCGTCTATGTTCAGAAACGCGGTGCGTTTGAGTAGAGCGTAGTTGAGTTTGCGTAGAGCTACTACTTCGTACTTCTGATCGCCAATTTCAGCATTAAACATTATTTGTTTCGTGATAGGGCTTGACTTCTTCTGAGTGGCTCCTATCACGTATGCCTATTCATGGGCAACCCATTCACTTTTCCTTTCGCAATCAACTCATTATAAAACTCCTCTGATATAACTGTCGTAGTACATCCAGTATCGACCAGTGCTTCCGTTACCACCCCTTCACATTCTACTTTGATCGTGGGACATTTTCTCATGCGAACTTCCGAACTTTTTTTCCTCTGCCACGGTTGTGATTCATAGGACACCAACTGAATCGTATTGATAGGGACCACATTCAGCTCTTCCTCCCTTGTGTCCGTCATGGGGTCGCCTGTCATCACGGACTCTATCTGTTTAAAGATGTTCCCTGTCCTCCACTTGGACCAGGCCGTGTTGATTGGTTGGGCGCACCTCGGTTCGTTCCTCTCTCTTCTTCTCGACGGTTTGGGTCTTGTCCACCCCACTCCGGTCTTTGGTTACTCGGTTCCGATTGCCACCGGCTTCCTGTTTCGTGTCGCGTCCACTGGTTACCTGCCCCACCACCAATCCCTTGTCTATTGAATGGCTCCGTTCTTAACGCGTTCACGTTTCCTTCCCTCTTATTCTTCGGGGCATTGGCAAATGTTAAGTCATATCCTCCTAATGCGTTCATAAAGCTCTCTAAATTGGTATGGTTCGAACTTCGCAAATTATTTTGGATCGACACGGGAAACTGATGTGTCAATAAACACATAATATCTTGATCATTCATTGGGGGACGTAGTGTCCTACAATCTCCAACACGTTGCGTCGCATATTCCCGCAGAGTTCCCATCGACTGAGTATAATAACCATTCATTAGATTTAACTTCACATTCATTTGGATCTCATCGTTCCAATACCGCTCATAGAAGCGGCCTTGAAATTCCTTCAGCGTCCCCGGAAATACATCAAATGTGTCGGCCCGTCCGGGCATTTCCTTCCAACATCAAATACAAAAACTGGACCTTGCATTTTTCCGACGCGTTGATCACGGCTAGGTGTCGTTCCGCTGCCCGCATGAATGCGCATGGGTTTTCTCGACCATCTCCCGAAAACGTCAGTGAGTTCGAGGCGTAAATTATTCCGCCCGCCATGATCGGCGTCGTCCGGCATTCTTTGATTAGCTCCATATCAGATTGCAGGGATGATACTCTTTCTTCGCACATTCGTATATCCCCTTTTATTTCTTCTGATTAATTGCGCATCATTTTGGTGTCTTCTCCTTTGCGCACCTCGTTCGTGACTTGATCCGGGACGTTCGCCCTCTTGCTCTCCGCCATCTGGATTTATTCCGAATCTGGTTTTGCACCTCCTTGCTCTGTGCGGTAATCTTCTCCTCAAGATTGTTGATGTAGGTCGGTTTTCAACTCCCCGCCCAAATTTTGTCAATCTGGGATTCTATCTTCTGATCCTGCTCTACAAATTTATTGGCGATGGATTGGTTTGAATCTCGACCTGTTCCGCTATCCTCTTCATTTTCTGCTGGGTTTCCTCGATTTGCTTGTTAAGAGGTCCTATTTGTTTTTTAATTTCCTCCATTAACTTTCCGTTCTGTTCCTCGATTGCCTTCTTTTGTTCTTCAATCATCTTAATTAGTTGTTCCGCCTTTCTATCCTGTTCTTCTGCCGATTTCTCAATTCGTTCTTCAATCGCCTTAAGCTGCTTTTCCGATCTTTTTTCTTGTTCCCCTGCCGTTTTATCAAGTCGGTCGTTAATCATTTTCATTATTAACATCAAATCTGATGATATCTTTGTGGGTGCTCCTGACTTGGGTTCCTGCTACCTGGTTCATCGGCGTTGATGTGACTTTACTTCTTCATCAAAACAATCGCCCGACGTGTCACCTAATTTACTTCCAACTCCAGTGTCCCTACTATCCAGGAACGTACTTCCGCCGATTCCTTCATCCGAGTCTTCTACACGCTCTATCTTCTCATTCCGTTCTAACATCGCCTTTTGAGCCTCCATTTTGCTGCCGCAATCTAATTTCTTGTCTTCAGCTGCTTCGTATCGTTCACTCATTTTTCTCAATCGCTTTTACTGTTTCCGCGCTTGCAATGCCGCCCTCAGCTCGTCTACGCTCGCAATAATACTGCAATTGTTCCCCGATTTAATTAATCTAATTCCCAAGTAATTGTATTGAAACAATGACCTATCAGTGATTCTAGGCATTAGCTGAATACACTATTCGTTTTAAATTTTGCATGAAAACCACAATTGTATATCTCTATATGACCAACCCAATTCTTCACTACACAGTTACCACATAGACATACAAATATTCACTCTCTGCAAATAAATTTAACATCATCTATGCACATAAATTCACTACACAAAAATACCCTTCACAAAACACATCATAGATGCCCAAAATCATACAAATAACACTTCTGGAAAATTCCTGAAAACATTGGATACACAGCTTAATTCAAATTACAACAATAATTCACAGTCTCATTTCACACACTCCTACAGCTTCCCTCAATAATGACACAGAAATATACTATATGCAACTTTCAAACATTACCCCCCAAAATTTCAACAAATCAATATTAATTCCCTTCACTATTAGTTACTTTCCAGTCACTGCTAATAGACAATGCCTCTACACCTGGGCTATTTACTTTAGATGATTCTGACAATTATCTTGTAAGATTCATGCCCATATGCTCAAAATAATTACCATATACAATTTACCAAAATGACATTAACTTCTCTTGTATTCATTAAACTTTCCTACAAATTCTACTAATTTCTTTGCTTTATCCAATATTGAGAAACAATTCACTTAACTGTGGTATATGTTATCATGTACACAAATAACTATTCTAACAAACACAATATTTATACACACTGTTTCCCTTTTCACATACATAATAAATTTCCACTACTTTAAATAACATTTACATTCACAATTACCATTGCCCGTCAATATTTCTATAATTGCTTTATATTTCCTCAACAGTTTTTACCTTTACATAAATGACAGTAATAAATTTCCACTACTTTTACCAGTAAACAACTACACATGCACACTGTTTTATTTCAATATTTCCTGTTCATCAAACTGTTATATTTCTTAAAATTATCATACAAGTTTATGTTAGATCAAGAGGCATTAGTTTTATTCCCCTCCAATTAATAATAAATTCTCGGTACTGTCTTCAATTTATTGCAACACTATGTAAATTCCCCTTGTTGGATTAATCCCCAGAGCCACATTACTTATATTTGCAAGTCCTGACTGTTCGGGCGCCAACTGTGACGGACCGGCGATTCGGTCCTGTTCTACAGTAAATTGTAAAAGGGATCAAAGTATTCTTTCTTGGGAAAGGCTCTGAGTGCATGCACCAACAATGAAACAATTACTCTAATGTAAAAACACAGAATGATTTATTCCCGGAAAGATAATAGTATTACAAAAACATCGTTCCATTGGACGTGTAGAAGGTAAACAAAACAATAGTTAGCATTGATAACCTTCTCATGATGCTGATAAACATGAACAATTTTCTTAATAACTACGTGAATATTGCTAATGAACACTTTCTTTCTGCTTTAACTTTAAACTTCATACTGTAATTGGGAGCTCCTTTGCATGCATTCATTTACAATCACCCGTTTTCAATACTTAAACTATTTACAGACAATGTGCACTCTTCCAAACACCCCTTTTTATTCTTCACATCAAATTAGATTATTTATTATTACATGGCAAATTCTCAGCTAATATCCCTCTCACAATCGTCTACCTTTCCAAATCACGGGATTCTTTTACCGCCTAATAATGAGTTTCTTCTAGTAACGGTCTTACTGGTTTTTCTGCGTCTGGAATTCCTTCGAGCTCACCAACCCGAATGCGCCGGCGCGATGTGACGAGCCGGGGCCGTTCGCCGCCACGTGGCCACGGCGCTTGTCCCCGCCGCCGATGCAAATCCCACGCAGTAGTCGTGCTTCGCCGGGCACGGCGATGTCCACTCGCCGCCAGATCCGCAGCCGTCCTTGTTTCCAATTCTTCAAATTCGTTTGTTAAGCCCCGATGCTTGATCGCTATGTTCGTTTCACTCACGCTGCCTTTGTCGCACACGTGTCTATACACTCATCACTTTCCTCACTTACGACGTTTAATCTTTACTGTACATCACTTAACTCGAAATCACTTAATAGTTATCGCTGTTTATCATTGTCCTACGCTTCGATTTCTGCTCGATGTCATCGGATTCCTATCAACTATATTTCATCCCCGCTATCATTAGCTTTTCGCACTACGTCCGTTACTTCTTCCGCACCGACTCTCCTTCCGACTGCTTCCTCCCGACTGCCGTCGTTCCCGATCCACTCTCAACTGTCGAAGTCTCGTACTTCGCTCGCCTCGTCTCGCCCACCGCGGACACCCTCCCGCTAGGTCGAGCCCGTCCAGACGGCCGTCTCCACCGCGCTGCCCAAACCATGCTGGCACCCACGTCTATGTTCAGAAACGCGGTGCGTTTCAATATATATATATATATATATATATATATATATATATATATATATATTATATATATTTATAAGTTGAAAAGTTGTTGGAGCTAATGATTTAGTTACCAGAAGCATTGTGAATTTTGTTAATGCATTGCAGCCTTTCAGAAAATGAATCACAAAAACTTTCATAACACGCAGACACGAGCAGATGATATAGACACTGAGTGGCGGTGCGTACTTTTAAAATTAGAAGACAGCGAATGAGAGGCTATCCGAGGACAAAGTTTAATAAAAATTAGTAGAGTTGAAACAGCACATACTTTCTCGCGTGATTAACGGTATATACGGAGTAATATACGTAGTATAGAGAAAGTTATGTAATGCTGCGCGAAAAGACAGTGGATTTTCTGCGGAAAAAAAATTGACGGGCTCTGTTAAAAATAAAGTGCATAAAACCAGTTGCTGCTTTTCTTTTTTAAAATTAGCAGTTTCACGTAACTTATGATAAATTCAAATTTCCCGCACGTCTTTCGCTAAAATCTTTCAGGAATTATAAAGTTGCAATACAATAATGTGAACAACCCGATACAGCATCAGTTTGAAATCCTAAAAATAGCCTGTTATTGCTGGGCGGTGTTTCTGGGTGAATGGAATGGAGTTTGGAGAATTGAATTTGTTTTGATACTCAGCTTTAAATTAATAAAATAATGCCCTCTTTATTATGAGTTTTATATGTGATGGCTGAGATGTATTAATATGGACAGAAATTGCGCTATTATAATGCAGTACGTATCAATTACTGATGCGAGAAAGTATGTACTGTTGTGGTAACATTTTTTTAAATTTGTAATATGCTTACATAATACATACAAATTACACAATAAATAATGCAAGTTGTTCCATTAGCTAATGTCAAACCAACGTGCTTGCGGTCTTTCTTATCCATGCGGGAAAATATGTTACATGTGAAAGACAATACTGATATTTCACAGAGACAGACGTGGAGAGAGACGCAAAGACAGACTCGGGCACAGACGCGGAAACGCAGGGGGACATACCCAGAGACATTAGGATTCAAGAGTGCGGGTTTAAGCATGGACGTTTTCAGATGTCTTTGTTCTTTAGCATCAATCTCAGTAACTCGTTTCCCGGGCATTCCCTTATCTTACATTATCTCTTGCCTTAATTGGCAACTTAGTACGAGATCTTTTTGAAGTTTCTATGTTTAAAAGAGCTGGCTTCACACGGATAGAACAATGAAATATTCGAGAAAGGACTACGGGCTACCTATACTACCACTACCACTACTGCCACTGCCACTGCCACTGCCACCGCCACTGCCACTGCCACTGCCACTGCCACTGCCACTGCCACTGCCACTGCCACTGCCACTGCCACTGCCACTGCCACTGCCACTGCCACTGCCACTGCCACTGCCAGCCACTGCCACCTGCCCTGCCACTGCCACTGCCACTGCCGACTGCCACCTGCCACTGCCACTGCCACTGCCACTGCCACTGCCACTGCCACTGCCACTACCACTACCACTACCACTACCACTACCACTACCACGGCCGCCACTGCCACTGCCACCACTGCCACGCCTGCCACTGCACCACTGCCACTGCCACTGCCACCCCTACCACTACCCTACCACTCACTCCAAATTTGTAGTTCCGACAGAGACATACAATGTTTCAACTACCCAGAAGTGAAAATGTCAACCACTACCCTACCACTACCCACTACACTACTACTACTACTACTACTACTACTACTACTACTTATTGTCACCAAGAGAAGGTAGTTACTGCGGGTGGTTTTATTATAATTATCAAATATAGATCAAATTTGTAGTTCGGCTATAGACATACAATGTTTCAACTACCCAGAAGTGAAAATGTCAAGTTATCAAATTATGTCAAACTGCACTCTTTGCAATATTGTATACATTCATAATTCAATTAGCCTTGTAAAGGTGTAGCGGTAGGAATGCCGGGGTTCACGAAAGCGCTAGCGTATATCAGGTCCGTTGAAAGCCAATAGGTTTTCAAAAAAATTGTAATTATTTTTTACGAGGGTAGGTGGAAATCTTCACCAACACACCATGTGTCCACATGGTAGCGTGAGATTTCTACTCACTAAAACCACCTCCCTAGGCTTTTTCACCCCCCATAGAACCGCCTTTAGGCATTACTTCGCGGAGGGGAATTGGGCGTGCGTCTCCTAGCGTGTTGGCATCATCCTAGGACACCATTCTCATCCGCTCCTCGAGTCTTAGCTTCCTTAGTATTTGGGCTGCAAAGGCCGCCAATGCTTCCCACTTTTCCCTAGAAATCAGCATTCCTCCTATGATGCTCTCGGGCTGCAGTTACTGTCCGAGTTGCCGGCAGAGAAGTGCCCCCTCTTCTTCGAATCTAGGTCAGACAAAGAAAACGTGTTCTGCATCCTCCGATACTGTGGAGCAGTGAGGGCACTCTGGGTCTTCAGCCCGGTGGAAGCGAAAGAGATACCCTCGGAAACATCCGTGTCCAGTCAACAGCTGCTTGAGATGGAAATCCACCTCGCCATAGCTTCGCCCTTCTCATATTTCTATATTTGAGATGATTCGATGCGTCCATCTCCCTTTTTGTGAGCTGTCCCATAGTCTTTGCCACTGAATCATGGACTTGCGTCTCTCTTCTGCACGGCCTGGTCTTCCTTTCTTTTGCCCTGTCTGCGGCGCTGGTAGAGCCTGTCGTTCTGCCACTAGGTGCTCCATTGGAGGCATGCCTGTTACTACACACACTGCATCATTCGAGACCGTGCGGTAAGCGCAAGCCATCCTCAGTGCACTTCTCCTGTAAAAGCCAATAGGCGGCAGCCTGGAAGTGTGTGGGGTAAACCGAAAAGGAAGCCTCAAAAGAAGAAAGGACAACTAACTAGTACGAAGTCTGTGATATTTTGCAGCATCATTCATTTTTTCTAAATTTTTAAGGTAGTAGTAAGTGTGATGAAAAACAATAATTAGACAAATAACAAACCAAATGTTGATACTTGAATTATCAAAATATTAGTAGATCCCATTATTTATTACTTTTTTCGAAAAACTTTGACATGTTCCATGTCATTGTCCGTTCGCCTCTGTAAAACTGAAAATCATGTCCCTCATTCATATCCATAACTCTTACCCAAAAACATATCGCCCCATTGCGTATTGTTTATTTTATGATGCAAACTGCAACTCGTAAATAATTTGCCTTCAAATGTAAACACAGGACACAAAATGGAGAAAATTTTCAACGACAGTGTTCATGGACATATCAGGTTACCTGTATTGTGTATAAAAATAATAGACACGCCAGAATTTCAAAGATTGCGTCATCTCAAGCAAATGGGGTTGACTTATTGGGTGTATCCAGGAGCCAGTCATAATCGCTTTGAACACTGCTTGGGGTAAGTACAAATACAGGGTAAGTCACTTCAAATACACCACCGTCTTCTTAATGAGTTAAATCATAGCCCGCTAGTTTGCCTAAAAACCACTGCAGTTTCCCGAATCTGTAGTTCGTCTGTAGACACAAAATGTTTCTACTACACAGGAGAGAAAATTTTCAGATATCAAATGCCAACAACATTCTTTGCAATAGTAGGCACTACTTTATTCGTAATTCACCTACTCTATTGAAGGAGTAGAGATTATGAGGCTCAAGAAAATGTTTGTATATTAGGTCTCATAGATGCTAATAGGTAGCAGCCTCGAAAGGGTTGGGAGAAAACCGAAAAGGGGAACTAACTAGTAAGAGACAGTCAGTGCCATTTTGTAGCACCACCAAAGAGAGCCAACGAGCGGGCCTAATGTAAATTACCAAAACTGGCCAAAGTACCGACATTTTTCTGCTTGTTAAAGTGGCTCGAGGGCCGTGCGAATTCTCAATGACCAGCGCTACAGCGGCCACAATGTGACCACTCTTAAGCAGGCACTACCACAATCGGTTACCTCAAAAACAAATAATCCACCATTCAGAACTATTTAATTGCTAATGAATTAGGCGAAACATTAATTTAGTTGTTCTTCAAAATTCCGATAAATTGTGAATTTGCGTAATTAATTAGCAATTAAATCGTTCTACATGGTAGCATAATTGTTTTTATGGTAACCAATAGTGGTGGTGCCAGCTTACGTCCTAAGGGCTAGTTCATCATTAAACACTCGGGAAGTCTCAATAGCAATTAAATTATTTTTTGTGATTTTTTAGCAATTAATTCGTTCTACAAGATAGAATATTTGTTTTTGAGGTAACCAATTACGGTATTGCCAGCTTAAGAGAGGTTACATTGTGGCCACTATAGCGCTGGTCCCTGACCATTCGCACGGTCCTCGGACCAGATGAAGAGCTTGCTTTAAAGAAGCGCTGATATGTGTTAATCAAATTAACCTTGATGTGTTATTACATTGTGATGTATGTGATGTATGGTGTTAATGAAATTTACCTGAATAACGCGAGAAAAACTACCTGGCAAGTAGGTGGGTGGAACACAGAATTTTGAAAATGTGCACACAATTCACTTTTCCCCATAGCACGTCATACGCAGTTTTTAAATTTTTTTGACGTAAAATAAATAAATAAATAAATAAATAAATAAATAAATAAATAAATAAATAAATAAATAAATAAATAAATAAATAAATAAATAAATAAATAAATAAATAAATAAATAAATAAATAAATAAATAAATAAATAAATAAATAAATAAATAAATAAATAAATAAATAAATAAATAAATAAATAAATAAATAAATAAATAAATAAATAAATAAATAAATAAATAAATAAATAAATAAATAAATAAATAAATAAATAAATAAATAAATAATCAAGTTATACTTTTGACGTATAATTAGTGTATTATGCAACTACTTTATAATGTTAAGATTTATAACACGAGTACATGTTTTGAAAACGAGCGACGTTCGAAGCGAGTTTTCAAATTTGTACGACTACAATAAAGCAACATTATAAACAAGTCTCAAAAGCTATTTCTTGAATAAGAGCCGAATCAAGGGAATTTACGGTGGTAGGGAGGCTTCCCAGGAGGGTAAGTTGTTCGTGCGGGCGCGGTTTGCACTCCTGTCCCCGGCCTTTACGAATTCTAGCGGGCTATGTTTGAACGAACATTTGTTATTTTACTGAGAAACGCTTCATTACAATAGATGGGTATTTCGACCATGGATGGATCATGGTGGAAATGGACGATTATTAAATAATGTTCGATTAATATCTAATCTATAACTTTTTATTAGATTAATATGCATCGATTAATCTTATACAGTCGATTAATGTTTCAGATGTTTTAAATAATGCGTAAAATCGTTAATTGTTAACTTGTTAATGAATTAATCGTTAAGTAACTTATTTTAACCTATTAACTGCCACGATCCCCAAATGGGGATCTCAGAACTTTTTCGTTGTTGCTAGAAATTGTGTAATATAATTTCCGAATTTTATTTCTTCAGTAGATGTAAACATCCGAAACGAAACTTACAAGCAAGCTTTTTCATTCGTGAATGCCAGATATCGATTTAGCTGTGATCGCTGAGGTACAGTATACTCCTGGCCAGAGAGTACATACGACTTGAGTTGAATCAACATCAAAAACCGTGCTTTGCTGTTATATGCCTGTGGTTAAGTCGAAAGAGAGGCCGGTGTAAACCAAACGGTGCACCGGCGCCGCGGCGCACCCAAACCACCGTGTAAGAAATATCATAAATCTGAATTCATTTCATACAGGGGCTAAAGTGTTTAATGCGGGACAAATTTTCTTAATGAGTTTCTATGTATCATCATCAAAAGGAAAAACGTTCTTTTCTTCTATGGCTAGTTCTGTAAAACTATAGAGAAATGACGTTAATAGTATCTGATGAAAGTCCAGATTGAAAATATTGTGAGTGCATTATCTTAATTACACAAATTATTTGTCAGTAATTTTTCTTACTGTAAAATCTAAGACACTGTTTTCTTATGTTTATAAATTTCAAATGTATAATTTATATTTTTATTCGAAAATACCAAAACTACAATGTTAAATTGGTGCCTTCAGGGTAAGCCATCTTGCTGGTCTAGTTGCCGATAATCTGAACAAAAATCGTCGCCAGGATGATCCTGAAATTACAAAAGAAGAAAAACTTTGTTTGCAAGTCGCTGGTTTATGTCACGATCTTGGACATGGGCCATTTTCTCACACCTGGGAAAAATTCGTACATAAAGCAGGAAACAGAAATTGGAAGGTAAATTGTCTTGTCCCGAACGTTCCATTTCAATTATTAAAAAAGTAAAAATGCTTTTGAAGTTGCCATTAACATGTTTTACATGATGTGATATTATAATACTGACAATTAAAAGAGTCCGTGTGATAAACTGATGCTAATTTATCGATTATTGATGTTTTAATAGTACTGGTACACATTGGTGGATGTTTGCCAAAGCCCTAATTTTTGTAATTTTAATTTAATAATTAAAATGTATTTTATCACTGTTTTAATATCTTCTCTTTTTAAGTTCCTCTTTTTAATCTTGTGAAAGTTTCAGTAGAATTAAAATGTTGTAAACCAGCATATTTTTATTACATCAGGTCTGTTCCATCTGGTCCATTTTACAATTTTTGCTCTTTATCATTGTTTCAGCATGAAGATATGTCTGTTCAGCTGTTTGATTTAATTCTTGAAAACGAAAAAGTTAACAGGGAATTTACAAAGGAATTAGGAGTTCATCACACACAAATGATAAAAGACTTGATTACAGGCAACATACCAGAGGGAGAAACGAAAGCATTTCTTTATGAAGTAAGTATCACTAAAACCTTCAAATCGCGATTGACTGTTTTTACTTTGTAAAAAGAATATATAATTAAAACAAAAAAGTAGTGTACGGGATCTAAGCGCAAAGACTGGAACTGGATATTGTTTGAAAGTATATAATAAATCTATGTCGTAATGTCACCAAGAACAGCTTTTCTCTGCACAACTTTAAAATGTTTGCTCTTTTAAGTTATTTGTATATAGAAGAGGGCGAATCAATAACGTGCCTAATCCTCTCCGTTGCCAATTTATGGCTGATCTATCAGTCAACCGACCAGACTGGTCGTTTAATGAGCATTTCTGGACCCATATGCCACCCCGCTCTCGCATGATGGCTAACCGCACAAAATATGTAACTCGCACCGCGTAGAAGCCGGTATAGGCAATTATCAGAATATATTCCTTGCTCGATGCCCCAAAATTTGACTCATGAGATAAAATCAATTATGTACGCACAATAAAAGCGTTTAATCGCTAAATTTGGCGACACCCCCTAAAATAATCATTTTAAAGGAGTTTCCATGTCAAAATGGAATTACTGTCGCATCTGTCACCAACTGACACCAAATTACGGAATTTC
This sequence comes from Teleogryllus oceanicus, assembly GCA_964035755.1. Classification (NCBI taxonomy): domain Eukaryota; kingdom Metazoa; phylum Arthropoda; class Insecta; order Orthoptera; family Gryllidae; genus Teleogryllus; species Teleogryllus oceanicus. The sequence continues at coordinate 48,947,361 of CAXIVR010000001.1, read as the reverse complement.
AAAAACATACGTAAACAGCAAAATTTCTTTTGAAATAAACATCAATAAATCTAGAAAGTTGCTTTCTGAAATCTCTTATGAGTGCGGCAGAATATGTATGGGAAACAACGGAGATAACTGTATTTCATTGAAAGTATGGGCTACAGGATGGAAGACAAATTCTCTTTCTATTTTCCTAATCTCTTTAGCCTGGGCTAGCTTTTCGGCTTTGCCCCATCCTCCATGCAGCTGACATCTATCGCAACTCTAAGTACATTTTCATTTTCTCGCCACCACTACCACGGTAAAGAGAAACTTATGTAACTCTGCGCGAAAAAAACACGAATTTTCAGAAGAAAATAACTTCTTACAAGGCCTTGGCAACGAAAAAGTGGATATATCCAGATGCTAAATTTGGGGAGAAATTCTCTAACACGTTCTGTAGCCAGAATCCACGTTTTGTGAGTCCTTGATACCGAAAAACCGATTGACGGCAATGTCTGTCCGTCCGTCAGTGACCAACGCTGGCGGAACTCGTCAGCCGAATTTCTCCAAAATTGATATACCTCGATCGATCTGGCTGAGTCGTGGTCCCTTAAAGATAAATTTTGAAATAAGCATTCTAAAATTTGAATATTTTGCACATAATTTTCCGTGAATATAAGCAATTTTTAATGTTTTAAACGATATTTACTTATACGCGCTTAAGAAGGAACTTCTTAAGAAGAGAAAGGTATGTAAAGCTGCGCGAAAAAACGGCTAACTTTCGGCAGACAAACTCTTATTATATGGCCCTGGTAAGTGGGGATCCAGTCAAGGGGATAAATCCAGTTGCTAAATTTAGAACAAAAGTACTCTAACACGTGGTGTACCCAGAATCCCTGTTTTATGGGTCTTTGTGTCATGGTTTCTAAATATTCACACAACCCCTTTACTCCCTTCCTCATAAATACAAATAAAATTACTTTTATAATATTTGAATACTTGTCTTCCTAATACGGGTTGTGATACACCATTCCAACGAATTTATATACCGCGAGTTCGCGAAATCGATCCTGTACAGGAAATCGAGAATAATATTGTTATTACTTCAGGAAGATGTATATTTGTTAATTATGCTTTTTATTAAAGCTTGATCAATAAATTGTTATTGTTGACTTGTGTCTTTTTGCATACATAACACCTACCAATGCCTAATGAATTAATCGGCACGATGTTCGGGGAGTACGAGGAAGTTCTTCTCAGGGAACTGTTTCCGTGAGAATGGTAGTTACCGCGGGCTGTTTCGATAGGTCCCTTAATCGTCAATAGCTGGCAGCTAGAAAGGTTTCTCGAATAGTTTTAAAAAAGTTCAGAGAATTATGGGTTACTAGCGTACCTGTGCGAGAATTCTTCCATGTTAAACCTTACCCTCATTCCTATTTTTCCATTTCCATATTAAGCCAGTAATATAAATGTAATCCATATTAAGCCTGTAATATAAATGTAACTTCATTTTCTGTGCACGTCTTCTAGAATTCAGTGGGAAATACAATTATTCAAATTATCGTTTCCATGTTGTCGCGGCAGGAAGTAATAAGAGCCAAAATTTATTGCTTATTTATCCTTGAAAATAGATTTTATTACATGGGAGTTTTTTTGTTGTCTTTTTCTCCCTTTCAAAATTCAAAATTTATTGCTTATTTATTCTTGAAAATAGATTTTATTACATGGGAGTTTTTGGTTTTTTTCTCCCTTTCAAAATTCAAAATTTATTGCTTATTTATCCTTGAAAATAATTACTTTTCCCCATAGCACGTCATACGCAGTTTTTAACTGTTTTTTGACGTAAAATAAATAAATATATATTTTTCTTCAAGATCCTCTTATCGTCCGTCAGTTATTTTATGTCTTCATGTAATTGATAACAATTTAATACACCTTTGTCAATACAAACTATTCTTATTTAACTTTATTACCGAGCAAAGAGGTACACCCGTGTAAGTCAGTCGCATAGAATATCAAGTAATTAGTTTAATTTCACTTACAGTTGCATATTCTACAGGCTCCGAACAGGTGGGGTACACCCGTGTAAGTCAGTCGCATAGAATATCAAGTAATTAGTTTAATTTCACTTACAGTTGCATATTCTACAGGCTCCGAACAGGTGGGGTAGAATCGAGAAGCGTCGAACCAGTAAAAATGTAATGGAATTTTTAAGAAGCTCTCATCCGGTAGATTACGGCGTGAGGAACATTTCATTGAAGCATGTGGCCTCAAATGTTTAATTTTCAAGGCCGCAGAACGCTTTGTTTAGAATTTATTTAACGATATAGATTTTTAAAAAATACCATGTGTTGCGGGTTGCATTTGACGTAAATATTTATTTATTTTTCAACAAATCCTTTATATTTTTAAACTCAAAGTACAATTCGTCATGTCTACGTGAAATTCTGTTTCTTTAGAAACCTCATTTATAAATATTGGTTGCGTGGGAGAGCCACAAAAGGTATGTATACAACTGAAATAATATAGGAGACGATTAGCCCCAAAATCTCCTAGAATCCTGTCGGGGTTGCCATGTATGTACGCCTGGATTCCTGCCTACATACATTTTTCTGCTGCATTGCTGTGTCTACTTGGGTATTTCCCCCCAAGGAAAATCGAATTATGGATTTCCCGGTTGCCATTGCCTCTTTTGTGTCAACGGGGAAAGGTGAGGTTGGCATTTGAGGAAGAGAGGCTATAACTTGTACATCACCGCCCCTTAGCCCCCCAGCTAGGAAGGAATTGGAGCAAAATCGAAGAGGTGTCCCCGATTCAAAAGACAGAGACTTGATCTTCTTCGCAGGGGAGTGGTAGACTCCCAAGCCTCTCGAAGTGCAAATGGCGCAAAAATGTTTCTTTGGGGAAACAGGGCTGCAAATCCGAAATAGTCCAGTCGTAATGGAAAGAGTATGAGTACTAACTAGTACGTGAAGGTATGTGCCATTTTGTATGGGTACTGGCTTGTGTTTGAAATTTAAACTTCCACCATTACAATATTATATTCAAGAACCTCCTTTATGCGTTTATGCAGAAGAAGAAGAAGAAGAAGAAGAAGAAGAAGATTGCACCTCATATTTTTGTTCTTTGCCAGCCTTGGTTATGCTACACGTACTGCGCTACGGCTTGAGTGATAAACATCTCCAAAAAATTATTAACATTTCGGCATTGGCACTTAAACTGCATTATTGCATGAATTATCAAACACTTTTACTGCATGAATTCTCTTAGGATAATGACTAATCAATAAAATGTTCACCAATACTTGATATTGAAGTTCTGTTACCATATTAAATATAATTTACTTTTTTCATCTGTCCAAAACAGATCATAGCCAATAAGGTCAATGGTATTGACGTGGACAAATGGGATTACCTCTTGAGAGACTGTAAACATTTAAACATTGGTTCAACTTTTGACCTTCATCGTCTGATGTACTGTCAACGTGTTGCGATGACTGAAGTTGATGGGAGGTATCACATTGGCTACCGTAACAAAGCAATACCGGAGATATGGCAGATGTACATGATGCGAGGAGAACTACATCGAAAGGCGTGTTACCATCCTGTGACGAAGATGCTAGAAGAAATGTAAGTTGTAATTTAATGTAGTATATGCAAGAAGTGTGTTGGAAATACATTGTGTCAATTTTGGTTAAGAATCCACAGACATATGGTATTTAAACATTAACTAGCGTACCCATGCGATAACTCTAGCATGTTAAACACCACCCTTTTTACTACTCGTCCAGTTTCCCTGATCCATTGAGCAAATGCTGAGATGGCCCCTTGTTTTGCTTCTGGACATAAATGTAGCTTCATTTTCTGTGCATGTCTTCTAGAATTCAGTGGGAAATACAATTGTTCAAATTATCGTTTCGATGTTGTCGCGGCAGGAAGTATTATTCCGAAGGACAACATGGATAAGAGCCAAAATGTATTGCCTTTTTATCCTTGAAAATAGATTTTATTACATGGGAGCTTTTATTCCACTAAAATTTATGTAGTATATGATTTAGTGTAGGGATCACAGAATTTTGAAAATGTGCACACAATTCACTTTTCCCCATAGCACGTCATACGCAGTTTTTAACTGTTTTTTGACGTAAAATAAAATAAATAAATAAAATCCATTTCCTATTACGAGGGATTAACGGAACGGGTTGATTTGTTTAAAACATGTATAAAGATACTTTCAGAATATAGTTACAGAATATCAAATAAAAATTGAAAACAATGCAATTGATGTTTGAAACAATTCCATTAAGATTCACTCAGTATTATAGGCAGATATTCTTGGAATAATTCACATCACTTCCTTATAAACATTTGAAATAATTATACAATCTTCCGTGACAATTTTTCGCTTTCCTGGATAGTCAAAATATTAGAAAAACTTTTTACTCTGCAGAAAGCTACGGAAAGCTATTTATGTGAAAATAAAGGATCGGGCAGTACAATCATACACTCTTCAATAATATTTAACTTTATTGCCGAACAGAGGGGTACAAGCGTGCAATTCAATAGCCTAGAATAGCAAGTAATGCCCTATAATGCTTCGTTTAGAAGTTATTTAACTACATACTTGTAGATATATCAATGTTGATGGTGTGATGCGGATTGCATTTGACATGCATAATTTGATCCTTTTTTTACAAGAAATTTCTTGTATTATTAAAGTCAAAATGCAATTCGTCACGTTTCTGTGAAATTCTCTTTCTTTAGAGACTCATTTATAAAGACTGTTTTTTTGTGCGAGTCGCAAATCTCAACTACACTACTTGAATAATATAAAAGACGATCATTTATTTCCATAGTTAACATTGCAAATTGATGTACTGTAAACAAGCAAAGTATTGTAATGAACAAGCAATACAAAGCAGTGTGCAACTGAACAATTCAGAACCTTGAATTTTGAATACAGAAGAAAAGAGCTTTTTTTTACTAGAATTGTTAACTTAAGTATTCGCTCCAATGTAATAAAATATATTTTCAAGTGTAAATCAGCAATAAATTTGGGCTCTGACATCCTGCCACGACAACATGGAAAAAATAATTTGAATAACTGTATTTACCACAGAAATCTAAAAGACGTGCACAGATAATGAAGTTATATTTATGTCCAGAAGCAAAACAAGGGACCATCTCAGCATTTGCCCAAAGTATTAGGGAAACGGCAAAAAACCTGATCGAGATGGGGTCACTTACCCCGAGGCTGCGGCACAAGACTTGTAACAGGTTGTTTAGAATTCTACAGTCCAATGGTAAATAATACATTAAATATTTCAAATAAAAATTAATGTTACCTTCCTTTTGATGTCTCCAATTGTATAATAACAGTTATGCAGCAGGAACGATTTTACTTGGGATTTTAACTTTTCTATCGAATTTAATCGTTTAATTCATCTGGCAAAGTGTTGTAAAACGTATTGTATGTGATTTTTTTGTAATGAGCAGTTGTTACTGTCACCTGATGAATGCGATTACTACGTCGAGTGTTATAGTTATAGACTTTGGCGTTTTCTGAAAATATATTCCCGCCCTTAACCGAGTCATTTTTGACAAAAAACACTGATACGTAAATCAACAGACAAGGTAATGGTAAAATTCCTAGATTAATAAAGAGAGGCTTACAAGAAGCATATGGGTGGAGTTTGGTCATTATTCGTACAATTCTTTTATGTAATCTAAAAGTCTGGGAGCTATAAGATGTATTCCCCAGAATATTATGCCATATCTCAGGCGGCAATGAACATTCGCGAAATATACACAACGAGTAGTATGAAGGCATACTGAATTTGAAAGAATTCTAAACGCGCAGCATAATGAACATATTTTTGTGTTCAATTCATTTAAATGGACGCCCCATTTGAGGTTTGACTGAATTGTGAGGCCTAAAAAGTTTGTTGCCCTAACATCAGTCAATGGTACACCGTTCAATGGAGTACAGAATTTATTTGAAATGAAAAACTGCATTAAAACTGTTTTCTTTTTATTTACTATTAATTTGTTATTACGGACCCAATTTTTATTGCAACGCTTGTATCATCCGAGAAGAGAACTGTTCTTCCGTTTCGAATCGAGGGCATATCGTTTACGTATAGTAGGAAGAGAATAGGGCCTAACATCGATGTCTACATAATGTTGCATCATTCTAGTAAGGTATTTTTACTTTCTGAGATCGTTGTTTAAGGTACGAACATAGCCAATCTAGGGCAACACGATGGATTCCATATGAAGGTAATTTTGAAACTAAAATATCATGATCAATGACGTCAAAAGCTTTTGAAAGATCTAAAAATAATCCAATAGGTGCTTCATTTTGATCCAATGTTGAGACAACATCTTTGAGAAAAGAAAATATGGCGATTTCGTTGCATTTTGGTTTCCTAAATCCATGTTGGCAATCTGAAAGTGTATGATTACGTAGGCTTCCGCGGACGGAGTATGTCTCTTGTCTTCCTTATAAGGCGGTCACGCGAGCCATTTGACAGCAGTACACTCTGAGGAAGGCCACAATATGTTGGCCAAAACGTCAGCTACGAGCAAATCGACGCGGCTTGTCCCGGACAGCCAAGAGACAATCTGAAAGTGTGTTGTATTTACTGAGAAAGGTTTCCATTCGTACGTAAAGAAGTCTCTAATATATTTTTAAAAAGCTGACAGAAGAGAAATAGATCGATAATTTTGAATTTCATATTTGTTGCCTGTTGAGAATAGCAGTGGTGAATCACGAAAAAGGTTAAACTGAATTAAGTAAGTTAGATACTTTAATAAACGACTTGAATTTATTACATAGCAAGGCAAGGCCTCTTAGTCACATACAGTAAAAACAATAAACATTCACGGTCTCCATCCCAACCGTATCTACACAACAGCAGCAGCATACTCAGTCACAGTGTAAGGTCTGAGTAGTATATATCCTCAACATTGGCTTTTTTCAAAAGCGACTTAATCTTATCTGTTTCGAAAATATCTCGAAAACGTGGTCCGGTGCATAAGGATGTATTAAAAACGAGTTAACGGGTGTACAGGTCTAACAAACAATCCGGAAATTCATCTAAACCGGCCGAATATTTATTTTTTACTTTACCGATTATTTTGAGAATTTCATAGGAACAAGTTTCGGAAACGAACATCGTGTCTAAAATTTTTGGAGAAATGTCTGATACTGAATTTTGGGGCTGAAAATCCTTAGTGAGATCGGCAGCAATTCTCGAAAAGTATTGGTTAGAGAGACCAGTCACAGTTGTCGGGTCATTCACATTTATATCATTATATTTTTACAACATTCTCTACAGGTTTTCTAGTTGATTTGGTCGTATTTTTTATTATATTCCACATTGATTTTGTTTTGTTATTTGAGTTCAAAATATTCTAATCTTGTTTCATGATTTTAGCCTGCCTTATGACTTTTCTTAACAATGATTCGTATTTTTTTTAAGTAGAGGCGGAAATCCTGAGATACGATGTATTTAGAAATGAAAGAAAGTTGTCGCTTGTTTTTACACGATGTCCTAATCTCTTGTGTTATCCAAGAATAACTTTTCCGTGAATTTTTTTTTTTGAAGAGGAAAGCAAGTGTTAAAATAAAATGAAAGAGTTGAAAAAAGAGAATTATATTTATCGTTTGTTTCAACAGTATTATAAACCGCGTCCCATGACTCCTGCATCAAGTAATCAATGAATGATTTTATTTTAGTTTTAGTAAATAATCTACTCATACGTGTATTATTTATTGTGTCAGTGTTCGCATTTCTTATAACTGCAAGAATTTGTGCATTGTGGTCACTGTATCCTAAATCTTTTGTTTCAACTTCATATCGAGTAGTTGTTTGGTTAATTATAATTTGATCGATTGCCTTCAATGAATTTAGTGTGATCCGTGTAGGTACATTTATTGTAATATCTAAACTAAAAGAATTAATTTAATTGAAAAACTGTTCTTTCTCGCAAGATTCGACCAGAAAATCAATGTTAAAATTGTCGCATACATCAATGGACTCAAAAGAGCGATTGTTGATTTTATTTAGTGTTATCTCATTTTTCTAAAAACAAAATATAATCGGCAGCCCTCTTTGTAGGAGGCCTGTAGATGCAAAGTAATATCATTTGTAACGAAGGAAGATGTACAATAGAAATTTCGAAACATTTTCAACGGAATACACATTTGATTTTGTCAAGGAGATAGAATTGATATTATTTTTAACATAAATACAAGAACCCCCACGTGCAAGACCTTGGTGAGATTCCCTTTCTCTACAATTATAGCCGGTGAGGTAAAAGTTTTGAATTTGGAAAATGCTTAAGTTCATTAGGAGATAACCAATGTTCTGCAAAGCAAAGAACATCCATTTGATTTAAATCGCTCTGTAGAGCTTCCTCGATAAACTCAGTTTTATTTGAAAGGGATTGAACATTTTGCTGCAGTATGTTTATCTTAACAAAACTTTCGAACAAAAGCAATACTGCTCAGCTACTTTCATTGATATCAGTCAAGCCTTCGATAAAGTTTGGTATATGGGACTTTTTTCAAAATAAAAAGATGTCTACCTCATCAATGGTACATAATTATCGGCTCCTATCTGACAAACAGACTCTTTCAAGTAAAGTTTCATAACTAACTATCCTCATTTCGACCAATAGAATCCGGAGTGCCTCAAGGAAGTGTGCTGGGCCCGATCTTGTACTTACTATTTACCGCTGATCTACCACAACATGACGGAATCACAACCGCAATCTATGCAGACGACACAGCATTACTGGTTACCAACAACGATTCTGTTGAAGCATCCAACATTCTAGAAAATAATTTAAATGAAATTTCTGAGCGGTTTAAGAAATGGAGAATTAAACCAAATATTCTCACATAACCTTCACCCTAAGGAAAAATTCTTGTCCTCCCGTAAAAATTAACAACAAAAAATTACCACAAATTGAAGGAGTAAAATATCTTGGTCTTCACCTCGAAGGAAGACTAACTTGGAGAGCCCACATCTTAAAACAACGAAAGGAGTTGGACCTAAAACTAAAAAACTTAAGGCAGAAAATCGTCCCTCTCTCTCCCTCTGTCTCCCTCTCTCTCTCCCTCTCCCTCTCTCCCTCTCTCCCTCTCTCTCCCTCTCTCTCCCTCTCTCTCCCTCTCTCCCTCCCTCTCTCGCGCTCTCTCTCTGTAATAAATTACTTGTTTACAAGGCAATACTCAAACCAGTTATTCGTTTACTGGTTTCGATAATTTCGATAATTTTCGATAATTTTGCGTATCAAAGTACAGTTTAATGATTTCAATTTTTGAATCAAAACAAACTTTATTCACATTCGTAATACATGCGCTCCACCCTTTTTGCACCATGTTTATTATTTTAATGGTCATTCACTTCTTTAATATTTACGTTCTACCATTTGATGTATTATAATTTACTTCTGATTATTAAAAAGCATTAATTTATTAAAAGCATATTAATTTACTTCTAATTATTAAAAAGCATCTGACCGTTCTGCACAGTTGCTTTTCACCTAAGAGCCTCCTTCCCCGTATTTTCACATAAATTAGGTACCGTACTGAATTCCATTATATTCTTGTAAATGCTGTTGAAGCCTGCATTATTATTTACTTATTATTAAGAAAAATAATATAAAATCAAATTAAATAATTATAAATCATAATCAAATGCAAATAATGAAACTTACTTTTCCAATTCTTTTCAGGTTGCTTGACGCTTTAATTTGTTTTAATGGCAGTGGTTATCGATTTTTTGGGTAATGTATTATCTATTCAAATGTTTTTATATCAGTATTTTTATGTAAGATAATAACTTATTACAATAATTAATATTTATTATTGTATTTAGGAAACGTTTGTCTGAAGCTCATCTAGTTCCGGCTGAATATACTTATTTAACTGACGAAATATTTCAAGAATTATATAGATCAGGAAGAGGCAATTGTGAAGAAGGTTGGGATTTATTAAAAAATATAAGAGAAAGAAAGATGTACAAAGTGTGGAGACGAGAAAAATTGGTAATACAGATTAATTATAACAATTTTACTTATAAAAACACTAATATCAATAACTAACACTTTTTTCCTCTCTCACAGAAAGAGAACGACTTTCTGGGGGAAGAAGAAACATTTTCGGACATCGTTCGCTTGATTGAACAAAAATTAGAAGAAGCAAGAATCAATGTATACGTGACATTAATTAAAATGGACACGGATTATAAAGAGTTGAGAAAAAGAGTCATTACATGTAACAAACGTGGTATTATTACTAGTGGTGACTGGAGCTCTTATCCGTTGTTTCCTTCCTCTGAAGACATGTAAGTAACAAACGTAACTTGATGAAAATGCTTTGAATAAGTAATTGCTTAATATAATATACAAATAAAATCACATTTCTACATGGCATTTTATACCACAATTCAACAATTATCAAAATATCATAAAATGAGATTTACTGTCGTAGTAAACTTCTGACTTCGCGAATGCTCAAGGAAACTTGTGGTGCACCAACTGCACATAATGTCTGAATTAATATTTGGCTACTTGACAACTGGTGGCTGGCGGGAGGGGAGGTTCCGCTACCTACTCAGATGCTTCAAATTGTGATGCTGTCACTGTAGAGTTGCCAATTATTGTTAGAAAAAATCGTTCAACACAAAGCAACTGACAATTGGGAGCGCCGAGCGTCATTAGGCACTTCGGTTGTCCATCGTGTGAGTGGTTCTGTGTCGTCTATTTATGTGTGCTCTCATTTGTTTTTTGCTACTACTACTACAACTCCTGGTACTGCTACTGCTTCTGTTTCTTTTTTTTGGCGTATTCGGCGCTTTGCTAACCGAACAACAGTCCGTGTTGAACCACCCTTCTTACTTTCTTCGGAACCGCCGGTCTGGCATCATGTCGGAGGCAATGGGCTGTCTTTTAATTCGTGTCTTGCTATATTGTCGTGCCTCCGACGTTTCCCGTCTACCGTGATGATTAGGGGTTCAGGAATGTACTTATTATGTCTCTTCCGTCTTTTTCTTTTCTGCTGATAATTGAAGACAAATATTTGCTGATTTTGCTACAGTTACTTTTGTTTTCAATCATTTTGTTAATAATATACCGTTATGTTTCCTCCTAGTTGCAAATTTATATTAAATCTATGTTTGCCTCACCTACAGCAGTAAAAGGCTGAGTGTTCTGCTGTGTCTATTGCCTTGCAGTAGCGGTATAGGTCGTCTAGCGTTTTGCCAATTCTATTTGAGTATACTCCAAAATTTCTCTTCTCTGTTGGGTAGTATGGTAACTTAGGTCGCCGTATTTGCGAGTCACTCAGGGCTGGATCTGCTTTATCAAGCGTCGTGTGCACGGAGCTTTAGACGTGTTCTCCAACTTGTTCTACCAATTTTTGTATGATTGTGTCCGGGTCTCATCTTTTGTCATACCTTCCTCTCTTGCTTCAAATAGTGTCTTGCCAGAATGTGCATTGGTATAAATCTTGCTAGAACCAATGCAGGTTCAGCGGACATTGTTGTATATGCACATATAATTCGAATGCCATTTTATTTTGTGTCGTAATGAGTTTTGCCTTGTTATGATTAATTTATGCTGATTCTGCCCATATAGGTGCAGCATAGAGTAGTATACTGTTCATTACAGAGCTCAGTATTTTTCTCTTTTCTTGGCTGGGGCCTCCAATAGTTAGCATCAGTCTTCTGAGTGCGCCAATTGTCTTTGCTGCCTTTTCCGTAATCATATTGCAGTGGTGTCTAAAAGTCAATCTCTGACAACCTCAAGATATTTCACTCCTTTGGCCGTATTTATTACTGCATCTTAATCTTGAAAAAGACTGGTTTAAGACTTCGTTTTCCTGGCAAAAGAACGGCCTCCGTTTTGTGGAATGCCAGAGTTTTCTTTCATCCATGTGTTCATTGTATGTATTGTTGCATTGCCATTGAATGTGAGTTCTATCGTTACTGCTGTAACTACAATTGCTAGGTCATCTGCGAACGCAATAAGCGTCGTTCCATCGGGTGTCAGTTGTCGGAGTATTCCATCATATATTATATCCCATAGTGTTGGTCTCAGACCTGAATCCTGTGGGACCCCTGCTGTCATTTCTATTTTCCTTACCCTTTCCTACACTTATCATCCTTTGGGACAAGTTCTTTTTTCTCTTTTCCCCTCGCCAGTATATCTGGCGAGGCGGGAATTTATTCATGACATGGGATACATAAACTCCAGCATTGAATGCTTTTGGAGCAGCAGTGAGGGCAATACCTTAAATATACAAACTAAAACTAACTTAAAACTATAAACAGAGCTTCTTTGGGCTAATGGGACAAGTACGCACCAATGATGTTAATAAGATAGCGTGCTATGCCCCTATCCTCCAACTCCCTCATAATCATAGACCACGACGCACTATTGAATGCATTTTTTACACCGAGGAGTATTAATGCACATAACAGTCATTTGTCGTTATCTTTCCTACCTATACTAAGAACATTGACAATAGCTCCATACGTTGATCTGTGTTTTCTGACGTCATACTGTCTGTCGCTTAAATTTCCTGTTCTACTGATTTTTTTCATTCAGTCTTCCTAAAAGCACTTGTTAATAGAGCTTGCCGAGAGTATCCAGCAGGCATATAGGTCTGTAACTTTTGAGTCCAGGTTTGGGTATAAGTAATACTCTGGCCTTTTTCCAGATGAGTGGTAAGGTACCTAGCTTCATTAATGATTTTAAGGTACGATTGGTGTACTCCAAGACCACGTCGACCAGTATCTTCACTGCTTCCGGCGATGTTCCGTGTGGTCTAGGGACTTTACCTTCTTTTAATTTATTTGCAACGTGCTGTACCTCTTTTGTCAGGGCTGAGTACACCTGTACTTTTTCTGTCAGGGCTGGAATTTCCTTGGTGTCATTCTCGATATTCCATATTTTCCTAGTATGTCGTGGAAAGAGACTGTCGATGATTTCCAGTCTTCTTTCTAGAGTCAGATGTACGCCATTAACGCACAATGTTTTCATGGTGATTCTATAACGTTCTCCAACACATTTGCTTCAATATTCTGACATAGTTGGAGCCAACACTTCCGTTTTCCTTGAGCAATCCTTTGGCAGAGGTTCTCTTTTAAGTTTTTATAGAGGTTGTCTAGTCGCAATTCACTTGGGGATTTTCCCTTTTTGCCTGTGGTACTTTCTTCTTGCAGCAAGAACCTCCTTTCTTCGTTCGGAGAGTTTAGGACCCCACAATGGATGATCTATTTTGTTGACTACTGTAGCGAACTTAAGAGTTTTTGCGTGCATTCTTTAAACGTTTCACACACTCAATAGGTGTATGGTTGGACTTTCCGAATGCACTAGTAAAGCATCAGTAAAATGTCTAGTAAAGCACGTCGAAGTTCCGTTTTGTCAAGTTTTATCGCTGGAGGGGGGTCTCCGTAGTTCTTTACTTTTCTGCTCTTCAGATATTTTGAAGGTCATACACCTATGGTCGCTAGCTGTTTCTTCTTCTAGGACTTAACGCTCTCTGAGATGCGGTTTGTTAGATTGTCAGAACAGAGTGATATATCAATAAATGATGTTTGCGTGCCTCTTGCAAATGTTGGTTTTGTTTCCGTATTCATAACCGTTAGACTGAATGCAGCTGCCTGTCCATTCAATTTCATTTAATTAATATTGTCTACCCCTACGGGTTTTCTTTTGGAGATTCTCAGTTCACAGAATTCGCGTTGAAATCACCAGCCACTAATATATCAGTGCCTTTCCCTCTAAGTTCTATTTCAAACGCACCCAGGAATTCAGAAAATATCTCTATATATCTATATACTTTAGCGTGATATAACAACTGAAAATATACAGCCCTTCCATTCAAACCCTTCGCCATGCCCATACTCTGTAACCCTAGTGGAGGGATTTGTTACTGTGATGGCTGAGTCAAAATTCCGATCAAGGTACCAACTTTTGTTTTTTGTCATATTTTTGTTGGGTTCACTGATGAGTATTAGATCGAACTTTAATCTGCTTATTGCTTCCGTTAATAAGTCGTGTCTACATCTTTTGACAATTATTTGTAGAACCTTGATCATGATTGAGCTTCCTTACCTGTCTGAGGGCTTTGCCGAATGCCATGCATGCTCCAGTGCCTACCCTGTGATCTTCATTGCAAAGAGGACAATAAGCTGAGTTCCTGCATGAGTTTAGCTATGTGTTCCTCGTGTCCGCAGTTATAACATTTATTTCTCCTGTCTTCGCCGCGGCAGCTAGTTGTGATGTGTCCAAACCTCCAGCAACGATGACACCTCCGGACATCCAATCTTCTGTTAACATATCAGGACACAATTCCTACCTTTATCCATCCTATCCCACAGAGGCGCTCTGCAGTCTTCTCATTGGTTTCAACCGTTGCCGATTGTGTCTCGCCATATGCAGGTTTCACTGGTCGGACAGTATTATCTTCATATCCTGCCTCGGCGCGTAGTCTTTCTTGTAGATCTTCTGCGGTTGTTGTTGCTTGTCGTGAGCCTCGGTAACCCACAGTGTACGTCACTGCCCAATGACGCCATTCTGATATACTCTTTGGGCGCCACCGAGTGGCATGATGCAAGACCTTCAGGATTGAGTATTGAAGATGGTTTGACCTGGTGCGAAATGTCCTAATAACAAAACACTCCGGCCGGGCGAAGAAGAGCACGATCCGGAGAGCAGGCAGAGACAGGCAACTGAAATGCAAGTGTCGTGCGCAGAAAACATAATGAGCTATGAATTTATAGAAAATCGGTCGATTTCCGTTTGGTTCAGCTGGTTTTCGGAAGAAATCAGTTAGAATAGGTGTGTCGGTCTTGCAAGGCTTAAAGGGCCACAACTAAAATCTTTAATATGGTTTCGGGCCACATTTGCATTACTCGGGCGATTCACACTTATCTGCCCGTATTGTTGATCTCCGCACTTTGCCCAGCTTCTCTAAAACGGGGAGAGGGAGAGGGAAATGGATTCATGCGTGATATCAGACCGTATCAAGCTTAACACAGGGAAACACATTGGGATGATTTTGAATTTACTAGAAAAAAAAATCCTTAAATCTTAACTTCACCTTTTTTGTATTAAAGGGGGGATGTTGACTCCGGCAGGGTGTGTGCACCAGATGTACAACGTTCTCGCTCGACATCGATGCAAGGGGCATTCACATTTCACTAATAACCATTCGCGGGCCACCATGAATAGCATCGGTAGCCACAAGCGGCCCGTGGGCCGCCAGTTGGACAACCCGGAGTTAGAAATTTCGCTCACAGTCGTTCGGTAGCGAATGGTCGATGTTTCAGCTGCGCTGTGGCAGCAAAGGACGTAATTGTCAGTAAAGGACGAGTTATCCAATTACTACTAATAATATAATTATCTGATAATGCTTCCTCTCATCCGTACTCCCTGTCCGTAGTTTGGAAGAGTCGTTATTAGACATTCGTTGTTTTTTGTTAGAAAGTTTTTTTTTAAAAAAAAGTCTTTTCGTAGAACTATGAAATAAATCATCCATCCTCCTTAAAGAAAACAATTTTAGTCTATTTTTTGTGCAATTCCAGTTTCGATAAAACTACAAACACATATTCATACACATATACGATACGACACAGGATTGCAGATCTGTTAAACCTTTTTTGTGTTGTTTTTTTTAGGCGCTCTACCTAGTTTCTATTGTGAATGATAAAATTTTCATTGCGGTATACCTTATTAATGTTTTGTAACCATTTTCTTTTCAGGCAAAATCTCCAAGACGTAATTTTTTATTCAAAATCCAAAGCTCCAATTAATGGATTGCCAAAAACTGCTCAGGGCATTCAAATTAATTGTGTCATTCACCGCATTCTGGATGAATTAAGAAATAGAAGAAA
Organism: Teleogryllus oceanicus; assembly: GCA_964035755.1. NCBI lineage: Eukaryota > Metazoa > Arthropoda > Insecta > Orthoptera > Gryllidae > Teleogryllus > Teleogryllus oceanicus. The sequence goes on along the minus strand of CAXIVR010000001.1, from coordinate 48,931,484 downwards.
TGTTTCCTAAGATAAAAAAATCGGTAATAAGAGTGCACAAAAAATTGGAGGTGATGAGACATATAGATTAAATATAAAAACAAAAACATACTCTAATGCCATTATTCTAATTAGTAGGGTACGGATAATTATATACTAAAAAGTGGGGAAATATGTACACACGTATGTATTATAATATACAGAAATTTTCCTTTGGTGGGTTCCTCCGGTGCATCGATTTTAGCTGGTTCTGCGCAATACCAGTTTGCGTCACGAATCACGTGACCACAGCACGGGCACTTCGTTTGAAAATGGAAAGACATCTTGCAGGGTCAAGGACCCTCAAAACTTGGATTCAAACTGCACAATGTGTAAGAGGAAGAGAGAGGCACACCCATGATTTTTCTGCGCGTGCGTGACAATGTGAGTGAGAGTGTGAGTGAGACCGTGAGTGAGTGAGAGAGTGACTGAGTGAGAGCGTGAGTGAGTGAGAGAGTGAGAGAGTGACTGAGTGACAGAGTGTGTGAGTGTGTTTGAGTGTGAGTGTAAGTGTGAGTGTGAGTGTGAGTGTAAGTGTGAGTGTAAGTGTGAGTGTAAGTGTGAGTGTGAGTGCGAGAGTGCGTGAGTGAGTGCGTGAGTGAGAGCGCGCTCGCGCGCGCGTGTGTGTGTGTGTGTAAGGAGGTACATGTATAGTGGTCCAAGCAGCTTGATGTTTTCTTTCATTTATGCTGAATATAAAATGTACTATTCTTTGTTAACTTACAGTTAATATTTACAATGTAAACAATTGAAATACTGTACAACTTTTGTAAATATAGAAAGTCTGTAAAAGCTGAATTTTTAAATATATAGCATTGGCTTCTGCGGAAGGTGGGTTAAAGTCTCTCCTCCCTTGGGTGGAGTAGTTCCTCAGGAGGAAGTAATTTACTGCATATAGGAACAATTAGTATCCACTTTTTTGGTACTATGTTGTAGGAGCCTACGATACAAATTTTTCTGTCCCCAATTTTTTTTCATTGCAGCTTTACATTACTTTCTCTACACTACATATGGAAAATGTGAGAATGTAAAAATCCAAAATTCAGAGCTTTAGAAGGTTGTAATTTTTAAGTTGTATGCCATTAACCCATAACTTAAAACTCATCTTATATCTTATACAAGATACAACTAATTTATCACAGAAGAATGTATATGTTAGAAAAACGTTTAGAACGTATTCAAATGTATTTATTCAATATATTTCATGTATACAAATAAAAAATTATGATTATATACAAAATAATCTTCTTAATAAAATATTTGTCATTTCAAGTGGGCAGACCACACCAATATTTGTCAGTGATAACTGATTTTATTCAAATTACTCTTTGTAGATTTTTAAATTAAATATTTCATAATCTTCTCTCTAATTTGTTGAAGTACACATAGTTGATGTTGAATACTACAAATTTCTTGATCTTTCTCCTCTCATGAGATTTCACAAGAACATCAAGATTATACCTTCCTGAAATAATAAGATTATAATATATATTAACAGGAAATAGAAAAATCATAAAATCTAAAAATGTAACTGACACAATAAAAGACAATAAAATATGATTGTCTATTTCTATGATTAAATTATATAACTTTATACACAACCCAAAGCAAAATGTCCATCTGCATAAAATTTGATTGAATCATTTAGTCTCTCCCTCTCCCTCCCTCTCCCCCTCTTCGCCCTCTGTCACTCTATCTCTCTGTCTATCTGTCTCTCTGTCTACCTGTCTCTCTCTGTCTTCTGTCTCTCTCTTCTCTCTCTCTCTCTCTCTGTGTCTCTGTGTCTCTCTCTGTCTCTTCTTGTCTCTCTCTCTCTGTCTCTCTCTGTCTCCTTTCTGTCTCCCTCTCTGTCTCCCTCTGTCTCCCTCTGTCTCTCTGTCTCTCTCTCTGTCTCTCTCTGTCTCTCTCTGTCTCTCTCTGTCTTTCTCTGTCTCTCTCTTTGTTCTCTCTCTGTGTCTCTTTCTGTCTCTCTCTCTGTCTCCATCTGTCTCCCTCTGTCTCCCTCTGTCTCCCTCTGTCTCTCTCTGTCTCTCTCTCTCTTTATAGCGACGTCAATAATGAATAAAATTACTACTTACATCTTTAAAAAATTCATTTGCTACCGTGAGTTGTCCAATTTCAGTTCCACGTTCTTGATAAAGATACTCAGTTTTACGAAGTTTGTCTTCAAGTTTTGTATGTTCCACACTTCAGTCTGTGATATTATTATATTGATAAGAATGGAAAAGTAATGGCTAGGGCCTGAATAACTATGTTCTAAAATCAATAAAATATGTATATATAAAAAAATACATTTATTTTTCATATATTATTTAAGGTATTTTTTTATTCTATTTCTATTCGTACTTTGTATACAGGCAAGGTCCCAAAATATTTCTGATAATCACCTTTTTAAATTGTTTTTTTAACTATTGCACATGACGTTTAGAAAGTTTCTTTTCTTCTTCATCAGACAAATACACATTTTAAGTTTTAAAGAATGGGAATTCCTGTTGTCATATCCTGTTAGTGGTGTAGATCTTAGAGATTCATTGCTCATTACAAGTAGGTCATCATATATGTAGACTTTGTTCGTCTCAACTTGGTCACAGCTGAATTTGGAGCAGGTGTGATGAAGGAGAAAAGAAGCCTCCGAAACGTCATGTGTGATAGTTAATTAAATAAAAACAATTTGAAAAGAAGGTGATTGTGATAAATATCTTTGAACCTTAATTGTATGTAAACTAACAATAAGTAAATAAGTAAATAAATAAAAACTAAAATTTATAAATTTGTATCACAGTTTTATTACAATACAGATTCAGGTTTATTAAAATACCTTTCTCTAGACCTTTATAAAGCTACACAAGCATACCAAAAAAAATTTTTTTTTTCACTTTTCCCTTATAAAATATGTGCTTTACTATGCTTATAAAGGCTGCAGTCTCAGAATCATACTGATGTAGAACATGTTTAACAAAATCAAAATGATTAATTTAGAGGTCAATCTCACAGCATTTTCCTGCCCCCTGCCTTTCATTAACATAAACTGAGGAAAAGGTATTTTAGGAAAAGTTACGACAACAGCACTTCTTTCTTCAACAAAGATTGAAGTAAGTAAATCCTGCGAAGACAGACCTCTGAAGGAGGTGAAGAGAACAAGCAATATCGTCTATCAGCTATGTTTTTGTTCACGAACCTCCTGTCTGGACAATAATCTTATACCCAATAACCCAATCTCAGCAATATTTTATTCCTTTTATTTATTTAGTAAAAAAAAGTCAAAAACTGTATGTGACGTATGGGGGAGAAAATTATCTGCACATGCATTCTTGTGTTTCAAAATCCCTTTTCAACAATTTAACTATTAATAGTTGAAAGATGAAAAATAATAGTAGCGGTAGCGGTAGCGGTAGCGGTAGGAGCGGTAGGAGCGGTAGGAGCGGTAGCAGCGGTAGCAGCGGTAGAGCGGTAGCAGCGGTAGTAGCGGTAGCAGCGGTAGTAGCGGTAGCAGCGGTAGTGCGGTAGCGCGGTAGGCGGGCGGGGGTAATGGTAACGGTAACGGTAATGGTAACGGTAATGGTAACGGTAAGGTAACGGTAACGGTGGTGGTAACGGTAATGGTGGTAACGGTAATGGTAACGGTAATGGTAACGGTAAGGTAGTAATGGTAATGGTGGTAGTGGTAGTAGTGGTAATGGTAGTAGTGGTAGTGGTGGTAGTGGTAGTGGTAGTGGTAGAGTGGTAGTGGTAGTAGTGGTAGTGGTAGTGGTAGCGGTGGTAGTAGTAGCGGTAGCGGTAGCGGTAGCAGTAGCAGTAGGCGTAGTAGTAGCGGTAGCGGTAGCAGTAGCAGTAGGCGTAGTAGTAGCGGTAGCGGTTATTAGTAGTAGTAGTAATAATAATAATAATAATAATAATAATAATAATAATAATAATAATAATAATAATAATAATAATAATAATAATCGAATAAACTGAAAAAAACGAGAGATAAACTTATAAAAAACTAATATTTTCGTTGCCGAATTATAGAAAACTTACTTTTAACGGTAAAGGAACGAACAAATTTAATTTTTCTGTATTGTTAACAAAATAAAAACTCACTCTAAGCTCTACTACAACTACAAGCAAAAGGAAAGTTCAACAAAACGTGGGCATTGTGAAGCTATATTTACGTTCAGAAGCAAACCAAGCGGCCATCTCTGCATTTGCTCAATGGATCAGGGAAACTGGACAAAAACCCGATCGATATGGGAGTCATTGACCCGGAAGTTGAAGTACATTACTTGTTACAAGCATATTGAGTTTTTTTAAAAATTATACAATGCAAATCTAAACTAATTCATTATACTATATCTTGGTTTTGTTAAAGTAAACATTTTTTCTTTTTGACGATCAGTATAGACTCTAACTGTACAGAAAGAGTTTTGCAGCAGAAAAGATTTTACTTTTAACTTAAATTTGTGTATCAATTTTAATTGTTTAATTTCATCTGACAATGCGTTGTAAAGTAACGTACATGTAATGTGTGTGGATTTCTTGTAGTGAGCTGTTGATACTGACACTTGATGAACATGATTTCTACATGGAGTGTTGTAACTAAAAATATCAGTGTTACATGAAAATAAGTTCCCACCGTTAAGTAAGTCAGTTTTGACCAATATTACAGACTCGTAAATAAATAGGCAAGGCAATGGTAAGATTCCAAGCTCAATGAAAAAAGGCTTGCACGGATCACGTAGATGGGATTTTTTTCATTATTTGGATAATTTTCTTTTAGAATCTAAATGTCTGGGCACTAAAGGATGAGCTTCCCCAGATTATGCCATATGTCAGGCGGGAATGTACATTTGCAAAATACACGCAACAGGCTGCATGAAGGCTGACAGAATTTAAAAGATTTCTGAATGCGTAACATAACGAACCTAATTTACAGTTTAATTCTGTTATATGTACATTCCTTTTGAGGCTTGATGGAATTGAGAGACCTAGAAATTTTGTTACCTTATCATCAGCTAATTGCATATTGTTTATTTTCAATGGAGCATACGATTGCTGATTTGAAACGCAAAATTGCATTGAGACAGTTTTTCCTTCGTTAACTATTAATTTGTTATTACAAAACCAATTTGAAACTTCTGAAATTGTACTATTTATTGTTATTTTTTGCAAAGAACATTCGTGTCATCTGCAAACAGAACTGTTCTTCCATTTTTAATAGATGAGGGCATATCGTGTACGTACAATAGAAAGAGGATAGACCTAAGATCGAACCTTGTGAGACCCCATGTTCAATTGGCAAAGAATTGGAAAGATAAGTAAATAATTCCTTTCGTGCCAGTACGGTATTTTACTCTTTGAGATCGATGTTTAAGTACAAAGTTATCCAATCTAGGGCAATACCACGAATTCCATAAGAAGGTAATTTTGATAGCAAGATGTTATGGTTAATAACGTCAAAAGCTTTCGAAAGATTTAAAAATATCCCAATGGGTTCTTCATTTTGGTCCATTGATGAAGCAACATCTTTAAGGAAAGAAAAAAGACACAACATCCCCTTCTTCAAAATTTAACGTACTGGTACCGCTACGTCGATGACATCTTAGCTCTATGGACAGGTACAACAATACAACTCGACATATTTGTCGAGTTCCATAACTCCAGACACCCATCCATAAAATTCACTAAAGAACTAGAAAATAAAAATCAGTCAATTAATTTCTTAGACATAACCATCTCTAGGTTGGACAACAAACACATCAATGTTTTTAGAAAACCCACACACACAGACACTGTCATCCATAACACATCCCAACATCCATCTGCCCACAAACACGCAGCTTTCCATGCCATGATTCACAGACTTGTCAGCCTTCCCTTATCACAAGACAATTTTCAAAAAGAAACACGCACCATTAAATACATTGCTACCGTCAATGGATACAGTACCACTCTCGTTGACAACATACTACGCACACGCAGCTTTCCATGCCATGATTCACAGACTTGTCAGCCTTCCCTTATCACAAGACAATTTTCAAAGAAACACGCACCATTAAATACATTGCTACCGTCAATGGATACAGTACCACTCTCGTTGACAACATACTACGCCGCAAATTAAATAAGAAAAAACTGAAAATGTATACAAGCCTCACTCCATTCACCCAGAAGCCATCAAAATTTATTTCTATTCCGTTCTTTGGAACAAATTTCGCAGAAGGTAGCCCATATTCTTCATAAATACAATTTTCACGTTTCCTTTACCACACACAAATCCCTCAAACACCTACTCTCACCTCGCAACACCACCCCACTCATGGCGAAATCAGGAGTTTATGAACTCCACTGCCACAATTGCGAGGCTAAATACATCGGACAAACGGGTAGAAGCTTTAATGCCAGAGTTAAAGAACATTTACATGCATGGAAGCACAATACAAACAAATCGCACTTTGCTACTCATCTTATAAATGCAGGCCACACTTTCCACTCAGACTCAGACATTAAAATTCTTGAAATAGAAAATAAATTCTGGAACAAAAGCTCTTTCGAAATCTTTCACATATTTGAAGCCAAGCAGAAATCTGAGGCCCTTCTCAACGAACAAACTAATTTCCCTCTGTCCCCTCCACTAATAATTTTACACACCCCGACCTCACTAACTGAACCCCCCGGCTCCTAAGACATTTCCAAGAGAACACTAAACAGACCTCCTCCGACCCGTCGCCGGATCTCCGGAAAGCAATAAAAACCCCGTGTCACGTTTCCTCTGGACACAGTCGACAGACTTTTGCCAAAAGCAGCGAGGTAAGCAAAGCGGCTCAGTTTAGATCTGTGATGTGGGAGTTCAATTTAGATCATTTTGAATAGTCAATCCAAGGAAAGTCATTTTTTGGGCTATTTTTACAAGCATGTGTTTTATCATCAATTGTGTTGGAGGCTTTTCTGCAGAGAGTGGATTTCGAAAGTTTAGGGAAACAGTTTTACTGGTGTTTATGATGAATTTATTTTCCTGGAACCATTTTCTTAGTGTCTCTAGAACAGTTTGTGCTCTTTTTGTAGAGTTTGTAGGATATTTGCTCTAATAATAATAATTTTTTGTCATAAAAAGGACCATTTTGATTTTTTGTAGAGTCAGGAGCATGTCGTTGATGTACAAGAGAAATAGTATAGGGCCTAGGATTGATTCTTGTGGCACTCCTTAATTTAGCATTCTAGGTTGGGAAAAAGGCTTGAAATCTTTTTATCTCTAACATGCTTGATTGTGACTACTTGACTATGATTTGAAAGGTAAGATTTTACCCATTGATGTGCAATGACTCTAATTTCCAAAGTTTAAAGTTTGGATTACAGTGTGTGATGATTTTACTATTTATTTATGATATTTACTGATATTTATTCCCATTCTTATAATTTGTTTCCATTCCTTGATTATAGGCTATGATTGGCATAAATGTTGAACAGGCATGGTGACAGGCAGGGGCTGGATTTCAGATCATTTATTCGGGGGGAAAACACCCCCCCCATACGATAGTAAAATAATCCCCCACACCAAATGGCATATGAATAGTTACACTTGAACTCTAATTAATAAAAATTAGATTTTTGAAAGGTTCCTTCGCCCTGTCCCATTAACCACATCCCTCTACCCCAGAAACGCGTTTTTATTTTTCATCAACTTTACACTATTTTCTATGATGGAAAAAATATGAAAAATAAGAAAATAATTTATACTATCAGAAAAAACATTTTTATTTTCTCGATGCTCGTATATATGAAGCAATATATGTAGTATAGAGAAATTTATGCAATACTGTGGAAAATCGATTTCAAGATTTCAACAGAAATACACATTTTGGGATACCTTGATACCAAAAAAGCGTCGGTTTTTTGTGTCCGTCCATCTGTCAGTTCGTCATTCCATCCATCCAAATGTCCGCCCCTCCATTTTGAAAACCACTAGTGCCTAAACTATAGTAGGATTTTTTCCTAAATGGGTATTCCCTGGTCTATCTGGTTTGACTTGAGGCACTGCGATTTTGAAAAACTTTCTTCAAAATTTGGGGGTACTTTACATGAAGCCCCCCAAACATTTTCTAAATTTTCTCAAAAATGGCTTCAAATGTTTTCTTTAAATTTCTTGTAAAAGTAGAGAAAAATACATTTATAAAGGTTCCATTTTCATAGTCTATGAATTTCACTTTAACTCTGAATTTTCGAAAATTGCAAAAAATTTGAATTTTTTCAGCGTCTTCCTACAACTACAAAATAGGGATATTTCCTTCAAATGAAATTTGTTGTCCATAATTAGTTTATTCATTCAGCATGCAATATTTGCAATTTTTAAAAATTACAAAAACAAGATTTTCTTAAAAACAGCTCCAAATTTTTTCTTTACACTTTTGGTAGGCATTGTGCTATATACACTCTATAACATGAAATAAACGACATATTGCTCTATTCTTTTGTTTTTTCAAAAATTACAAAACTGTAATTTCTTGACTTGTCTAACATTGTTACTATTTACATTAGCTGCAATTTCTTCACATTATTGTGTTTTTGAGTACATGTGCTTTAAATAATGTCGTATAAAGTTTCTTGAAAACTCAGTAGTTTTCTGTTAAAATTAGCTCAAAATTCCGCATTTTCTCAGTGAAAGAAAAGAGTTCAAATTTCAGAAAAAGAGTTTTTCACAAAGAGAGTTTCAAATCTCACATTGACAGTAACGCTTATTAAACCCCATTTCCTTAAAAACTGCTCCAAATTTTTTTATACAAATTGCCATTTATGACAAGGTGTTATTCTTCTTAAAGAAATATTTTGGTTCCACGATTAGGAAACCAAATAATTCAGAAAATCTAAAAAAATTTACTTTGATCAGCGATAGATGTCAGTTGGGAAGAGGATAGGACATGACCATAAAGCCAGTCCACACCAAAGAAATTAGAAAACTTTATTATGAGATAGTCTGTGCCATTCTGAATCACTAGTTTGATATTTTCTAAGCACCAAATTCAAAAGCAAAAACGTTTTTGAAAAAATAATGACAATAATTTTCACTGTCTGAGAACCCTGGATCAGGCTTGAAATAAATCTCAGAAGTTCCTCTCAAAGCATAAATTGTGATTTTTTCAGATTTTTACTTTGTGCTACCACTTACGGTAGAGAGAAAGTTATGTATTACTGAGGGAAAGAACTACGAATTTTCGGCAGAAAACCTCTTATAGCTGAGCCCTGATAACGAAAAAAGAGATAAACCCAGTTGCTAAATTTAGAAACAAAAATCCTCTAACACATGGTGGAGCCAGAATCCATGTTTTGTGGGTCCTTGATATCGAAAAGTCGATTGATGGCAAAACTTCCTTCTGTCTGGTGTACGTGAACAAATTAACATCTAAACCGTGTATAGGATTTTTCCCAAATTGATGAAACACCTGCTGATATTGCCTGAGTCAAAGCTTCGTGATTTTGATAAATATTCATTAATTTTGGGGGTACTTTACATGATGTGCCAGGGACATTTTCAAAATTTTCTCAAAAACAGCTCCGATTTTTTCCCTTAAATTTCTTGTAAGAATAGTGTGAAATATGATCATAAAGGTTGCATAGGTATGATTTTCACTGTTAACACTGAATTTTCGATAATTGCAAAACTTTGAATTTTTTTCATCGACTTCCTACCACTACAAAATTAAAAATAGAGGTTTTCCTTCAAATGAAATTTTTTTTACTTAATTAGTTCTTTTTTTGAGGTCATTTTTTTTTAATACTAGTAGTTTTCATGCAGTAATGCGTGCAATATGTAAAATTTAAGAAAAAATAACAAAAACAAGATTTTCTTAAAAAGGCTACAAATATTTTCTTTAAACTTTTGTTAAGAATAGTGCTACATGTACTCTATGAGATGAAATCAAAGCCCTATTGTTCTACTCTTTTGTTGTTGCTTTTTCAAAAATTGCAAAAAAAAAACTTTTTAACTTGTCTCTCACGTCGATAATATTTGCGTTAGTGGTGGTTTGTTCACATTATTGCATTTGCGAGTAAATGTGCTTTAAATAATGGCATATAAATTTTCTCAAAAACTGAAAACTTTTCTGTGAAATTGAACTCAAAATTCCAAATTTTTAGAAATGCTCAAATACCATTTTCTCAAAAACGGTTCCTAATTTTTTCTTCAAAATTTTCGTAATAGTGCTAATTGCACTGATTAAGATGACAAAATTTCAAGTGATTTTGCTATATTCTTTTGCTTTTTCAAAAATTAAACAAATGCATGTTTGTTAATATCACCCAGAACTTTAATAGGCATATTTTCAGCAATTTGTACATATTATTGCATTTGTGAATAGAAAAGTACAAATGACTTTCAATGAAGTTTTTCGAAAACTCAAAAGATTTCTGTGAAAAAGTTTCAAATTACACATTTATAGTAATGCTTAAATACCACTTTCTTAAAACTGCCTGCAAAGTTTTCAACAAAAATTTCCTTCTGGGATGAGATTTGACTCTTCTTTAATATTATTAAAGTAATTTTTCAGTTCGACCATTAGGAAACACAAAAGTTGGAAAAATTTTGAAAAAAATTAACTTTGGGCGGGGATAGTTGGCAGCTGGCAAGAGGATAGGGCAAGATTGTAAAGCTCGCTCAGACCAAAGAAATTAGAAACCTAACTAGTACGAGAAAATCTGTGCCATTCCGTAGCACAACTAGTTTCAATTGCTAAGCTGTAGTTAAAAAATAAAAACCTTTTTTACCATTTCCCCATCTTGAAATTACATTGACTTTAAATACACTTTGAAAATGGTTGCAAGAATTCTGTGTTTTTAGTATTTTAAAAAAAAAATAACAGAAAAATGAAATTATTGTAATAACATTTAGCCTAACAGAAAATATTCAGTTGAGGTAATAGATTCGATTTTTGCCTATTATACTCTTGGCATCCAACAAATATCATGCAATAGTTACATTATATCTTACATTATAATGGAAAAACATACAATATATAATAAAATAAACCGTTTTATACAACATCATTTGTATATTTCCACTTTCTCACTTTTTCAAAAATTGTAAATGCGTATTTAATAAATCCATACTTTTTACAGCGTAGACAAATTCCTAATTTTTTTTTACGATCTGTTAAAGAAAATCATTTTTTTGCCTGAAGTTTTCAGTTTGCCTACAACGCTTCCATGCTGAAAAAACACATAATTTTTATCACCTATTTTTCAGCATTTGAAATATTTAAGAACGCTAGGAAATTTGTGATGGAAAGAATTTATATAATCATAATATATGTTAATTCGAGCATTATGACTCGTGATTTTAGGCACGAAACTGTCAAATTTCTAAGTAAATAATGTTTAAAAGAGATGTAATTGAAAGATGATTTATTAATATGGGATATTCATAGTAACATTGAACGCACGTTTTATAGTAATAAAGTTCATCAATTTATTAATGATTAGTATTAGCTCAGCTTAATAAAATTATTGTTCACTTAATTATTTTTAAATTTCTTCTCAAAATAGAGATAAAAGTAAATAGTTTATGCTACAAATTTAAAGATCCACGAAATGATATTTTTAAAAAACTTGTCCCAACATTGGGGCCCCTGAATCCTGCCTCTGGTGACAGGCCACATCCCTGAATTAACACTCTGTTTGTTGAGAAAGATTTTGACACATTCTCAATGTTCATTTTTTACTTTCTGTTAGTCAGTGTAGAAGCTTTGGATTCCTTTTCTAATTTCTATAGGTTTATCTTCTAGTATTTGCCATATTAATTGTACAGACAGTCTATCTATCACATGCTTTCTCAAAGTCTATGAAAAATAGGTAAATCAGTAGATTCACTTCATTGTGTCTGTGAAGGATTGTTTGAAATGTAAATAACTTATTACATCTTTTATACTCCTTCCCTTTCTGAATCCATTCTGTCCTTCTCCCAGTAATGTTTCACTGTATTCGTTCATTCTGTTTCTTAGTAAAGTGGCAAAAAGTTTTGATGCTGTGGATAGGAGTGTTATTCCTCTACAAATTGTTACAATTTGTTTTTGTTCCTTTCTTGTGCAAATTTTTAATGACATCAGTCTACTATTCTTTTAGGGCTGAATTTTCTTCCCAGACTTTATTGAAGAGTTCTATCATGTTGACCTTGAGTTTTTCTCTACCATATTTTATTAATTAATTTATTTATTTTACGTCAAAAAAAAAAAAAAAAAAAAACCAGTTAAAAACTGTGTATGACATGCTATGGGGAAAAGTTAATTGTGTGCACGTTTTCAAAATTCTGTGACCCCTACACTAAGTCATATACTACTTACATTTTGAAAGGGAGAAAAAAAACAAAAACTCCCATGTAGTAAAATCTATTTTCAAGGATAAATAAGCAATAAATTTTGGCTCTTATTACTTCCTGCCGTGACAACATGGAAACGATAATTTGAATAATTGTATTTCCCACTGAATTCTAGAAGACGTGCACAGAAAATGAAGTTACATTTATGTCCAGAAGCAAAACAAGGGACCATCTCAGCATTTGCTCAATGGATCAGGGAAACTGGACGAAAAACCTGATTGAGATGGGGGTCATTGACCCGAAGCTGTAGTACAATAGTTGTTACAGGTTGTTTATACTCATTTATACAGTCAAAACGGTAAATAATGCATTATGTATTATTGTTAAAATTAATGTTACTTTTCTTGTGATGCTCAGTATAGTCTCTAATTGTATAGAAACAGTTATGCAGCAGAAACGATTTCACTTGGGATTTAAACATTTCTATTGAATTTAACCGTTTAATATCATCTGGCAAAGTGTTGTGAAATAATGTAGATGTATTGTATGTGAATTTTTTGTAATGAGCTGTTGATACTGTCACCTGATGAATATGATTTCATCGTAGTGTTATAGTAATAGACTTGAATTTTCTGAAAATATATTCCCGCCCCTAAGCAAGTCATTCTTGACAAAAACCACTGAGTCGTAAATAAAAAGACACGGTAATGGGAAAATTCCGAGATTAATGAAGAGAGGCTTACATGAATCACGTGGGTGGATTTGGTTATTATTCAAATTCGTTTTGTAATCTAAAAGTCTGGGAGCTATAAGATGTATTTCCCAGAATATTATGCCATATCTCAGGCGGAATGAACATTCGCAAAGTATACACAACGAGCAGTATGAAGGCTGACTGAATTTGCAAGAATTCTGAACGCATAGCATAATGAACTTAATTTTGTGTTCTTTAAATGGACGTTCCATTTAAGGTTTGACTGAATTGAGAGACCTAAAAATTTTTTCCTTAACACTGTTCATTTTCAATGGAGCACAGAATTGTTTATTTGAAATGGAAAACTGCATTAAAACCGTTTTCTTTTCGTTTACTATTAATTTGTTATTTCGGAATTCCATGGAAAATTCATCTACTCCTCGGCTTTTCCTATTTTTAGCTTTCCAGCTCTTCTTTGGATATCTGTGATGGTATTTCTTCAACCTCTATTGCTGTGTTGCTCATCCTTGGGTCTGTCATGTCTGGTTTACTCCATAACATCTCAGAGTGCTCTATCCATTTCCCTTCAGGAATGAGATCTGTGCAAACATTGTCTCTTGTTTCCATTCCAAGCCACTTTATGACTTTGAAACCTATTCTTTGGGAACCTGTAACATCTCTATTGATTTCATACATTTCTGCCAGTCATCTCTTTTAATTTGCCTCACTAATCTTCTTGTTTCTGCTCTCCATCTCTTATATTTTATGTAATCTTTTGAAGTGTGTGACTGCTTCTGGTATGCTTTCCTCATCCTCGTGATCACATCCTGAATTTCTTTATTCCAGGTACTTAACCATATTTGTTTTTTGTGTATTTAGTATCCTAATGTTCCTTCAGCTTTTTCTTTGATTACTTGTTTTAGAGTTGACCAGAATCTTTCCACATTTATTTGTCTATTCTTTGTAGCTTCTTCGCGGCTTTTGTAAAGCTATCTGATGCTGTCTTCTTCTAATAAGTAGATTTTCAGCTTTGGTGTTGCTTTAATTTTCCTCTTTTTCTTTTTATTCTTGTGTGGAATTTCAGTTTAGTTTCCACAAGGTAGTGTTCTGTGTCCAGTTCACTTCCTCTGAAAACTTTTGTGTTCTTTATCAAATATTTCCTCATTCACTATGATATTGTCTATTATGGATTTTTGTTCCTCTTGCTTCCCATGTGAATTTGTTTTTCTTTATGCTTGAAATAGGATTTGGTCATTCTCAAGTTGTTGTATCCACAGAAGTCAATTAGTAATCTGCCATTATTGCTAATTGTTGTTTCTCCTGTGACTTTATCAATTTCTTCTTCACCAATCTGCATATTTTCAGTAAAATTAAATTGAAGAAAATGGCGGTATGAGAAAGGTATGGTATGGAAATTTTTGGAGATTTTAAGGAGAATTATTGTGGTGACAAGAAGAGAGGCTTCAAGTTTTGTACAATTAAAAATCTCAAATCTTAAGGAAAGAAATAATCTTTGACATCCGAGGACGCTGTTTCTATGGAAACGTGTTCTGATATCTCTCTCGTTTCCATAGTGAATACTTACATCTATCTTCAGTTGTAGTATGACCAACATTTGAATGCCGTGCAACGTGTAGTAAGCGAGAAAGTACACCATTATGAGACGTATTATCATAAGGGTGTGATTATTTTTCTGCAATCATTGTACTTTTCAGAACCAGTACCTCAAACATTGCGTATGTAGCATGTACACCCCATATGTCATGTCAATAATTATCACATTGGCAGTATCTGAAATACCAACATTCCAAGTTCCGAAACATTTTGTATGAAATTGTGCGGAATGGTGTGGAAGAAGAAGGAATCAGAATTAGTGATATCGACAATTCCATGTTATATGTTTCGACAATGTGTATCGTTTACAATTAATTTATTTATTTCCTCTATTGTCGTTATCTAGAGTAACTCTTAATTTTATAGTTCTTAACATGGTGTTCTGTACTGTATTGTGGCTATCGTGGTTTACCACGATTGTTGTGGGAGTCGTGAAGGGATGAGAGATGTCGGCGTCGAAATACCGTGTTTTTTACTATCTGTGTGAATGTAATACACCAAAAACTGAAGTGTTAAACATGGAAATGTGAAATGGCAGGAATGTTGCGTACGTACAGTTATAGACGTAGTGTGATTAACAGTTTTTGAAGCAGAACAGCATTTTGTTTTCTATTACCTATTTATTTTTGAGCTTTTTGAGAACCCCTTGTAATTAATGATCCAAACTTTATAGATCCCACTGGTTCATCCGTCGTTGTCGGGACAGACGGTAATCTGCCGTCCAGCTCTTTGCATTATCATAGACAAAGGCGACCTAGTGGGGATAGTGACAGCACATCAGGGGGTGAACCCTCAAAAGAGACCAGTGATGAATATCATTTCGAAGAGCATTCACACCCCAAAGAGGTAAATTTATTATCCAAAAATTCTATATGCATTTACCACGATTAAAGATATTCAAGGTGTATTGAGATATCAAAGATTCTATGCTGGATTTACATCTGTTCTTTAACAAATGCGTGTGCTGCGTTGTGTGACATTAAGCATTGCAATTAAGATTGAACACACTAAACTGTATTGGAAAATAAGGTTGTTAAGTTTCAGTTACAAGTATGCTTTTTTTATTGATTAAAACTTCATTTCATTGAAAGTAGAAGACAGTTCGATCAGTCTTTGAACTCGTAATATGTCTTATGTTATTAGTTAAATTTAGATTAGTGATACATTTTCTTAAGGGTTAAATAGTTCGTGTGTTAGCATTGAGGCAGAGATCAGAGGAAATTTATTTCAATTACTACAAAAGTATATTACCTATAGTATAGTTTATTATAAAAAGAAGAGAAAGTTTTTAGGACAAAGACCTTAGGATCCAAGTATCTTGCATCTAGGCATTGACAATACTCTTTGAACGATTGGCAATATGCTCCAAAATTTTTGATTAATTTTTTGCTTGATCTGTATTGTTGGAATTAATTAAATTATCATATGAAGGATTTCTACTTCAAATAAGTTTACGAAATTAATGATAAGATTGAGAATTATGAATTGTAAGAAACAAGGAAGAATTTTTTTTTTGTAAACTTAACTCACCCATTTTTTATTTATTTTGAAATGAAATTGATATATTACTAAAATTTAGCATTGAAAATTTGTGCAACATGTTTTTATGATTTGTAAGAATAGTTTGTATAATTCATGGAAACAAAATACTGATATTATACCACAGCAGTCCCACTACAATTGAATAAAAGGTCATAGATTAAAGTCCTTAAATTGTACCATGGAATTTGATAACACATCACCTTGTACACTGATGCATTGAGAGTGTTGTCATTAATTGTTATAATAATGACTCTGGAAAGTTGAGTGCCATAGATTGCTGACACTTTTTTACACTAAATGAAAGGGATATTACCAGAAATGTGAATGTATAAGAATGTAGAAATATTGATAATACATTTTTGTAATAATTATTTTATTATTTTTTTATGTTAAATTTGTTAAAAAACCTTTTTTAATTATTTTTTGTTTGAAATTAAATGTTATAAGAGATATTTGCGTATTAAGTAAGAATATCGAAAGATATTGCACAAAATAATCACTTCATGTATTTTTACTTGGAATAAGTATTTATAATTCACTTAGTACTTCTTGCCTTAAAGATAGTTTTGTGATGTTATGTTACAGGTCCTGCGTGGACTAAATGAGCTAAGGAAAGAAAACCATTTTTGTGATGTAACTCTGTCTGTCGACAATGTTAAATTCCCTGCGCACAGAAATGTATTGGCCTCATTTAGTCCTTATTTCAAAGTAAGTTATATTTGAGGATTAGAATATAATTGGGAAGGATAATTGTATTTGATATGATTATTAATTTATTTGTGCTACTAACTTTGTGAAGCATTTCTTTTCATTTTTCTTGCTCCTAGTTCTTGTAACATACTTGATAATTTTCTACAATTTCTCTTGTTCTTCTATTCCTCTTTTCTAGCACTTACTTTCTAAAACACTTACTTTTTAATGTGATACAAGTATTTAGTGTACTTAAATGATTTGTGCAGGCAATGTTCACCAGCAAATTGGCAGAGTCTCGGCAATCAGTTGTGGTGGTAAATGGAGTAGAACCTGCTATGATGTCTTTATTATTGGAATATGCCTACACAAGTTCACTTACTATAACAAGAGCAAATGTTCAGTCTTTACTCTCTGCAGCAAATTTACTGCAGATCCTTCCAGTTCGTGATGCTGCTTGCTCCTTTCTTGAGTGGCATATGGATACAACAAATTGCGTGGGCATTCATTGTTTTGCAGAAACTCATGCTTGTACTGTACTGCAGGAGAGGGCACGACAGTTCACACTACAGTATGTATTTAAACAAATTAAATTATTAATTGCATGGACCTTGGAAATGCTTGTAGATTGTGTACTGTGATATTTTAAAATGGATGTTTCTATGATACTGCCCAGTAATCTCGGTTTCCCATTTTAATAATGGCAAAATGGTTCATTTTGTGATCTGAAAGGTAAGACTATGCGTGATCAGTGTTTCTCAACCTCCACAAACTATCAAAGGTTTGCTGGAAAAGGAATTATAGTCCTCATAATGTCAAATTTATAAGTTTACATAATAAATGTTTCATGTCAAATCAAGGGTTAAAGATTTAGTGAATAGTTATCTAACTCAATACAAGCCCTTAAGAGCAAAAGTGATGTCAAGTTCTCACTCAAAACTATTTTTTGATATTCAAAAAACTCCTGAACCTATTCTTATGAAGAAGAATAAGGTTATTTGTTTATTTCAAAAAAAAAAAAAAAAAAAATAAAGCTCATAATTGTTTGTTTTCTACATCTTCATTATATAAGTATAATGACAAGGTCAGGAAACAAATTGGTCTTAGAAGTCTGCATTATTTTATTGTTACTAATATTGTGTGCAAAAATTAAGTTAGATTATATGATGCAAGGGAAATCATTGTTTGAAATTGCTTATTGAACTCGCCCATGGCACATAGTGAAGTCGCTAGCCTTTCACCACTGAGGTCCGGGTTCGATTCCTGTCGAATCTCATGTGAAACTTGTTCCAACAAAACGAGTTTGGCTGCTTCACAAGGGCTAGTCCAACCCTTGTGGAATTGTTCTAAACCCTGCCCCTATCCTTATTCCTTCCCAATTCTGGCCGCAATTCTACGCAGGAGGCACGTATGTGGAGATGCTACCTGGCGGGCCTCTTGACAACTGACTGACGTGACGCGACATGACAAAAAGTTAATAGAGTATTACTCCACAAGTGCGCAATGTAACATAGGATTACTCCCCAGCGCAAAGCGCTCAACGCCCCTTCAGGGGCTTGGAGACACATTGCGTCAAAATGGTGAAGGTAAAACATAATTTTAAAAAAATACTTTAAAACTACTGCCAAAAAGTTATTGCTCCATGTTAACTGTCATTTGGTGTGAAATGTTATTAGTGTATTCAAATACAGTATTATTGTAATGGTACTAACAATTGTAAGAGTTGTATTATCTCCAAATAAAGATGAAGTGACTTACACCACTTTTGCTTTCAAGGGCTTGTATATACTAAATATTCAGTAATTTATTAACGTATCATGTTCTATTTTTATCATTTTATTTGCCCTTAACGTTTTTTTTTTATTCAAACAACTTTGCCTTATTGTAAGGAAAAAAATTCTTATGTTCTAATGTAGTCTACTGCAAACTTCTTTAAAGACCATGTACTATTTGGACTGCAAAAGGTTGAGAGGCACTAGAAGCTAGAGGTCTTAACGTGCAAGAATCTACATTTGAAATAGTTAATTACTGTATTCGCTGACATTTTTAAAAAAATTGATTGATTAATTATTTAGAGTTGAGGGGACCTTCAACTACTACAGTTATTGAGGCCCATGAGTGATAATGTAATTGTAGTAGGTAGAAGATAACAATAATGAAGATGAAAGGGAAATGCTGGAATGAAAGATGTGGGGACACAAGGACCATGAGAAAAAACTGCAGAGATCTTACTTTGTCCACAAATTTCACGTGAATTGGTTGGGGATCAAACCCAGGTGCCTTGTTAACATACACGACATAATCATCTTTAAAATGTGATTTTTCTAGAAAAAACTATATTACACTTCTGAACATTTATTTCTCTAAATTAATAAAATGATATTTTCATTAAACGCAAAATATATTGATTCAAAAAATAGAAATGCATTTACATATAACAATTTGCAAAGAGCTGAATTATCCCCCAATCATCATCATTGGGCTTTTTGCAATTGGTTAAACCACTTAGGTTTACAAAGATGAGCCCTGCACAGTTCAACTTCCCATTTAATATTCTGGGGCACTTGCCTCTCTGCCTCTCACCGCTCTGGCTCTTATGTCTTAGTCTTAGTGCCCCTCACCAACTTGCTGCTGCAACCTGCAGGCAACACTTGAACAATTTTCATTCAGGAAGTTCAGAAGCAGACCGATGGAGCACACCAACTCGTATACCCATTGATATTGCTTTCTCTATCTGTCCACTGGCTCTCATACTTTGGTCTCTTGTGCATCTGTTTGAGCAAGGGGAGGAAACGGAAGGAATAGGTGTTTTATTGGGTGATGCATGATAAAGCCCCAACAATGCTAGGGCATACAGCCATGCCAAAGACAGGATTCAAACACATGACCCTTCAAGCTGAGACTGCTAAAGCACATCCATCAGCAACCTCAACTATAGAGCGATTTTCCTAAGGATGAGCCAAAGTGAGAGCTAGTGCTGGCAACATAACTGAAGGTTCTGTGGTCATTATGCCCTTGAGCCCATTAGACTCCCTTTCTGCATTCGTTCGTTTGCAGATGGCTAACTTGTAAATGGCTTTGACACTTCCTTTTGTTGTGTCCTTGTCCAACAAAAATTTAGTGCGCTGCGAGGAATAATTGATATTAGGAAGTGCAGTGTAATATGCTCTTCTGTAAAAATTATTTTTTTCTTTATATATTCCATTGAATTTACCTTCTGTGTGATAAATGTTATGTTTATTTTAAAACCGAGACTTGGAATGCGAGATGCTCCGGTGCACATGTTTCCGGCTTAAAATCCTTTTTCTATTTACATCCATGGCAGTTTTCTTTTACTGTTTGTGAGAGACTGTTAAGAGATTTTCCACATACGTAATTAAATTTGAATATTTCCCGGACTCATGTACGTGAATATAACTCAGCGAAACTCTTAGACTTCGTAGGGATGTTTTCACAAGAGGCATTAGCACTTTACGAAGGGGCGTGACTGAACAACTGTCACGGCAGAGGGATACTTCTCTGAAATACATGTGATGTTCACTTGTTTTCACAAACTGTCACTTTGGCTCATCCTTAGGAAAATCATTCTGTATTCAGGTTGGCTATTGTGCCCAATCATACATGA
Source organism: Teleogryllus oceanicus (assembly GCA_964035755.1). Lineage (NCBI taxonomy): Eukaryota > Metazoa > Arthropoda > Insecta > Orthoptera > Gryllidae > Teleogryllus > Teleogryllus oceanicus. The sequence continues at coordinate 48,911,018 of CAXIVR010000001.1, read as the reverse complement.
ATAATAATGATGATGATGATGATAATAATAATAATAATAATAATAATAATAATAATAATAATAATAATAATTTTACTATTATTATTATTATTATTATTATTATTTATATTATTATTAATGAGCACTGGCATAAAAGACGCACCTTCTATTTATTTTTTAAGAAAGAAAAAGGAAAAGTGTCTATGTGTCAACAATTTCTGGATATTCAAAATGGATGGTGGAGTTGAAGGAATGAGCAGTGTCATCAAAATACTAGTACATTTTCCAACCTAAGACAGATATTTAATTATAAGTAGGATCTTGCATATCAGTGTGAGAACTCCTGTAAGTGGGAACTAGAAGTCGGTCCTCTCCTCTATCAAATACACATTTATATTAATCATTAATTTGTGTATTTATCTTTAAGATGCATTTTTCCATAAATCCTTAATATTTATAAATTTGTTAACTCACTTCTTTTGATGCCTCACTTTTTAAGATTGGGTTGGTATGAGAGCCACAAAAGGGATCTACACCACATGGAAATAATGTAACATTCTTAAAAAGTTCAGCAAACAAAGATTTTTAGAAAAAATATGAAATATTGTAGTTCTATGAACAGATTTAAGTATTGAATTTTCAGTTCATAAAAACTTCACTGATATATGTTTGTTTTTGTCTGTTCACACCTCAGTATCATTGGAAAGGCAGTAAAAAACAATAAAAACCAAAAAGTATACTTATCAGTATTTTATTATTTGATGATAAGAATTATAAATATAATTTGCTTAACGTTTCATAGCTTTATAACATAAACTAAAATTAAATTCAGTTATTACAGTAACAATAAACAAACTAAAAGAAGAAAATTGATAACAACTTTGTAAAGTTAGATAAAGATGAAATTACAATTAAAATATACAAATTGAAGTGACAGTTTACACATTTCTTCGAGATTCTCTGCATTGTCTTAATGAACACTTTTATATCTCGTAGAAAACTGAACTTGCTCTCTACATCCACAATCATTCAAATCTTTCATTAATTTAATGATTCAAGTAGACCTATTGATCTATTGTATTTTCATTGCTCTTCTGATTTTGTTATTTAATTTAAACCCTTATCTTTAAATAATTGTAATAATGTCCATATTTCTCCATTTTAACATATCAATACTCATAAAGTTTTACACCTTTGTCAATTGCTTTATTTACATCATCTTAATGTTCTTTCTGGAATATTTTTCAACACACAAAAATAAACAAAGCTGTATATTTCAACATTGAATATTTCAACAAGCCTTTACCATTGGGTCCCCTATGTGTTACAGAAATTCCGTTTGGTTTCTTGTTCATAAATGCAGTTTCATTATGACACTGTCTTTGAATCGGAACTAAATAACTATTTTAAAAAAATTACATGCAATATTATATTATGTTACAATGGATTTGCAAGTGTCCTTGTTATGCTTCTTAACTGTATTACAAAAATTTGAGAGTGAAAAAAGGTAATGAAATTAAATATGAATTACAATGGACCAATTAAATAAACTAAACGAACAGTAACAACTCAATGCAAAATGAAATTTTAAATAAATTCAGTTTTCGAAAATACAGAGAGTTCATTGAAAATGGGTCCTGTGTCAATTTTATAAGCATATTTTGCTCTGTTCGAGAAAATATTGTTTTTAGAATTTTTTTTAATTTCGTGCCAAAGTTTGCAAAAGCTACTCAGATGTTTGAATCGAATTAGAAAATTATTGCACCGTTAACAAAGATAATGGATTAATTTTATTACAATCACATTTATCTCTAACAAGAAATAAAAAAGCACCCAATTTACACAATTTTAATGCTTTTTTTTTTATTTCTGGGTTAATTTTTCTTTCCGAACAAATGTATTCATTTCTTTTGTAAATAATAAACAATTTGTAAGACTGTTGTATGTTAAATAATAATATTAACATAAAATTTCTAATTATTGGGTATATATTTCAATTTGATTGTTCTGGATATTTTTGATTTTGTTATTGAAGGAACTTTTCAGAAGTGGGGAACGGGGAAGAGTTTTTGGGCCTTTCTCCTTCAAAAGTTGTGGAGTTCATCAGCAGTGATGATCTGGTTGTAGATAGAGAAGAATCTGTTTTTCAAGTGGTGATGAGATGGTTTATGCATTCGCCAGAGCCAAGAAAAATTGAATTTCACAGGGTGTGTTTATTTGCAAACTTTAACTAATGCAATTTACTCCTTGCTTTTTATCCTTGTGTAAAGTGTTTATTTTACTTCTAGGTTCTGGAACATGTGCGATTACCCCTTATAAGCCCTTATTTTTTACATGATTGTGTAGAGAGTATGCCAATTATTAGACAGTCTCCTGAATGCCGTCATTTAGTAGAGGAAGCAAAAATGTTTCATCTTCTTCCTGATCGGAGAACGCAGATTTCTACTCCCAGAACAAAGTTAAGGAATAATTCATCTACTGTTACAGTAAGTACATTGAAAATAGTATATTATATCTTTTATATTAATGATTGTTTTGTTGGTGTAAGTAAAAGTAGACATGTTTTTTAAGTACTGGATTTGAATTTTGATTCAGTTTCTCTTGGATGCTTATTATAAAGGGATCCAGATTTAAGTATTGTGTCTAGATGTCAAGTTCATCTGAAATTGTTCCTAAAATGTTCATGACATCATTCAACTTACCACTGGATATTATTATTATTATTATTATTATTTATATTTATTCTTCACAGTTTTTACTGGTCAGTATGTCAACCACTCACAGGTATGATGACCAGGTGTGCAGTTGCTTTATTGAAGATTCAGGTGGCTTCTAACAATACAGCATGAATTGAAGATACCTGCCTTCTGCATATTGTGTGTACTTCTGGCATCCAAGTGAAGACATTCTAGTGCTTGAAGTGTCATTTTCGAGATAACTCCTGTGGCTGATATTATTATTGGCACAATTGTCACTTTGCTTAAGTTCCACTGAGCTGCGACTTCATGAGTGAGATTGGTATATTTTTGGATCCTTTCTTTATGTTTTACCGATATATTGTGGGTGTTGGGTATTGATACATCAGTAAGGTAAGCCTTCTGATGGTTTCTATCAATGTATGTTATATTGCCACCGACATGTCTGTCAGTGATAATGGAGCAATCCCAGTAGAGAGTGTGCTCACTACTTTCAAGCACATTCTGAGGAATATATTTATAATAGGGCAAGGAAGTAGCAAGTAAGCCCGTTTTCATTGCGAATAATCGGTGGATCTGCTTTGCCACTCCATCATGCCTCTATTTATATTCCAACTGTTCGTGGCTGCTACATCCACTTGTCACGTGTAGGACAGTTTTGCTTGCTGCCTCACATCTTCTACACGTGTCAGAATGGATGGTCGAATCTCTCAGAATGTGTTTTCTGTAGTTCAAAGTTGGCACCACTTGGTCCTGGATAGCTATCATGAAGGCTTTGGTCTCTGGAAAGAGTTCCCCATGCTGGAGCCATGTGTGCGATGGAGAGATGTTGACTTCTGGTTTGTTCAGCTGATGGGAGTACCTTCCGTGCAGTGCTTTCCCTTTCCATGAGGTTATCTTCTCTTTGGTTTTAGTGACTGGCTGAAAAGGTGGATCAGCCCTTTTCAAGTTCAGAGGACTATAGTTATCATTAGGGAACGGACTTAATTGTAATAAAAAAAGCAAAATATGTTCATATATATATATATGTATTTATTTTTCTAAAATATGTAGGAAAAAATATAAAATATGTGAAATAAAAATTCGTTATAATGTTTAAAATTCCATTCTTGAAGCATTTTCCGAGCACACTAAGTTGTTTATCAGATCTTAGCATGAATTCAGAGAGGCTTAAAGAAAGTTCTACATCTACAGAAGCAATTGTTTGCTAGTTTCATCCGAAATGTATAATACTTTCGTAGTATATGCAATGTTGTTTAAGAGGAGCCGGCTCTAAAGTGAATAGTACCGTGTACCCTGTGATAGAAAGAGAGGGGGTAAAGGGAGCATACGCTCCTCCCTACCACCACCACCATCACCACCACCACCACCACGCCGACTCCGGAAAAGCAATAAAATAATGATCTGAAAAATATTTCTTTTATCGAGTTACGCATGGGGTCTTTGAAACGTGTAAGCACTTGGTTGAAGTTCCTTTTGTTTCACATTCATCCGCTCCTCCTTGATCCCGAGTATGCGGTTCCCAAGAAGCAGAAGGCGCGGTGGGGGGGGAGGAGTAAGTTTGACAATTAATAGGGAAGGTCCGGCATTAATACGAGTACAAGCGCATTGTATGGCTTTGCAAATATTTCAGTAACAAAGTTAATTTCCAAGTAAAATATTTCAAACGGGCAAGTGAAATGTTCATTTTTGGCTTATAAAAATGTAACGAAAAATGTATTAGTAGATAAAATATATAAAAATATGTAATTATACCAAAATATGTAAAATAAAAATTGTTTCAATTAGTTCAGAATGTCATGTTATGTCTAAAATGTATTAGTGAATGCAGGTATCTTGTCCCTGTAAAAATATGTATTTACATGGAAATCTGTTCCCTAGTTATCATCAACTGCGCTCACTGCTTGCTATATGTCTTCCGAAATGTTCGAGGAAGTATCTTCTGAGCGATGCAATTTGAAAGCTGTATAGATCTGTGAGATCTACAACACCTCACCCTCCTTGTGATCTTGGAAGAGTAAAATGTTCAATGCTTGAGTGGGAATGATGTTTTTGGTGTTGAGTCGTTAGTGGTTTGAATTGTCCTCTGGAGGTTGTTGAAGTCGGTATTGCTCCATTTAATAATGCCAAAAGAGTATGTCAGCTTTGGAATGACATATGAACTGCATCACCTGCACAAGATTTCTAGCAGAGAGTAGAGTTTTTAAGAGTCCATGCAATTGTTTACACACTTCAGTTGTTAGTATATTCTTAGTGGCAGTATGTTTCATTTGGAGTGACTTGAAAATCCAAGTATTTGTAAGCTTCATGGAGTTCCATGAAGGTAATCTTTTGTTCATTGTCATTATGTCATGCAATTTGTAACTTGCATATGACCCTGAATGATATTCACTCCCCTGCACTTATCCAAACCAAATTTAATCTTGATGTCATCAATGAATTTCTCCGTCGGGCTAATTAGTTGCCGCATACCATTATCAGTGTCTGCATAGAGCTTCAGATCATCCAAATAAAGAAGATGCGAGACCCAAAGAAGGATTGAGTTCCCTTTTTTAAGAGCGATGTCATAATTAAATGCTTTTAGTAGAGTAGACAGAGGATTCAAGGCTAAGCAGAATAATAAAGGGCTTAAAGAGACACCCTGGAAAATCCCTCGGTGGATATGTATAGTATCTGTCTGGACCCTTTGTTTTTCATTGGAGAGATACAGTGTATTATTATTATTATTATTATTTATTAATAATATTTTTTTAAAATATATATTAATTTTATTTACACATTTTAAATACAGACTTTAGAAAAATAAACATTTTCCACCTGCTGATGAATAAATATTATACTTTGCATACTTCTAATACTGGGGAAGGACATGATATTGTAGTATTCTTTAACCTGGGATTGTTTTTCTTCAACAGAATAATACAAAATTATATGATCCTAAGTTAAAACTACTTAGAAGTATCACTGCTTTACCTGCCAAATAGTCACTTGCAGATTTTCCAGGTTAGCCACTTGCAATAACTTATGTTTGAGCTGTCAAAATATAGAAATTATTTAAAGCTACTATGTCCTTTTTGCTGTGTTGGATAAGCTTGCAGGTATTTCTGTAAGCAAAAGAAGTGGTGTTTTTTACCCTTTAATTATTGTCAGGTGATAAATTAATATGAAGAATACACATGTATAAGATATTTTTGCAAACATTCTGGATTAATAATTAATGATATGAATACATATTTTCTGTGGTTCTTGATTGTTCATGTTCTTCAGTATATATGCTTGGGTTGTTGTTTTGACTAAAGAAGAGTTTTCTGTTCTGAGGCCTTTATAGAAAGTATCTGAAAATTTGACAGTAGGTTCCAATCATTTTGTTTTGGAATAAAATTTGCACAAGAATTTCAAAAGAACTGCATTTAAGTAAAACACTCAATGAAGATCTTTTAATGTTTTCTAAACTTTTCTTGTTTTGCTTGTTTCATTGTGATATATTTATTCATTTTAGGTCATTGTTGCTGTTGGTGGGGAGGATGATAAAGTTGTTTTGAGGTCAGTGGAATGCTACGACCCTATTACAAGGCACTGGCGAACACTTGCGTGTTTGCCATTTGCTGTAAGGTATGTGATGTTGAGTGACTTAACTAGACTTCCTTCATACTATAAATTTGTAATGACTTTCTTACTTTCCAGCAAACATGGTTTAGTGGCCTCAGGAAGTAATCGGCTGTACTTGGCTGGGGGAGAATTTCCTGATGGAAGTGCATCTCATTCAATGTGGAGATACGATCCAGTTCTTAATGTTTGGCATGAAATGGCTCCCATGCTTATTCCACGGTCAGAATTGGGTATGATGTTATCACATCTTGTCTATACTCCTGTTCATTGATTATAGTTATTAATAAAAAGTTAGATATGTACATCGTTATGATGTTATATCAGTTGTGAATCATTCAATATTTTTACTATGATTGTCCTAGAATCATTTTTTAATTTATACAAATTATTTCTTACATTTTTACATCCTAGGCACTGAATGTGAGATATGAATGTGAGAATCTGAGAATGTGAGAAAGACAACAATGACTTTTATTTTTTGTATTAATTAAAAAAAAAACAAAATTTTAAAAATAATACAAACGTTTTAAAAATGATTTGGAGAGCACATGTTGATGCACCTTTTACATTATACTTTCCCGTCGGTAATAAAAACTTCGTTTATTGCTATCCAGGATGGTAGTTCAGCCAGAGTAGATGCAATTAGAAGTCCTCATATAAATGGCAAAATCTACGACCAACAAAAATCACTGCAGCATGCAACATTCTCATGGAAGTGTTACATGTCAACGATCACCAGTTTCTCGGAAATTAAGGTTAAAGTTTACATAACCTAGTGTCAGTGATATTTTTCAAGCCTAAAGGTGAAAATGATCTGTCGCGGACATGTACTTCCTGCCACTGAGATAACTGAAGCAGATGCTGAAAGAACATCCAACCGTGTATTAATGGAGCGCATCTTGATTCGAAAGTGCTTAGTAATAATGTATGAATAATTATGATTTTTTGAAAACACTTCTTTTCATAAAAAAAAATGTATAACATAGAAGAAAGATTCGATAAAATAAAAATTGTGAAAATAGCAAAATATGTAATATGCTACTAATATGTAAAGAAAAAATTGGCACTAGTTCTTAATTGTAAGTACAAGTACAAATGAGTAAATTTATCCATTTTTTTACAAAAATTAAAACTGTCCACAAATTATGTATATGGATATTGTGTTCAGACGGTGACAATTCACCAAGATTAGAGTTTAGAGAGTGGTAAATAGAAAGACAAAATAAATATGTAATTACATAAATATTCAGTCTCTAGTAATAAGTGGGTGTTCATAGTTCTGTCAAAAATTGTTTTTATCAAAAATTATAAAACTGTTCAGAGTTAATTATAATAAGTATTTGAAGTTACTTTGAGGCATTCTATTAATTTTCTTGTATGTTCTTGGCTAAAAAGGAGTGTTATTAAAAATCTACATTTCATTATGAAGCTTATAATAACACCCGAATTGTAGCACTACTCAGCGGTTTTGCATCGTCAGATGTATAAATATTACAATTACAACATGTATTATTATCTTATTTGCTGTACTTCTTGCAGGTTTAGCTATGTTGGATGGCTTTGTCTATGCTGTAGGCGGTTGGGAAGGCACATATCGGCTAGATAGTGTAGAACGATATGACCCTGAAACCAATTCGTGGGAATTGGTTCCACCCATGAAAATGGCAGTTACTAGCCCTGCTGTTGTTGCACATGATGGCATGCTGTATGTTACAGGTAAGAAAAAGTTTTTAATTGTAAGTACAAGTGCGAATGAGTAAATTTATCCATTTTTTTACAAAAATTAAATCTGTCCACAAATTATGTATATGGAGATGGTGCACAAGTCTGTAACATTATTTCATATGTTTATTAAGCATAAGAGATACACATAAGAAAGATGTTGAATATTAGCAATATACAGTAAAACACTTTTACACTTTTCATGGGACCCTAGGGAAAACGGTGTAAATCTTACCATTGCATGTTGGTAACTTTTTCTACCTTTTAAAATACCCCTGTAATGCCATGAAATAAAAATTTGTATAGGCCTAGCTGCCCCATAATTTTCACTGTATTTAAGTCGTCTGCTCTTCACGTAACATTTCATAACTCAGTTATATCGCACCATTTCAATAGTCTTTCTGTTATGGCCGTGTTTAAAGCAGAAAGGTGTTGGGAAAGTGCAGTGACAGTGCCTGTTGTGTGCAACGCAAAGTGCTTTCCAGATTCTGGGAAAACGTAAATTGTGGAAATGTAAAAGCGGGGTTTTACTGAATTCTCCTGCACTATCTTGAACAGTTTGTCGACAGTGGTGAAGTTTTTCAATTCCACCCCTGTAGTAATCTTCTAGTTTGGAGTCAAAGAAGTTATGAACCATGTTTGCTGTACATTGTCATCTGGTAAAGATATTCTGTGTCGGTTGTTATGTAGAGACCAGAAAAAGTGAAAATCTGAAGGCACAAGATAAGGTGAATAAGCTGGGTGTGGAAAGACTTCCTAAACCAATTCCTGATTAGTTTCTTTCGGGTTAGTAGATCAAAGGCAGGCAGTATTGTGCAGTAGTATCATTTCTTGCAGTCTTGTTTGCTTTTCTTGGGGTGCCACTGTAAGATGTGTCAGTTTATATTTTGTTCATTTATTTTATTGTAATGAACAGACAGTTAATAATGGGAACTGGTAAGGTTCATACAGTTGATTGCATGTAGGGAATTTTAATTATATGTATAGATAGAATGTATCAAAAGCATATACAAAAATATAGAAAGCATGTATATGAAAATGTATGTATATAGTATATATATAGACACACACACACACACGCGCGCACCACACACACACACACACACCACACACACACACACACACCACACACCCACACACACACACACACACACACACACACCACACACAACACACACACACCACACACACACACACACGCACAGACAGACAGACACAGACACACAGACAGACACACACACACATGCGCGCGCTCTCTCTTTCTCTCTCTTCTCTCTCTCTCTCTCTACCCCCGTGCATTACTGCTCTAAAATATTGAATTTAATACAATCAAGTATCCCCTTGTTCCAAATTGTCTTTTATAAATTCCTTATTTCTTAAATATATGTGTGATTCTTGTATTGAAGAAATATTCATGGTTTTCTGATCATTGCTGTTTTAACTTATTTTACTTGTGTGTTTAATAAAAGAAATGAAATCTGTTTTGAGCCATGGTAAGGTCTGTTAAGCATTGTTGAAAGATTGAAGTATTTACTTTATTTCTTAAGTCTTTGTAGTGCTGTCAAAGGCCTAGAGAAATTACAAACTTTTCTACTGTGCTATATACTACTAAGTAAACTATTAAATTAAGTTAAATAATAATAATGTAAGCAACCAAATATTAAAATAAAAGTAAAAATATTAATTTAAGTTCGAAATACACAGCTTTGTCATGGTGTACGAATATACCACCCTATGGATGGTAGTAGACATTAGAATTATTGTGATAATTCATTGATCACAATTCATGTTTATTATTAATTTATTTTACAAATCATTAATTATAATACAAGAATTTATACAATTAAATGGTTTGTACCGGTGTTTCCCAATGGGGTTGATGGTCCATCAACCCCCTGGAGGTTGATGAAATGTTAGAGGGGTTAATAAGGGGTTCAATAGTTGAATATGCTCTGACTGCTGATTGCTATATTCAAAATTCTATTAATTACAAAAATTATTGTTAATTGTTTTTATGTAAACGTTTAAAACATTACTAGTTTATATTCCCAAAAATTGATCGTTCTTATAGTACTCAAAATAATAAAACATAAATCTAATAAGCCATTTTTTTCAAAATTTTTCTTCATATTTTTTGTCCAATTTTTATTTATTCAATTATTTAGTATAATTACTTTATGTTGTATTGAAAAATTTTTTAAAAGGTTTTCAAAACCTTTTACAATCAGACCTAGATAAAGTGCATACATAAGTGAAAGTGGATACATAAATATTAACTAGTAAAACAATGTTCAACCCCATTATCATTATCTAACTACCATAAATGTAACAACATTAAAGTAAAAACATTACTTTAAGTAGAATAATAAAATATTTTGATAATAGTGAAATGAAAAAGCAAAATGTTCTAATTGTAAACAAAGTATAAAATATGATTGGTAAATATCAGTAAAAATAAGTCACATGTCCAGTTTTTTAAGGTAGGGAGTAAATCATGCTTAGAAATATGGCGCTGATGTAATTTTGAATGAATTCGTTTTTGAAAATTGCAAAAAAATAGCATCGCAAAAGTACAGTATTGTCAATAGAGAGTTTTCCCTTAATAGTCTGTTCTAAAAATTAGATATTTAAATAACGTTATATACAATTCTTTGATAAAACGGTAGTTTTCGCATAATTGTGCATAAAATAAAAGCAATTAATAATTTTTTTTATACCAGCATTATAAACGACCTTTTCTGCTGCTAGAAATCGTTCATAAAAGGGCATTATACGGCACAGATGATGTGATTCTACGACATTAAGGATTGCAACATTACACGTTCACCCAATCGCAGTGAGAGGATCGTGGGGAGGTAGCGGCAAATGGAATAACCGACCACCATTTTCTTGCGCTATATCAAATACCCGTGATGTCACAAGAAAAAATTAAAGTTTCGCAAAATTAAGTTTGATTCTCTTATAAATTTATAATACTTTTGTACAAAAATAGTGTATGTAACTCGTTTATAACGTAGCTTTGTTACATTCATACAAATTTGAAAACTTGATCACAAGTTCGCTTGTTTTCAAAATGTACTCATGCAATAAAGCTTAACTTTATGAACTAATTGCAGAATCTACTATACTCAAATGGTTCCAAATTTTGTCTTTAAATTTTTTTCTCAAATAGAGCAAAAGATGCTTAATAAAAATAGTTCAAAACTCAGTCTCCACAAACTCTCAGAAATTGGAAAACCTTAACGTTACAAAAGTAGAATATCAATTATAGACATTTTTTCTTAATGAAATATGCAGTAAATAATTAGATCTAGAAACATACTCATGTACAGTATTTTTTTTAAATGTTCGCATAATTTTTGCTTAAAGGCATTTTTTAAAATCTCAAAACAGCTTCAAATTTTTTCTTTGAATTTCTTTCTCAAATAGAGTACAAAGCATGATTATAAAAATAGTTCAGTTCAGGCCTTATTTTGTGTGATGAGACTCTCGCCATCAGGCCCGCTCTTCCGTCTGACCGTGCAAATTTCGCTATGCTCCTTTCACCATCAAGTGGAGAAAGAAGGTATCACTCGAGCGACGAAACAAGCTCTTGAATTGAGCTCAGAGGCTTCTTTTACGTGCAGTAAATCTACTACATATGACAGTCGGCTTTACTTCTCTTCTGAAGGGGAACGAAAGCCTTGATCGCATTTGAACCCAGAAACTTGGGTACAACAGCTCGATACACTAACCATTATACTATCGTAATTGCAAAAATGATGCATGTGTGATATTTGTTGAACTCCGGATTTTCGAAAATTGCAAAAATTGCAAATAATCTGAGAAACTGTTCTGTTGTAACACCGTCAGTTAAATGGAACTGAAATTTTTTGTTGTGAGGCATTTCCATCAACTTGAGTTTTCGTGGCAGTGATGTTTTGATTGTCATAGGTGGTGCTATTCTGGAAGATGGAGATGGGATTGAGCTAGTAGAAAGATTTGATCCAAGGACAAATACCTGGACACATTTGGCGCCAATGCTAATTCCTCGAAGTGGTTCTGCAGCCTGTGTTCTTGATGGATATATTTATGTTGTGGGTATGTATTTATTATATTCAAATATTTTTACTTGCAATTTATTTTTTAAAAAATGCAAAAAAAAAAAAAAAACCCTAGTATGTTTGATGATGATGATGATAGATTTCTCGGCCTTCTTGATGTGTGAATGATGCAGATTCTTGATTTGAGATCAATTCTGCAATACATAATTCTCGGATGTTGTGTATTGTTATTTAAACCACACTTGCAGACAGAAACATTAACAAAATTAGCAAAAAGAATATGATAGGAGTGTGCAATGTTAATTTAATGTATTTTATAGAATGGTTTTAAAAGATGAAATACAAAGGAGGACAATGCACTGCACTATTTTATTAATTAGATGAATCTCTAAAAATTTAACAATTAATCTGTGTACTTATGACAGTGTCATGAGTGTTATCTGAAAGTCATTGAAGGCTCCAGCGACATGGTGTCATGTAGAGCAGTGGTTATCTGCTTCCTATGATTGATGTGTTTAACACCCACAATAGCCACTGGTCAGGAACAATGATCTTCCAATCAGCATTGATTAAATCATGACTGTTCATCACAGAACGTACTATTTCATAATCCTTAAGCATTAATAATCCTTTGTTTAAACATAATAATGGTACTGATCATTTGACTCACTTGCTCATGAAGAACATGCATGGATTCCTTGATAACTGGAATATTTGCAGTAAATTTAATCCAAAAATTCATTATAGATAACTATATTTACTCATATCCTTCACATTTTATATAAAAGTCCTTTATAAAACCACACCAAATTTTTTTTCCAAAAAAACCTTAAAACACTAAAAAGTTACTACAACATTTATGAATATGTAAAATATATAAAATAAACAGAACATTACATACATGCATGCATATCTCAAAAATTTTAAAAAAACCACAAACATATTAAAACAATATTAACATCAATACATTACATTTGACTAGACCGTGAGAGGTTGCAACCATCTGAACCTCTTCCCTGTGAAACAGAGGGAGCGTATCGAAGACAATAAAACAATAACTGCAAACTCCTATTGGAGACAAGTTTCTGAACCCTTACGGACATTTCCATATTATTTCTAAGAGTTTGCACTATGTTGTTGTAACACTTGGTAAAGGTGTTAGATTCTGTCATTGAGTTTATAGTCTTATTTTTCTTTATGTGAAGAGTGTCCAGAACAAGTCTTTTTCTTCTGTTGGGTTCCACATTTAGAATTTTGGCTTCATTGAAATCGAACTCGCATTGAGTGTTAACCCTATGGGTGGTGTTGAACTGTTCTTGCCCTTTATCAGTGTTGGTTCTCTGTTCTTTGACACATTCTTTAAGTTTTCTACAAGTTTGTCCTATATAACATTTTTCACAGGACAAACATTGTATTTTAAATTGATTTTGTTGGTCCTCTAAGTTAATTTTGTTTTATGTTTAGTCATAACATTTTTCTGATTCATGACTTGGTCAAGAATGTTAATATTACATTTTTCTTTAAACATTTTGCTACACTTATCAAGATCAGATAAGTATTATGTTGCCTTATGTGCCTAAGATTGTAATATACAGTAAAACCCCTCTTTTACACTTTTCATAGGACCATAGGAAAAATGGTGTAAATTGCGGGAAATGTAAATAAGGGGAAATGATTTTTTCTCTTCAAAACTATAAATAAATTGTATTTAAATACTAAAAGACCAATAAGAATTATAATATTCAGTATTATACACAAATAAGATTATAAAGACAAAAAGAAATCAGATATTTTGGTTTGTTTTCTTCTTTTAGCTTGGACTGATTGAATTTGAGACTCTAGTTCATACACTTTATCAAAAGTAGTATCACCACCATCTGCAGCAGGAGGTATTTTTTTATTGTTTCTAGGGTTGCAAATGCTTGTGCACTTGTGGGAGGAGGTTGATCACAATCGTAACTGTCATCTTCACTTCCATCAGCATCTTCACCAACAGCATTGTTTTGAAGATAATCTTGAACAATATCTTCTAATGATGATTGTTTATCAGCAGTACGAACATCATTGTCCACAGATACAAACTCTTCAAATGAAGTTTGAGACTTAATACTTGTCCAGCCCTCACACTCAAAATCAGAAGCATCTTCCACGGCCTCTTCTGTATCTGCCAGGAAGCCAGCTTTCTTAAAACAGTTAGCAATAGTAGACTGCTTTACTTCCCTCCATGATTTTGCAATAAAATGCAAGGCATCTAATATCGAAATCTTCATTTCTGCTGCATCCTTACCACATTCAATGTACCTTAAATATTTCTGGACTAAATTTCTACGATAGGGCACTTTGAAATTATTAATGATGCCCAAATCCAAAGGCTGCAGTACACTTGTGCATTTGGCTGGGAAAAACTCCATTCTTATGTTTTTTAAATTCAACGTTTTGGCATGTGCTGGGCATTGATCTATAAATAGAAGGATTTTTCTATTTTGTGCTCCCATTTAGCATCAAGAGCATGAACTTGCTGAGTAAATAACTCTGAAGTCATCCATGCTTTTTTGTTTGAGGCATACGATGTTGGCAATGTTCTTATGTTTTTAACGCAACGTGGCATTTTTGCTTTGCCAATAACAAACGGACGCAAGGTTTCCGTTCCATTTGCGTTTGTCCCCAACATTACCGTGAGTCGAACTTTACTATGTTTGCCCCCATGGCATAGTTCATTTTTCATCGCAAACGTTTTATTCGGCAGAAGATTAAAAAATAACCCGGTTTCATCGATACTGAAAATATCTCTTGCATCATATTCACTAATTAATTCATGAAGGGTGGAGTCTTTCCAGGAAGAAACAATACTTTTATCAACACTATTCGATTCTCCACAAATTGCCCTATATACAACATTGTACCGTTTCTTAAAACGATCAATCCAACCATTGGATGCAACAAAATCGTCTATTCCTAGCATATCTGCCACGTTTTTAGCCTTTTCCCTCAAAATTGTACCATTAATTGGTATATTGGATGCCCTTGTTGTCTCGAACCAGTTTTTAAAATCTCTTCCAGTTTCTCATATTTTGAGTATTTCACGTACTTTCTCTTTTTAGATTGTTGTCCGCACTCCTTTGCACTCTGTTCGATTATTTCTCGACACTTCACGATTGTATTTAGAGTTGAAATAGAAATTTCCAACTGCTTCGCCAACACAACACGTGGTCCTGAAAAAGCGTCCACTTTCTTCAAAATCTCCATTTTCTGTTCAATAGAAAAACTTCTTCTATCTTTCTTCTCCATTGTACTCCCCTTCTACAACTCGAAGTTTTCGCACAATTCCACCCCGCAATTTACTTAAAATTACTATCACTTTCGCACTATCACAAGCCACAATGAACGCAGTACTGAATGGCTAAGTCTCCCTCAGACCGACGCGACGTGAAAAAATCGCGCTTCTTGCGAGACCGGAAATCGGAAAAACGGCTTGTGTTGTGGCAAGCAAACTGTTGTATATTGCGGGAAAACTGAAATTATACTAACGTAAATGGGGGGTATTTTAACATGATGAATATCGAACTGATGGGACCGACAAGAAATGTTGTAAATGCCGGGAAAACGTAAATTGCGGGAACGTAAAAGCGGGGTTTTACTGTATATGTCATTGGTCCTACAAAAGAAATGTATCAGAATCATTTTCAAACTGAATCCAAGACAGTCCTGTAAAGATTTCTTAATTAAATATGAATTACTGACTGTTGTAGCACTTTACTCTTACAAAGTAATACTACTATTGAGAATCAGAATCAATATTTTGTGATGAATAAAGAGGTACATAACTATCATACTAGAGGACATAGGGACTATCACAGGATATTCATCAACAAGTCTTCAACTAATAAAGATCCTTATTGCATTGCAGCTCAGCTTTTTAATAATCTCCCAGTCACCATAAAATTAGCTGATAAATACTTCAAAACATTGCTTAAACACCATCTTATTGGTGTGTGTCCATATAAGATATCTAAACAGTTTTGACTTTTCTGAAATTAAAAACCATGTAAATATTTAAATTAATATTAGAATTATATAATAATAGTAAATATTGTATTATATGGTTAACATTAAATTTATTTAATTATTGTAAGTTTATTAAACTATTACTGTAAGATAATGTGAATTACACAAATTGTAATTTGTTGTTTTTCACTGATCATAATCTATTTTTAAAATGTTTATTGAACCTTGCATGTTTTTAATCATGTAATTAAATTTTTTTAAATATATAATTTTAGCATATAATTTTTCAAGATAATATAAATTTGTTAATTTATTCTATAAGTGAATGTAGTAAAAAATGTAATTAATTTACTGTAATTTTAAATAATTTTAGACAGACTTTGTTGATCCTATCTGTAAGTCTATAAGCAATAAAGTATTATTATTATTGTTATTATTATTATTATTATTATTACTACTATTATTATCAGATAGAAAATAAGCAAAATGTTTAAAGAAAATTATGCATTGAGCCGCCACCATCAATAATCCCGAAGTTGTAGGCTGATGCCAACATTTTAACCATCTTGTCATAGTCTTCCTCAGGGCTGTTCTGCCTAGTGACCTGCCTTGGCATACCAACCCTGAGGAAGACCACAAGATTGTCAAAATGTTGGCATTAGTCTACGACTTTCGGATTATACCTTATCGTTAATATACACTTGCAAAGTAGGGAATACATTGTAGAGTGTTTACTGCAAGTGCCAGTATTCACCTTTTGAATACATATCCTTCAGACAGGCCATTCAACTCTATGTAGTCTATGAAGGTATTGCTAAGAGAACAAACCCCTATTGAAGTTTGTTGCTTTTTATTGGACTACATTCAGGAATGTCAAAAATGAAAGATTTCCAACTTGTAATTTTGTTCAGTGATGGACGTCCTAGAAAAAATACAAATTGCACATGGGCATAGGTTTTTGCTCAGTATAGTTGAAAACAACTGTATTCTGATGAAACTTTGACAACACATCCCAGCTGGTTTCAAAGAGCTTTAAGAGACACTTCTCAAATGACCTATACCCCAATCTAGAGAGAAAAATAATGAATATGATACTTTTTTTTTTTTTTTTTAAATAATGCTGACATATGGGCTTTAAAAGCCATTTATTATTTTTGATTTGAAGAAATATAATAAATCTGGTGTGTTAGCATTAGAGACTTGAATTCTTCAGGTGTTTTTACTATTTCCTTGTATTGAAGGATTTAAATTGTTATTAATAAACACACTTTGCTTGTATGTTATCTCTTTATTACAACATTTCTGTGACTCGAGTGCAGATATATCGTATTTTGTTCAAGGGGTACATGTTTAATTTACAAAATACTTGGTAAATCTCCCATATTGATGATAAACAGTATTCATGGAATTATTATGAGATAAACGGAAAAGCAATAACCAAAATTTTATGTTCCAACAATGTGTAGGAAAGCATTTAGTAAGATTTTTGTGATTCCTGAGAAATTTACTCTTTGTCAGTTATACCCTTCCAGTGTCTTATAAATTAATTCTCACCTTCTCATTATACTTACTTGTTTCAATTCATGACTAAAAACTGCCGACCTTAAAATTTATTTTAGGTGGATGGCACGCTTCAACAGAAAACACTAATAAAGTAGAAAGATATGATATTCAAACTAATACATGGGAATTCAGAGCTTCAATGATAGAAAGGAGATACAGGCCAGGTAATAAAACACTTGTTTTATTAGTTTAGTTGGTTTTCAAATAAAATGTATGGTGATGTTTCTTTGTTATCTTAATACTTGCAGGAATAGCAGTTTTACATGGCAGAATTTTTGTACTTGGTGGTGAAGAAGGATGGGATAGGTACCATGACACAATTGAATGTTATTTCCCAGAAACGGACTCTTGGCAGACCTTTGGCGACTTGCCTACTTCTAGATCTTGGTTAAGTTGTGTTCCATTACAGGTAAGAACCTTTCTTGAAGGTACTTTGAGGTACATTATTCTATACATGGACTTGATATTTTGGCTTACTTATTATTACTTGAAGTTCTCAATACATTTTCCTGTTTATTGACACTTTTACTTTCTCATATACATACATATAAATGGAGTTGTACAGAGTACTACATATGTACAGAGTACTTTGTATATTCAGAGTACTAGTGCCTAAACCATATGTAGGATTTTTTCCAAAATGAACATTCCTTAGTCAAGCTGGCTTGACTCGAGGCACTGTGATTTTGAAAAACTTCCTTTAAAATTTAGGGATACTTTATATGAAACCCCCCGAATGTTTCCAAAATTTTCTCAAAAATTGCTCAAATTTTTTTTCTTGTAAGAATGGAGTAAAATACACTTATAAAGGTGACATAGGTCAGATTTTAACGGTTAACTAATTTTCAAAAATTGCAAAAGTTTGAATTTTTTTGTGTCTTTCTACAACTAAAAAATTGAAGATATTGAACAGTTCTTTTCTGTAAATGCAATTTATTACCCCTAATGAGTTCTTGTATTAAGGTTGTGTTCATTTTTTTGAAAATTTTAGTAGTTTTTGCACAATATTGCGTGCAATATTGCAATTTTAAAATATTACAAAAACAAGATTTTCTCAAAAACCGCTCAATTTTTTTTTTAACTTTTGTTAGGGATAGGCTAAATGCACTATATGAGATGATATAAATGCCATATTGCTCTGTTCTTTTGTTTTCTTTCAAAAATTACAGAAATGTAATGTTTTTGACTTTCTCACATCATTAAAATGTGCATTAGTGGCAATTTGTTCACATTATTGTATTTATGAGTACATGTGCTTTAAAAAATGTCTTATAAAGTTTCTTGAAAACTCAACATTTTTCTGTTAAAATAAGCTATTTTCAGAAACTATCAAATGCTTTTCTCAAAAATGGCTCCAAATTTTTTCTTCAAACTTTTCCATGAGAGTGCTATTGCAGTTAAAAATGACAAAGTTCATTTTGGGGTATTCTTTTGCTTTTTCAAAACTTTCACAATTTTTTTAAAAATGTCTCTCATGCTTTTAATATGCACATTTCCAGTGATTTGCAAACACTATTGTGTTTGTGAGAAGTGCCTCAAATGACTTTAAATGAAGTTTTTCGAAAACACAAAAAATTTCTGTGAAGAACAGCTTCAAATTTTTCAATGAAAATGAGGTTTTACTCTTTTTTCATATTCTTAAAGTACTATTAGAACTATTAGAAAACTGAAAAATTGAGAAAATGTCAAAAAAATGTACTTTGGGTGGCGATAGATGGCAGCTGACAAGAGGATGGGGCAAGACCATAAAGTCAGTCTACACCTAGGAAATTAGAAAACTTTATTTCGAGAAAGGCTGTGCCATTCTGTAGAACCACTTGTTCTTACTTTAATTTAATATTTTAAGTGTGTGTTCAGATAAATGAGAAAGTCCTTGATAGGTAATCATTTGTGTTACTGCTATGACAGTTCTAATTATTGGTTAATACCAGTCATTGCTACTTGAGTAACTTTCTAAATATTAACCCCTGAAACAGTGGAAAAGAAAAAACAACCTATTCAATGAAGAAATTATTACTGGAGACATTTCAGACATACATTAACATTGTTTCAATACCGTAATTCTCTACAACATTTATATTCCTTCACAATTGTTTTTTGAAGAGTGAAAATTCATTTTAAATCTTAATTTCCAATTCAAATATTTATTAACTGGGATCAGGAAATATGCTCTAAAAGTGAAGTCATATTGTGTTCACTTTCAGACTTAATTAATTTAATTTTTTTTTCTTTCTTTTTTGTCCCCAGGTAAATAAGAATATTCAATGTGATGAATCTTGACGAAAGTCATCAGAAAATGTTTTATTGAACAGAGAACAAAACAATCCATGTCTTCTGAAGTTCTTATGGACTCTTGTATGATAGTGGTGTCATAAGGTAACTGTGCAGAAGATTGGAGTGCCAGAAAATAAAAATATTACAGATATCTCTGCCATTACCGGGCAAGTATTGCAGACTGTCTTGTGTAACCACATGATATGTTTCAGAATGTTTAAATAAACAGTTCTGATTGAAAATGATGTGTATTGTGTGATGTAACGGTTTCAGTGTATTTCATCTTCTGTTATTTGTTGCCTTTAGCTGCATATATTGAATGTACACTTGACAGGAAATGTATTTGTTATGTATGGCCTCATGCTTTAAATTAATTTGAAAATCCATTTTAATTGTCTGCTTGTAATGAATTATTAAATTTTGTAAATAATGCCAATATACTTTACATTGAAAATAGTCGTCTACACCTAGTCGAAAAATGAATTATTTTGTTATGAATCACAACTGTTGTATTGTTTGTTTTAATTTTTTCTCCTTGTGAGATATGTTGATGCTGCTTTGATCAGAAGAAAATCAGTGATTTTCTGATTTCTTCATCAAGGACATGTGTTGCCAAACCCTTGTATGGCATATAACTGAAAATATATGCATGTGTGCCTGTAATGTGAAGTAACGACATTGTGTGTGCCTCATGTGGTCCTATTACTGCCAATGTCTGTCTTCAACTTCTGCACCACAGAAGTTCACAATGTAATAGTAGTCACTTTCAGTGATATGTGTGTCTGTGCAATATATGAGTATTGTACTGTGTGGCAGCTACTGTTTTCCTGCCATTTTAAATGTAGTTTTTGTGTGCTGGAAAATCGAAGATCTGAAAATTTCTGAGAAATTAAATAAAGATATTCTAGCTTTGTGTACCCAATACATGAAAGTGGTTATTTGTTTTATTTGTATTTCTATCTTTTCAATGTTCTACTCTCTACAAATTTGGTTTCTGTGTAAATTTCTTTTAAAATTTGGTTTATACAGATATACTTGGGTTTTTCTAACAAGGCATCTCCAAGATGGAATATGTCACAACTTTTGGGGTCTTTCTCGGTCCTGCTGCAAGATGTTGCATGATTGTGACCATATCAAGCAGTTCTGCAGATCAAGCGATTCTAGTGGCATTACCAAGAAAGACGTGAAAAGTCATACCATTTTCCATCTTGGCGATACTACCCTCAGATGCATCGTTAGAAAAACCCAAGTATAGTGCCATTTATCATACAAACCACTCAAAGTAGACAATTGTCATTGCACACCCAAATGGCAGCAGAAAGTGAAGATGTTGCACCAAGTCACTCAGAATTGATGTTGATAACACTGCAAGCACTGCTTTGTTAGAAGTTGGCTGCTGAAGTGCTTCTTCTTTAGGGTATTTTAGCTCCTGCTCTTCCTTTTGATTAACAATTCCGGAGTTTTGTGAATGCGCCTATGCACACTGCCACTTCTAGAGTTCCAGAAGCCACATTCGCATTTCCGAAACCTTGATAATCATTTGTCACAGGGAAGTGTTTTAATGAGTTCACTTAGATTCCTTGGGTAATAGATATGTGTGGTCTATTGATATTAAAGGGATATAATATTATTCATTGTTTACGTGAATAGCATTCTCAAATTAGTAAATGACAATTAACTTTGTATTAGGTAATTCACTTGTACATTCAGCATAGTGGATTGGAACTGTAAAATTGTACTGTGAATTATTATTTCTTTGTGTGTTGTGCTTCTTACAAAACATTATAATATGGAACAATGTGGAAGGCCTGTGCTCTTCTAAAAAAGTAAAACAAAATAAAATAATTCTCAATTACATTTTCGTAAATTAGTGTAGAATTGTCGGTGGGCCTGGGTTTAGTTTACTGACCTCTGAATCCACAGTGCGCAGGTTTGATCCTGGCCGAGGTGCCTAAGGGCGGAAAATCTACAGTAACCATGTCACTTTTATAGCATGTAAAAGAACTTTGGCAGACACCCGGCAAAATTAAATCCCACCGACAATATCCTGCCTTAACGGGATCTCACTTTCTCCTATTCAGATAGTTCGGATATAGTTAACTGAGACCGACATCTGGCGGAGAAGGTCACTCCTCAGGTGTATCACGGGACCGCCACGAGGCGCGCCTGCTCGTAAGGTCCCCGGACCGTCGTCGGAGGTAGGCTTCCAAGGACGCCTGGGTCGAAAAAGAGGCTGGAATCCAACTGCTTTGAATATCCTTTTTAGGGGTATCACCAAGGATCGCAGGCGATCTATCTATTACTACTAGAATTTTCATTACTGAGGTGTGCAAATAAAATGGTGGTTGGATTTTAAAAAATGTTCAAAGTTATTTTCACTCGTTTGGGGGCAGACACTGTATGATAGTTGTACTGTAGTTTGTCAAAATCATGCACATTTTCAGAACTTGTACATACACTCAATCGCTGTGATATTTCCATTTGTGTGTTCAGCCTTAAACACATTGTATGACAATTGACACATGGTTGCATATGTGTTAGGCAAGTGCATATAGGTTTTAATCCGACGTTTTCTCATAAAAGTACCACCTCATTTTTTGTTACTTTTTCACATACTACACTTCTTGCATGGAATAGGAAAAGTGTAATGCGGCAAAAAATGGCGATTTTTGACTCAAGAAAATCTCGTATCATCTTCCTCAGATTATTGGAAAAGGGGTTAAATCTTGTTCATACATGTAGTGAATTACTAACTCATTCCTCCTCTTCCATCTGTGATCAACACTGGCTCCTAAAACTGTTCAGATTTTTTCCAAAATGTACATTACGCGATCGAACTGACGGAACTCGAGGGCCTACGAACGTGAAACATTTTGCTTTTGGGGGGTACTTTGCATGAACCCATAACATTTTCAAAGTATTCTCAAATGCGGCTCCAGATTATTTCCTCGGACAAAGGGTGCTTAAAAAATGGCGCAAGTTTAATTTTCGTTGAAATTCTAAATTTTAAAAAATTGCATGAGTTCAATGTTTTTCGGCATCAACCACAATATTGAAGATAAGACTAATTTTCTCAAAAACAACTTGAAATATTTTCTTTAATTTTTTTCTTTCGCGAATACAGCAATGTACGCTTATAAATATGGCGCAGGTCCCATTTTCAATGAACTCTGTTCTTCAAAAATTTCCAAACTACAATACTGATTATAGGATTTATTTCTTTTGTTTATGAGACAGAAAACTGCGTATGACGTGCTATGGGGCAAAGTGAATTGTGTGCACATTTTCAAAATTCTGTGATTCCTACATTAAGTCATATACTACTTGAATTTTGAAGGGGGGAAAAAAAGGGCTCCCATGTAATAAAATCTATTTGCAAGGATTAATAAGCAATAAATTTTGGGCTCTTATCCATCATGTCCTTCGTCAAGGAATAATACTTCCTGTCATGACAACATGGAAACAATAACTTGAATAATTGTATTTCCCACTGAATTCTAGAAGACGTGTACAGAAAATGAAGTTACATTTATGTCCAGAAGCAACACAAGGGGCCATTTCAGCATTTGCTCAATGGATCAGGGAAACTGGACGATAAACCTGATCGAGAAGGGGGTCATTGACCCAGAAGCTGCGATACAATACTTGTTACATATTGTTTAGAATTATACAGTCCAATGGTAAATAATACATTAAATATCACTGTTAAAATTAATGTTACTTTCCTTGTGATGCTCAGTATAGAAACAGTTATGCAGCAGAAACGATTTCACTTTGGATTTAAACTTTTCTATCGAATTTAATGGTTTAATTGATTAATTCTTATGAAGTTATTTTTATATATATGTTTTTTCTTATGAAATTATGTTAATTCTTTATGAAAAATGTTAAAAAAATGTGGTCATGTACTTTTTAAAGTGGTTTTCGCGTAATGTTCGCTTGAACGGACAATTTATATATATATATATATATATATATATATATATATATATATATATATATATATATATAAACTACTCGAAATTCTTTCTTCCATTAAAGTTAAGGACGCTTAAAAATGTCGAAGGTCTCATTTACATTGAACCCGAAAACTAGAACGTTACAAATGCGAGAAAGTACGTGCTGTTATAGGACCACTAGTACCTGTTTGGGGCAAATTGCTGAGTGAAATTACTTTTTAACGAATTAACCAAATTAGTTTCAGGTTTCATATGTACAACACTAACTACATGGAATTCATATTGGGGTCTTGGGGAATATTCTAGCGGCCGATCGATTATTTTCTGTGGTTTCTCCGGTAAATACCAGGCAAATACCCGAGCAGTATCGTAACAAACATGTCACGGACCGCCATGAGCTTTCCTTTCTTATCCTTGCCGCGATGGCTATGTAGGATGTCTCTTCGTCGAAGAGAAACAGTGTTTGAATATACGAAAAAAAGGTAAGATGTGACATTTGTGATCCGAAAAGGGGGAAATACTGACACAAGTGTGTTACTCTTGCGCGAAAAAATATAGTTTACAGAGTTTAAATGTTCATTTTTTATTGCTCGTGATCGTAAAACATTCAATAAAATTTTATAATCAGATGTATATAATGCCGTACAAAAGCCATGATGCTAAAGTATAGTGTAACGGTCGACGAGTCCAATGGACTCACCCCTTTAGAGACGCTACGCGTGCACAATATTGTTCATAAAGGAATGAAGAAGGAAAGAAAGGAGCACGCTAACTATTGCGTTATCTTGATCTAAAGTATTGAGGAAGTCTTCCAATATTTCAAAGTTTGAATTTTCCCCGTTTTCTTCGTGTCGTTGAAGGGAAGAATCGTTCACTGATTCACGATACGTGTCCTGCCTATTATAGTCACTTTCGCTGGAGATGTCCAGATAGACGTCACAAAGTCTGGCGGGAAAGCGTTGGGTGGTAAGCTTCGATGAGCGCGTAAGCCTTTCGTAGATCATTAGTAAGATTTTGGCTGTATTATGCAGTTGCCGAGGCTTGTGTTTCTTGTCTTGTTTATTATTTACAATTATATTTGCTCCCTTCCAGTATGTTTTGGTTCTCGCCGCTCATCTTCTTCACAAATTTTATTTAAAGAAGCACTTTTCCATCAGACATATATCAAGTTACTAGGTTTTCATTTTGAAAATAGTTCGAAGTATTGTCGTGACCTTACTGATGATGCTAAGGTGCTACTTTATAATAAAATGGAATGTATGAAAGATTTGGATCCGCCTTTCATCGGTTAAGGGCCAAATCCATGAATTTCGGGCCCATGTGTTATTCCAGTAGAAAAAAACTTCTTTCATGTATTTTTATGAACTGATAGCTTAAAAACATTATAAAATTGCATTAATTCAGATCATTGAGAGAAATGTCATGTCAATGAAATGTCAATACATTCCTCTTTAATTTTGGGGAGGGGATCCAGAAAGTTCGTAAAGCTTCCCAAAAAATGTTCGTTTTTTTTTTTTTAAATTTGTTGCGTCTATTTTGATGCAACGCGTCTCCAAGCCCCTTTAGGGCGTTGAGCGCTTTGCGCTTCTTGGAGTAATCCTCCCATTAGAGCGCTTTTTTTTGGAGTAATCCTCCGTTAATATTGTCTGTCGCGTCTCGTCACAGTCGGTTGTCAAGAGGACCCCCAGGTAGCATCTCCGCGTACGCGCCTCATACCGCGCGCTCCTGCGTCACTACCCAGCGGCCAGAATTAGGAAGGAATAAGGATAGGGGTAGGGTTTAGGACACTTCACAGAGGTTGGCCTAGCCCTTGTGAAGCAGCCGAACTCGTTTTGTTGGAACAAATTTCACATGAGATTCGACGGGAATCGAACCCGGACCTCAGTGGTGAAAGGCTTGCGACTTTGCAATGAGCCACGAATTCAGCTGTTTTTTACAGAGTGGAGGAATCATAAACACTAACTTTACCAAACTTTGATTTTATTTAACTTATTCATTTTTCAATGTATTAATTATAATAAGTATATGGTTACTTAAAAATTAAATAAATATTAAAATTTTGGTTCATTAAAAAAAATTGTGAAGTTTTCTGTGACGCAAACTTTGTGGGTTGAATTTCAGTATTAGAGCCACGTGTTTGCTATATTACTTGTGTTATCCCTAATGCCTTTTTTGCATAAAAATTGCAGTATTTCAAGTCACAAATTACCATCAGATCAAATTCCGATTAAAAAATAATGTTAATATTTTTTATCAAACGTTATATTTTCAATGTCTTTGGTTTGCCAAGTGTGAATAAAAAATTGTTGCCTGTCTTGCGATACAATTAGTACATATTAATTTTTAACCTTGGTGGCAGAAGTAAACAGTAGGTTTGGTGAGCTACGTAATATTTGGGCTTAACTTTTTGTGGATTGGCTCATACAGATTATGATGCTGTGTTTGTGCAACACGTTCAAGCAACGCATGTATATGACAACTAATTAATTGTGAAAACTGTGTCCTTTTTAATGGGTTGTTTACATTATAGAAAAAGCCTCTGGATGGCTCATGGGCAGCGCACTAGCTTCCCGTGCTGTGATCCCGGGTTCGATTCCCGGTCGAAACCAAAATAGAGTTGTAGCTTACCTTTAAAATCGTCCCAATTTTTGTAGCTGCGTGACGAAGAAAAGCTCAAGCAGGCGGATCTTTTGCTAGTTACAGCGAAGAGAATACGTCATGTTCGCTTCATGTCGCTCTTACCCCCAAGCATGGGAATTTAACTAGGCCCAGCCAAAGGCGATATCGGTTACTGGCCGGCGAAGTCGGACTACCGACCCAATAACGCCAAATACATACATATATTATAGAAAAATGTGAAAAATCTCCATACATTTTCTGGTAAAACATCTGAGAATGATAGGAAAATGGTTAGATATTTAGATGTTTGAATTGTGAATTACAAAGATAGTGGTAGCTACTATTGACTTGAAATAACTAGTGTCTAAGTTTTCTCGCTTCAAAACAGAAATCTACTTTTGTTCTCTTTGTTCCGAGGGTTTTATAATTTTACTTTCCTGATTTCTGGGAACAGTAGGGAATCTAAAACTTACTCTGTTTCTCCCACCTCCTTTTGTTCAGTCCATTACCGCACACAAGTTAGTTATGTTAAAAATAAATTATTTTTGAGAACAAAGAACATCTCACTTCGAGAAAGTGTACCTACACGAAACAACGTTTTAAGACTATTATAGGCAGAAGAAAACCTCCCACAAAGAATGATATCGACACACTAAAAGAAAATCAAAGCATAAATCTTATTTTAATCATTAGCTCGCAGCATCCAGCATATGCAACTTCCAACCCAGATGAAGCTCTAAAAGTCACGTGTTCTAGACATCTCCATAGATTGTGTGCTATTTTCGATTGTAAGATACCTTGCGAACATTAAACGAATCCAAGTGTCACCGACTGTTAATTACGGCACCTACTCAGACTTTGAAGTTTGGAATGAATATATTTAGTTCGTTCAATATTTATTGGGACTCCCCTTACAAATTTTGAAAAATTGTAATTTGACATGTGTGTCGATGTACGGATGAAGTAGACTATAGTAACTATTTACAGCCACGAATTGATATTGCTGCTTCCCATAGGAAAGTCATTGCAGTAGTGCATGTTCCGGTTTGCAAGTAAGCTGGTGGACATCGATAAGACAACATAGAAGCAGACAAGCGTGAGCAACGGTGGACGGTGTGCTTTCTCTGGAGGGAAGAAGTGATTGCTTCTGACCATATGTGGGAAGTAATCACAAAGTTGCAGATCCGTGTTTCGTTGAGTATCAGAGTTCAAAGACGGCAGGAACTGTGCTGAAAAACGCAAAAGCATTTCGTGTCCACCAACAGCACGTCAACCAAACAATGCCCAGTGCGTCAATGTTTTGATAATGACAAACAGGCCGATCACGTTCAATGAATAAGAGAAGACCATAGGTATATTACGGGGACTTTCAACTCCATCATTCATGGGGATTTAAAGATGGTGTGTGTACAATGGGTACCCCATACTCTTACCATTGCTCATAAACAGAAGCGTGTGGAGATGTGCCAACAGTTGGTCAAACAGTACCGTGCGGATACAGCTGAGTTCTTTCGGCGTCTGATCATCGTTGACGAGTCAGGGTTCTTCTACGAGACTCCAGATCCTCCGTATTTGCCAGATCTGGCTCCTAGCGACTGTGTCCTATTCGACGTAATGAAAGAGGTCTTGCGAGGTAAAAAGTTCACCGCCAATAACGAACATCATGCAGTTGTCCAACAGTGGTGCCGGTATACACCCAAAAAATGGCTTGCTACGCAAATACGTAAGCCGCCAGTATCACGACAAAAGTGCTTCGATATTGCCAGCGTATACCTGTAATATAATATGTCAGGTATTTAACTAAATACACCAAGTTTGGATCTGAATTGTATGTTTATTTTGCTTCTATACAAAACACTGTACTGCTTATACTCACGCGGTAACAGCTACTGGCCGCCAAAGAATACTATGCCATATTTTAAGCGTCCTCTGCCCTTACCGTGGAAAATATTTAAAGAAAAATTTGGTGAAGTTTTAGAGATTTTTTAAAATTGAATCGGTGATTTTAAAAGGGAAATAAATCTACCTTTCTTTGTAAAAGGGGTTGAGATATACATTTTCTTTGTTATTCTTCAAACTAAGAATCAGTGTAAAAATGGAACTTGTCCAGCTTAAAGTATGTGTTCTATTGCCAACTAAAAATTCTAATGACTGAAAAAGAGAAAGAAGTCCAGGACTAGTTTCTGATGCTCAGACAATTGGTATTATCTGCTAGGAAACGCCTAAGTGGATTTCCTGTAGTGAGCTGATGATACCGACAATTGATGAATATGATTTCTACGACGTGTGTTATAATTATAAATTGCATGAAAATATGTTCCCACCGTTAAGTAAGTCAGATTTGACAAATATTACATTTTCGTAAATAAATAGGCAAGGCAATGGTAAGATTCCAAGCTCAATGAAAAGAGGCTTGCAGGGATCACGTGGATGGCACTTTTTCATTATTATAGTAATTTTCTTTTGCAATTTAAAGGTTTGGGTATTACAAGAGGAGCTTCCCCAGAATATTATGCCATATCTCAGGTGGGAATGTACATTTGCAAAATACACGCAACGAGCTGCATGAAGACTGACAGAATTAGAAAGAATTATGAATGCGTAACATAATGGACATAATTTAGTGTTTAATTCTGTTATATATACATTCCATTTGAGGTTTGACTGAATTGAGGTACCCATAAATTTTGTTATTTAACATCAGCTAATTGCATATTGTTCATTTTCAACGGAGCGTGCGATTGTCGACTTGAAATGCAAAATGCATTGAAACCGCTTTTCCTTCGTTAACTATTAATTTCTTATTACGAAACCGATTTGAAACTTCTGAAATTGCCGATGACACAAAGAACATTCATGTCATCGGCAAAAAACGGTTCTTCCATTTTTAATAAAGGAGGGCATAACTTTTACCTATAACAGAAATAGAATTGGACCTCGGATCAAACCTTGCGGGACCCCATGGCTCAATTGGAAAGATAAGTAAATAATGTCCTTTCGTGCCAGTATAGTATTTTTACTCTTAGATTTCGATGTTTAAGGTACGATGTTATCCAATCTAGGGCAATACCACGGATTCCATGTGAAGGTAATTTGGAGATGTTAAGGTCAATAACGTCAATAGATTTCGAAAGATCTAAAAATATTCCAATAGGTGCTTCATTTTGGTCCATTAATGATGCAACATTTTTAAGTAAAGAAAAATGGCAGTTTCCGTATATTTTGATTTTCTAAAACCGTGTTGTGAGTCTGAAAACGGTTTGTTTTTCCTGAGAAAAGTTTCCATTCGAGTATAGAAGAGCCTCTCTAATATTTTTGAGAAAACTGACAAAAGAGAAATTTGCCGATAATTTTGAATTTTCTTTTTGTTCCCTTTTTAAAAAGTGGCTTAATTTTCGCTGTTTTGAAAATATCTGTGAATATTCCTATGCTTAAAGGAGCATTGAAAATGTGAGTTAACGGGTATATAAAGGTAGGCGAACAAGTCTTTAGAAAAGTCGGAAATTCATCTAAACCAGATGAATGTTTATTTTTTAGTTTACTGATTTTAGTTTACTGTTTGAAGATTTCGTTTAAGAAGTTTCGGAAATAAACATCGTGTCAGAATTTTTTTTTGAAGCATATGATATTGAGTTTTGTGTCCCTTCGTGAGATCAGCCGCAATTCTAGAAAAGTGTTGGTTGAAGAGATTTGCAACATTTTCCGGATTACTTGCTTCTCTTTCATTATGCTTTAAAACACCATTCTCTACAAGATATCGAGATGATGTGTTTGATTTTTTTACGATATTTCACATTGCTTTAGGTTTGTTATTAGAGTTCGAAATATTCTCATTATTTTTCATTACTTTTGCCTGAACTATTACTCTCCTTAAAATTCTTTTATATTCTCGGAAGTAGACGTGGAAGCCGGATGATTCGTCATTATGTTCGGAAATAAAGTAAAATTATGTTTGTTTTTACACGATGTTCTATTTCCTGGTGTGATCCTAGAATTACTTTTCCGTGAAATGTTTAATTTTGTCTTTTTAAGAGGAAAGCACGCGTTAAAGTGAAATGAAAGTTTTGAGAAAAATAAATTGCTGTGTACCACAGCAAGTGTGCCCCGTGATCTTGTGGTGGGCATACTGTACCAGGCAGTGTAGTTGCGGCCCACTGTGGCCGCTGCAGGGTTGCGCCGCGGGGCGCGACCAGGGTAGGAATGAGTAGTTCCGAATGACACCACCAGGAGCAGGGAGAGCGACGGCGCTTTACCGTGGGCACCGGACCGCGTCGGCAACGCGGTCTCCGAAGGGGCACCTCCCCTCGATTCCCCGCCACGGAGGGGGCAAGTGAGAGACTCGCCCTGGTGCCTCGGGGCGTATATAAGGGCCCCGGGCCGGGGCGGTAGACAGTGACTGTTTTAGAAGCTGATAGAGTGCCTAGTGTGAGTTGGAAGTGCTTGTTGACATGTGCGTGCTACGGTAGTGATTCTCCGGCGGATTGTAAATTTGCTTCGAATAGGTACATCTCCTGGAACTTTGTTTTTTGACCTGGCTGTATTTCTGGACTAGATTTTTGGGTTGTGGTTTGGTTATAATAAAATTGTTTATGAAAAAACTGTTGTCTTTTGCCTTGATTTCCTTGTACACAACATAAATTATATTTTTATTTGTATCAACCGCTGTATAAACTGCGTGTCATGATTCCTTCATTAAGTAGCCCGTAAATAATTGAATGTTAACTTGAGTGAATGCTCTGCACATGCGTGTATTATTTATTGTATCAGTGTTCATGTTATTAGTAATTGTAAGAATTTGTGCGTCGTGGTCACTGTAATCTAGATTATTCGTTATTTCATATCTAGTTGTGGTTTAGTTGATTTTAATTTGATCTAATGCTATTTGTGATTTAAATGTATTCCGTGTAGGTACATTCACTATAATATCTAAATTAAAAGAATGAAGTAAATTGAGAAACTTCTCTTATTCGTAGGATTCGCTCAGAAAATCAATATACACATACAGCAATGGATTTTAAAGAGAGATTGATTCTCTCGCTCTACAATAAGATCCTGCAAGGTAAAAACTAAGAATTTGGACTGTGTTTAGATCATTTTGAGACAACCAATGTTCTGTAAAGCAAAAAACAAAAACGTAATGCTGTCTCAATAAATTCAGTTTTATTTGAAAGAGATTGCACATTATGATTCAAATCTTTTGCATGTACCTACACGAATGTTTTTTTCTACATCTGACTGTACTTGCTATTTATCTCATTTTTACCTCGAGTGCTTAGTTGAAGGAAGTATCCGGTCCCAGCAGTGATGGGCAGTGAGGATGGAAGGGCAAGAGATCTAGAGAAATGAATAGTGAGAGAAGTAGTACAAGGATTGGGTCCAGGGGATTAAGGTAATTGGGCTAAAGGGTCCCGGAGGATAGAAGAGAACTAGGAGATAAGGGTGGGGTTGGGTCGTTGGCAGGACACTGCCGAGGTTGTGAAAGGATACGTTTTGCAAGCTCGCAATCAAGTACATGTTTTTCGACAAGGTTCAGATGAAGACCATGCCGAGTGAAGTGTTTTTCTGTTAAGCTCAAATTATTTAGCATGTGGGCCTCTCAGATGCAGTTTCAATTGGATGTTTGCGTGTCTAATTTCTGTGTACAGTGTTTGTTGTGCCAGAAGGGCAGAGTCGAAACTATAATGTTCGTGTTTTGGGCGGCACGTTGTAGTTTGTCAACATGTTGCTCAGGTGTAAAGTGACTACCCAAATTGATGTTATTCTGCTCTCCTATGATGATGACTCTATCCCGTTATGTGAGAGTTTTTGTGTGGGCGTCCAAATCACTAGTCACGTCGGCAAACCTCCCGTTAGGTTTAAACACACCCGTGAGAGAGAAATTGGACGGGAGTTTCCCATGGAGCAGGGAAGAAACTTGTCACCCATGCTTCAGGACAGCAGTAATAGACACTGAGGACATCGTAGACTTCAAAAACTGGTGTTCGAACTATTTTAAGAAGACAACCAAGTCTCTTGTTCGTCCTGACAGTCCTCCTGGTGTGACTATTTCCATGTAAAGCAGCTAACGTATGATAGAGAATATTTTGGTTACCTCGTGGCACGTAATTACATGTATTGTTGTGCTTATGAAGTACTCATTCACGCTGGCAACAGGACGGCACGTCCAGATTTGCCATTCAAGAAAATGTATGTTTCAACTGTTCTTCCAATCAACGGAAAGAAAATAAACGACGTTCAAAATACATCCTACATGAATAGGAAAGGAATGGAAATACATCCCACATAGGAAAGGAAAATACATCCCACATGAATATCTTCATTTCTACCAGAAAGTTTTGATATAGCCACAGACTCAAGTGAAAATCGATGATGAGTAGATGCGGATATTATTAATTTAGTATGAATATTTTCGTGTCCATATAGCACAATATGTGAACTCTCATCACTTCATATTGAATACATAATTTTATGGTTTCATTTGTCCAAAATTAAAGAAATATAAATTATTTTTTAAATATTCCATAATAATTTTTTAAACTTAAGTTCGAGGTATAAAACTGTTCAGAAATGTAAGTTTGATGTTGTGAAGTATCTTAAGCAAATCAATAACAACTAGTTCTACAACCTTAGTGTAAAACATAAATGTCCCACATGCCACCTGTGGATGTTATTAAGTTTGTGTTCTCTGAACTATGGAACCAGAACTTATTCTTTTTTAAAATCATATATACAATTACATTTACTTATAACAATGTGTAGAGAAGCCCGTGTTGAAACATGTTCAGGTCTGGAAGGAGCGGCAAGAAGATAGGTCTAAAGGGTAATGTAGTAAAAAAAACAACGTTCATAAGAGTGGCAAAGGAGATCGATAATAATGAATTATTATCCACTTATATAATAGGAGATTATTAGTTTCAACAATGTAACAATGTTTCATAATTTGAAACGAAAATAAATACTTAACTAATATCTATGAAGAAATTCAGGAAAGAATTAACGAAGAAAATAGAGCAACATCTGTTTTGGCATTCACAAACACTTTAGATCCTAGTTGATTACAAAGAAAGAAAATTCAGTTGTGAAGAACACTTCGATTTTTTTAAACTGATCCCATTTTCGGCAAACTCGATGTATTTTCAAAAATTAACATTACAAAAGTACAATATTGATGATAGAGATTTTTTCAATGAAATCTGGTCAGCAATACATTTTGGGCTCTTATCCATCATGACCTTAGGCAAGGAATAATACTTCCTGCCGTGACAACATGGAAACGATAATTTGAATAACTATATTTCCCACTGAGTTCTAGAAGACGTGCACAGATGATGAAGTTACATTTATGTCCAGAAGCAAAACAAGGAGCCATCTCAGCATTTACTGAATGGATCAAGGAAACTGGACGAAAAACCTGATCGAGATGGGTTTCATTGACCCGGAGGGTGCGGTACAATACTTGTTATAGGTTGTTTACATTTATACAGTCCAAATGGTAAAAAATACATTAAATATCATTGTTCAAATTAACTTTCCTTGCGATGCTCAGTATAGTATCTAATTGTACAGAAACAGTTATGCAGCAGAAACGATTTCACATGGGATTTAAAATTTTCTATCGAATTTAATTGTTTAATGTCATCTGGCAATGTGTTGTAAAATAATGAACGTGTATTGTATGTGAATTTTTTCTAATGAACTGTTGATACTGTCACCTGATGAATATGATTTCTACGTCTAGTGTTATAGTAATAGACCGGCATTTTCTGAAAATATATTCCCGCCCTTAATCAATTCGTTTTTGACAAAAATCAGTGATTCGTAAATCAACAGACAAGGTAATGGTCAAATTCCTAGATTAATAAAGAGAGGCTTACAAGAATCAATGAGTGGGATTTGATTATTATTCGTACAATTCTTTTTTGTAATCTAAAAGTCTGGCAGCTATAAGATGTATTCCCCAGAATATTATACCATATCTCAGGCGGGAATGAACATTTTCGAGATGTACACGAGCAGTATGAAGGCTGACTGAATTTGAAAAAATTCTGAACGCGTAGCACAATGAACTTAATTTTGTGTTCAATTCATTTGTTCCATTTGATTTACTGAATTGAGAGACAAAATTGTGTTGCCTTAACATCAGTCAATGGTACACCGTAAATTTTCAATGAAAATTGTTTATTTGAAATGGAAAACTGCATTAAAACCTTTTCTTTTCAGTTATTATTAATTTTGTATTTAGAAACCAATTTGAAACATCTGATATTGTACTATTTACGATTTCTTCATTGCAAAGAATGTTCGTACCATCCGCAAAGAGAGCTGTTGTCGGCTCGGTGGCCGAGATCGCCGAGGTGGCAGTAGTGTCGTAGTGATCTCGGACCGAAGGGTCGCGGGTTCGCGTCCCGCCTCGGGCATGGTTGTATTTGTGTTCGTCCTTTCACCCCTTATCATCATCAAATCGTTTCATCCTCATAGTACCATACCGTTAACAGCAATACTGGTCGCTAATGACCTAAGATGTTGATGCGACCTTAAATAACCAAATTAAAAAAAAAGAGAGAACTGTTCTTCCGTTTAGAGTTGTCGAGGGCATAACGTTTACGTATAGTAGGAATAGAAAAGGTCCTAAAATGGATCTCTGAGGGAATTCACATGCAATTGGCAAAGAGTCAGAAAAGTATGTACATGATGTTCCATCACTTCCATTTTTTCTTCGCTTATTTTTAGGTCATTTCTTTCCGACCAGTCTGCTATGCTGTCCAAAGATTCTTGCAAGTCTTCGCATCATCTGGCGGTGATCGCAATATCGTCTCTATAAATGTAAATGTTGGTGTTGCAATTGCTGACTTGTGTTACGTCTGCTGTTGCTATGTTAAATAGGAGCGGGCTTGTTGGGTACCCTTGAAGCACTCCGTTGGTTGGCACCATTGCTGCTGATTTTGAAATGTCTTGAATTAATATGCTAGTGTTTGACAGGATATACCTCATTGTGGGTCTTTCCTTTCATGGATTCTAGCTTCTGGGCTAGCAGTTCGCGATTGAGCAGGTTGAAGGCTTTTGAAAAGTCTATAAACACTACATGTAGCTTTCCACCCTACATGTAGCTAAGTATACGAGTAAGTACCTTGAATAGGCCGCATTCCAATGCGATCCCTCGATATGCATTCATATCTCCTATGTCTCATTTGCCTTTATACAGCATTTTTCCAGTGGATATCCTCCAACAATCCGCAGTTTTCCTTTTTAATGCACTCATACAGTAGAGATATCCGTGTCTCTTTGAAAATTGGTGCCGCCTCTCTGAGGTGTTCATTGAAGGTGTTGTCCGGATCGCAGCCTTTTCCGTTTCTTGTGCTGTTTATTGCGCCATATAATTCTTTCTTTGTTATTGGCATGAGATCGGTGGGTTCTTTCTTACTGCTTTGCGGGCGCGTCTCTTAGGCTTGGATTACTTGCCGCACGTGAGTTTCTCATGTCTGAATGGCGATGTCCCTTGGAAATTTTGGTTTCTTCGGATTCAAAATTTTGAAAGGTTGTTCCTATGCTTCTTTAAGTTTTCTTGTATTCAACATTTCCTGGTATTCCATTTTCTTCTGCTTGACTAGTTCCTTATGTAGTCTGCGCGATTTCGCCTGTAACAGTCTTCTTCAAGCTATGACTTCGCTTTGCGGCGCAATGATGTAGCATAGTTTATGGAATTTTGCATTCGCTGGTTTAGGTTATTTACTGCCTCATTTATCTTCCCATCTTGGATGAGCAGCATGATGCTGTCGAGGTTCCCTTCTTGTAGTTTCCCTGTATCTATTTTCATTGTATGACGAGGCGATGTTGGTTCCTGTTGGATATTTTGATGTGTCAAGATGAATCCGGTGTCGACAGGTAGATGTTTCCCGACTGCCACAGGGAGCATCTTAATATGTATTGGTCTTATTGCCTTCTTCTTTGTGAACACGAGGTCAGTAGCGCTTCTCTCATTTGGGGCTATATACGTGATCATGTCATCTTGGTTTACTAGGGTCAGTCCTTCTTCCAGTGACCTGATTACCAAATTCGTCTTGTGCCTTGGTATGTCGATCCTGCAATTTAGGTCGCTCGCAAGATGGGGTCTGCTTTTCCTACGATGTTGTATATTTCCTCTACAATTTGGTTTTATGGAGTGTCCGGTTGGTCCTATATATATATATATATATATATATATATATATATATATTGTGACGCAACGCTTTATCAAACGGACGGCGGCGGCGTGGGTAGGGGCCGTCCGCGGTTGGTCATCGTATATATATAGAATCTGAAAGTTAAAAGGAAAAAAAAAAGTGCAATGTTACGAAAAACAAACAATGACATTTAATGAAAACTGTAGTACACAGGCATCTGCAAGTTTCTAAACAAACACAAAAGCAACAGCACAGAAATAATGTCACAACAGGTACAATTGTTGGCTGCCTGTACCCAAATACAAGAACAAAAAACAAGCAAATCAACAAAGAAGTACTGTTTCTAGAACTATTCTGAGAATTATAACCATCTAACATCCTTTTAAAAAAATGGAAAATCAAATTATTAACTTTGAACAAATGATTAAGTCCCTTGGAATTAATATTATCATTCCAATTAATTTATACAACACTTATGTTCCTTCACTCCAAAACAATTCAGATTTATACATTCCTCATCACGATTCCCTCATTTCAATAATAAACTCACATCCAATCACGATCAACACACAGCAACAGAACTTTGATTTCCAATGTAAACTTTAGAATAAACATTCCGCTTATTTTTCAATAATAATTTCACATCCCATTTTGATCAACACGGCAATAGAAATTTAATTTACAATATAAACTTTAGAATAAACATCCTACACCATTTCTCCAGAAATTGTATAAAAAATATTCATGACTGACAAAGTTTTCTTATACCTTTTGATAAATACTCAAGAAGTAGGGTGTATCATTACCCAAAGTTTTAATGATAATACTAGTTCATTACCATACAAGTAATCATTGCAACATTTTCTTTCTCTTTATCCTGCATGGTCACATAGCATTCCTGCTACATGCTAATTCTACCTGCCATGAAATCACACCATATTAATTATGATCAGAAGGAAATCATGAATAAACATTGTAATGAAACGTTACAGACATCAGTAAAAATAACTAACTGTCCTCCCACTGAGCTAATATTTTTCAGAATCTGTGGTATTAGACAATCTCCACTAAGATACTACATTACCACAGAAATTGCAAAGTCTCACTCCCAAATTGACCAAAATTAACAACTCTTGTCATATTCCTTATCTAAATGATAATATTGGTTCATTACCATACAAGTAATCATTGCAACATTTTCCTTCCGCTTTATCCTGCATGATCACATAGCAATCCTGTTACACGCTAATTTCACATGCCATGAAATTACACCATACAAATTGTAATCAGAAGAAATTCATGAATAAACATTTTTCTGAACGTTGTGGCAGTAGAAATAGCAGTGTAACTGCCCTCCTTCCTCTCAGCTATTTTTTCACAATCTGTGATATTGAACAATCTTCAATAAAATATTGCACTACCGTAGAGAAACTGCAGAATCTCACCCCCCAACTTGACAGAAATTAACAACTCTTGACACATTCCTTATAGTACGTAAATTGCAATATAAGTTACAAATAGAAAGCACATTATTGTCAACAGTACCAGTTAATGAAAGTGAAAGTTCACCTTTCTTCGAGCTCTTTTCGGTTCACAATCCACATATGCATATTGGTGATTGAAAATTGATACATTAATATGCATAAATTCATTTATCAGTCTCTTTAAGTCCTCAACTTAAAATAATGCAACAGAACATCTTGTATTTAAAAGAATATACACATCCGGCAAAAGAACAGTCAGAATAAGTCACTTGCCACTTCAAATGCCAGGACTCTCACCTACAATACTTTCACAATTCCAAATTGGACTACTGCAACTCAATTTAAGGAGAGATTGATCCTCTAACCTCACGCCTACACAATTCCACTATACAACCGTTAATTAAATGCTTTATTAGCACTCACATTAATCAGTTAGGACTCCAGTTCACTCAGATCCCCTTCCTTCGTGCATTAAAAGTTCCACAACAAATTCAAGTACATTAATTTTTCATGTTACCTCCTCTCATGTTTTGCGGTGGCGAGCTACATCCCATATACCACCAACACAGCTCTGCTCCACACTCCCGACTCTCACCACTCCATTCTCTCCGGTCGCTTGCTCACATCATAAAGACCGGAGCTTTTTGGGCGCACGCAAAGCATCGACACTGTCCTCTACACCAGCGAACTCTGCTTGGAACCCTCGAGACTTAAGGCCCCCGGCATGGAGCGCGCATTTCAAACTACCCCGCTGCTCGCCTCCCTCGCAGCCAGGCATCGCTGTAGCCCATACTTGGACGGGGCGTTATAATATAATATATATATATATATATATATATATATATATATATATATATATATAAGAGAGAGAGAGAGAGAGAGAGAGAGTTATTGTGCATATCCTTGTGTAGATCATTTGAATGTGCTCAGAGGAGGCAACAATATAAACAACCAAATAAAAGGACATAGCTCTCACAAAAATAAGTTGACATTTACATGCAGTGCCGGAACGTGTTGAGCAAACACGGCATCATAATATGTAATAATAATAATAATAATAATAATAATAATAATAATAATAATAATAACAACAACAACAACAACAACTTTATTAATGTGTCGAGACTCGGACCAACAGGCCCGCTCTTGTCTAACCACGAAATACATAAATTTATAGATAAAAATTGAAAGATTATTCAGAGATACATTTAGTAAATAAAAATAAAATACAGCTTACAGATGTCATGCCCCTGGGCTCACAAACGCGACAAGAATACAACGTCCCAGCATTTGCCTTAAGCGGTCGGGGAAACCAGGGAAAACGTGTGCATGCTCTTTAACATTGAGCAAAAAAATAATATATTTAAAATAATTTTAAAAACAAAGAACATTAATAACACTGGAAAACTCTAAAGGTGTGCTCGAAAATAAATTCCGAAAGATATTAATTTAGCAATACGCATCAAATATTAACAAAAAATCTCAAATACATTAATGAATCATAAAAAAATACGAGAATGCACACAACCGTCCGGTCAGGACGACGGCTTATGGCCGCTTTTAGTTTACAACGCCATGTACTAGGGGAAAAGACGCATTCAGTCGGACCCATGACGAGTTAAACAATAATGAATTAGAAGTTACTAGTAGATAACACAAAAAAACCGTCCAAATCTATAATAGACTTAATTTAAACTAATAATACTATTGTTAATTAAATTAAGAACTAACTTAAGAAATCAAAGAAAAGAAAAAACTGTTAAAAATGCCATTTATAAAAATTACCTTTATCTTACAATTTTGAACTAACTTAAGAAAATACAAGAAATGGAGAAAAAACTGTTAAAAAGCGATATAAAATATTATTTACTTTACAATTTTGAAAAATTTAATACACACCTTCACATCATACAATATCAGCTCAGAAAAAAGAGTATTTAAATGTTTTTTGAATGATCGCAATGATGGAGTTTTACATTTCCTAACATTTACTGGAAGGCTAGTCCACTCTCTGGTCGTTAGGAATATTGCATAGCAAATATTTCTCGAATCTTCTTGTTTTAAGAAAGAAATTTTATGAGAGAGGTAAGTAGGTAGGTACACCCGTATTTAATATTTTGTAGAAAAGTCACAAACTATGAAACATGCGTCGGCCTTTCAAGTATTCCGATATGTGATCATACTTTCTAATATTATATTGAAACCTAACACATACATTTTGAACTCTTTGAAGAGCTTCAGCGGTTAATTTCTTTTTCGATGCCGTACACAATGTCATAGTAATCAAGCAGGGTGAGCAAGAGGGGTTTTACTAGAACTTCTTTGGTTTGTGTGGAAGGTATTTGTAAGCACATTTGAGCGAGTACATTGAAGCACTTTGCGGCAAGTGTCCCGAACATGAGGTTCCCAATTTGGGAATTTATCGATGATCAGACCGAGATTTTTAACTTGAGAGCATAGAGGAACAATAGTGTTATCCACTACGATATGAGGAATATTCGTATTTAGATTTTGAAGTGCTTTATGGGACCAACAGGAGCCAATTATAATTGATTAAGGTTTTAATGGATTTAGCTTAAGGCTGTTCCTCACTGACCATTGAAGTAAAGACTAAATCCTGATTTGTTTTACTAAGTAAATGAGCCACTTCAGAAGGTTTTCCGCTGACGTGGATCTGCAAGTCATCTGCATACATATGATACACCTTGATAGCACCGACGGGATATCATTTACATATGTATGAACCATTAAAATTTTGTGGATCTTCAAGACTTTATTTGTTTAAAAGCTAAGCTGAAATATGATGTAATATGTCGTAGCTCACCAAATCAACTGTTTACTTCTGCCACCAGGGTTATCAAGTCATGTACTAATTGTATCGCAAGAAATGTAACCAAATGTTCATTAAAACTTGGCACGTAAAATATATTGAAACACGTTTGAAGAAAAATGCTAACATTTACATCTTTGTGAATAGCGCATGTACTATTTTAAATGCGTCCCTTGATATTGAAATTAAAGCATCAAAATTTGAATTCTGCACAGGAAACTGCAAACATTTGTTAAAAACACGTTATCAACTGAAATATTTATTAATTAGTAAATATGTTCCGTAAATGTTATAGTGCCGGAAAAACAGAAATTTAAGAGTTGACATTTATAAATACATCATAAATAAAATGCAAAGTTTCGTATGTAATTGTTTTTCATAATTAGGCTATAACCTTAATTGAAAGAGCAAGTTCCATTAAGATTCATTGATATATATTGTGACATACCAATATAAATCATTTTTATTAAATGTTATTTGTCGTAAATGGGTGGAAATGCTAGGGTAATTAAATAGGAATATGGCGCCTTAGCAACGGCGCCCAAGTCGTTGTCAAGATAAATAAATATTCATCTGGCATTGAAAGTGACGGCGTGGCTAGTCAGATTTGAAAACGATTTGGGGATTGGTTGGAGAGAGCAACGATAGTCTACTACTGCGAAAGTATGTCTGATTTTTGAGAAGAAAACAGTAGAAAGGAGGAATCCGAGATTTGGAGGGCTGAGCAGTAATAAGAAAACGGACATTCTGTCATATGTGGTGACGCTGTGCGGGTCGCTCGCGGATTGATAGTTTGTGTAATTGGAACTTGTAATTTTTCATGAGATTGAGGAACGTTGGACTCGAATAATTAACAGTGCGTTAAAAGTATAGCTCACGAACAGTTTGGACTTTAATTATTTTAACAACACGCGGAAATTAGAACTTGTGAGAAGTCGTATATGATAGGACTCGGAAATATTGTGGACGAGTAATTAATTTGTGGAACTTTAAAACATTTCCGCTGTGTAATCGTAAAGAACTGGGTATTATTTTGCATATTTAATCAAACTAGAACTTCAAATATTTAATTTAGTGCGAATTAGTGGGTCGGCAACGTTCGCGTGGAAGAACAGGAAAGAAGAACGCGGTACTGCGACTCTGGAATTCGCATCACCGAGGAAAAGAGAAGATGGTCCTTCGTGGCGAAGTCGATCAAGAGCGCGCGAAGTATAGTGCAGTATAAAGGTTCGAACAAGATCATGACCAAACGACAGTCTTTCTGTTGCAATAAGCAATAAATCCTAAGTTTCTTTTGAGAGAGAGAGAGAAAAAAAAAAGATTTTCATTGACCAATTCGAGCTAATAAGTAACTAGATGAAATATTTGTTTTCAGATTCCTCGCCACTCTGTATGGATGGCAGATCGGGTAATCGGCTATCAATAGGTAATAGCGATTATTTCAACCCATCGACCCAGCTAGCGGGACAATATTTAGTTTTCTTTGAAGCAATAATAGCTAGTAATACCCAGAATTGTGAAATACTGAGAAAGTACTTTGAACAACTCTTGAACTGTGACGAACCGAACTGTAAGCTAGAATTTCCAAACCTTCGTGAAAACTCACTGAACTGAACTGAACACTTCGTGTACTGAACTACAAATTACATAAAGTCGAAGTCCTAGAAAGAAGAATTATTCGCAAAATTCTCGGTCCGATAAGAAACACAGAGGTATGGAAATTAAGAAGTAATGAAGAAATTTATAGTACTATAGAGAATATAACCAAAACATTACGGAAGAGGCGACTGCTATTTTTTGGACATTTATATAGAATGGACGACAACAGATTAACTAAGCAGATTTTTAACTACCTTTGGAACAAGAAGTCGATAATAGTCTGGATTAAAGAAGTTAGAAAAGATTTAGAAAGAAACAATATAAGTGAAAGAAAAGCAGAAGAAAGAGAGATTTTTAAGAAGAAAGTGTTAGAAATGGAAGGATTCCAGGGCAGGAAGGAAAAGAAGATAGGATCAAAATGGTCCGAGGAGAGAAAAGTGATACACAGCGAGAAGATGAAAGAGTACTGGAGGAAGAAGAAAGAAGGACAAAGGAAGAAGCAATTAAATTGGTGCGTGGTCCCTATATGACCCAAACGAAAGAAGAAGAAGAATTACTTGTTGAGGGTAGCGTCACAAACGGCGCCGATGCAACGAAATGCCATAACCTTGGATGTAATATGGCACGGCTTTCCGCGTCTTTCTCGATCGTGCCGCTAGATGTCACTTGATCTGTAGCACTGCTTAATACTGTTGCGGATGAGTGTACATTACGGTGTAAGAAATACAATCTCTTAGGCCCGCAACAGACTACACCGAGAGATGCGTTGCCAGAAATGTGCGACGAGAAGTGTGGAAAGAGGCCGGCGAGGCTGCGTCCACACACTAGAAATAGGTTATTCGATGCCTTTATGCGCTACAAGCCGAGTGTGGGACAGTAGTTAACTAGTTCGAATTGTCCAAATACAAATATATTACTGCATTGCACACAAATCATTATTTAATGTAAAAACACTGGAACATCTGTGACTTTTAAGGGAGGAATGCAATCTGTGCATATTTTCTTAAGCTCCGTAATCCCCCCCCTGTTTACTGTATTTATTGGTTGAATAAATTGTGAACGATCAACTAATTCAGAATAAAATTCACAATTAATAAATTCATTCATAAATAGTAAATACGAATTAATAAAAAAATGAGTTAATTAAATTATTTCAAAACACTCTTTCAAGTTTCTTGCTTCAAATTTTTATTTTTATATTGCTCATTATGAACGGGTTTCATTTAAGTAAGAATATCTTTCACATAAGTTTTTTTCTTGTTCGTTCCCGTTTAAAGAGAAAATTCAAGAAAACAATTAAAAAACTTGTTGTTTATCATGTCTTTTAGTGTTAAATATTATAACCTCACTCGGTTCTACGCACTGTTTAGTGTTTTCCTGCTGTAGCGAAGGCAATGTCATATAAAAAATGAAGGAGTGTCCGAGAAAACTCGCTCGCCGACCGACTCGAGCGAGAAACTCTTTTCGTCTCCGCAGAGGTGAACGAGAAAACTTTATCTAGTGTCCCTTGTTTCGATTTTCCACATTTCATGTCGCGCATTTCTCGCAATGCATTCCTCGGTGTAGTCTGTTGCGGACCTTACACCGTTTGTTATTACACCGTATAATTATTGACAGTAGTACTGCGGAAGGAACAGCATTTTGCTGAATTTGATACTGCTGTAGGCAGACGATAAATCCCGAAAGCTTCGGACTCCCTTACTACAACATACTTCTAGAAGAAAGAAAAGCACTACAGCACTAGTACTATTATGCTGGACTGGAACTGGAAAAAGACCAATTAAGAAAAAAGAATGTACAACAATGTACACCATGGTGGTGTAAACATTCTGTGGAGTTTATCGTTCATTGATCGTTTGCCGGATACATCGTATCGTTCACATTAATGTGTTTTTCTGTGGTGATAGTAGCGCCCCACGCGGTATTCTGTCAA
The DNA here is from genome assembly GCA_964035755.1 of Teleogryllus oceanicus. NCBI lineage: Eukaryota > Metazoa > Arthropoda > Insecta > Orthoptera > Gryllidae > Teleogryllus > Teleogryllus oceanicus. The sequence goes on along the minus strand of CAXIVR010000001.1, from coordinate 48,866,543 downwards.
ACGGCAGAAGAGTGAAGCTATACAGACGCGTCGTGCTGACTGGTCGCCAAAGTAATGGCGACTTGCGATTCAGACTTTAGTAGTGATGCTCCAGCAGATTTTCATTTATCGTCTTCCACTGAAGATAGTTGTACTCGTTTGAGCCCAATCTTTGAGAAGTGCCCTCTCTGTTCCAACCAAAGAAAAGTTTTTTATTGTCGACAATGTATACAGAACGGAGATTTTGTACATTCTGTCCGTCATTACTCAACAAGGTAAAGAAAGAAATTTCGTATGTATTGTTTTTTGCAATTGAAAACAAGAGTTCAATGTGAATGACGTCGCCTTAGAAAGGTTAAATCTGTATGCCTATTAGTGTTTTTTCGACTGTCACAAACGAATGTCTTAGTAGTGCTACTTATTTGGCACTGTTACCTCTTGTTTTTGTAGGTACAATGCTGTTGAGTGAATTTTTGGAGAATGTTATTGTCTTTAATCAAAAAAAATTTAAAAAAATACTGAAACGGTTTACAATTATAATTTAATATTGGCAACTACATATGTATTGAATGTATGTGTTGTTTATTTTTTAAAAGGAAAGAAAAATTTCACATTGTAACTACATTAATTTATAGGGAAAATAAAGAAAAGGGATAGATTGTTAGAAAGGAGAGGAACATTTTGAGATGTATACAAGATGTGACTCTTTTCTTTAAACATACATCGTGATACTGTGGTGGGTAGACAAATGGTGAATTTTTTTAAACTGTGAATTATTATTATTAAAATATTATGAATGTCCTCAACAGATACAAAAAAGTGTATAGCATGAAGATTTAATTAGATTGTAGTATATTCAAGAATATTTTGTATTCAATATTAAAGTTCTGTGAACCAGTAAGAATTTGGCTTTCAAATTTTTCCCTGGCAATTAATTTTTGTGTATGAAATATTTATAATGTGTCAGTATTTTTTGAAGGCTTGTTCATTGGAGCCCAGATTGGTATGCAAATTGTATGTGCTAAATATTACTTGGAAACTGAACTGTGATTTCTTTACCAATATATACTCGTATAGAGCTTTTCTGCCAAATTTTGTTTTGCATGTTTGAAGGTTTCTGCAAATAATGTGAAATATTTGAAAGTGATTCTAACTTTGAAGAATTTTATATTAATTACAGGTGTGTGCTATTTGTTATATGGTAGAGTAATTTAAGTTAAAAAAAGAAAAGTAGAAGAAAAAGAGAAATTCATTTGAAGTAAAAAGATAAGTGCTCCTTTGTATTGGGGAACTTAGTAATTTGTAGTTTTCACAATTTAAGAAACACCCTGTCGTTGAGTTCCTTAAAGTGGAGGGGAAAAAGAAAAGAAAGAAAAAAAAAAGAAGAAAACAAAACAACAACAACACTGATGGCTAGGTGATGTTTTGTAACTTGTTAGAAGCATGTTTAGTTTGAAAGAAAATTCCTTTTTCCAGCACAGCCAAACAAGTGCGTTTGAATGTAAACATTGTATTATGACTTTAAAAAAATTTCTGTTTTGATTTTATTTGCTACCAACATTCCATTCATTTTAACACTTACACATTTGGACATGAAGAGCTAGATAGACGGTGTTTAATGTTCAGTTAATTAAATTAATGTATTTAATTTTTATGTCTAACAAAAAATTTTAACTAAAATATTTAATTCTGATCGTGTGTTTTCCTATCAACCTTTTAGTCATGTTTCTACCACATGTTACAGACATAATTACTGACCACAACCAGCAGTTTTAGCATTTTGTATTTTTTTTTAAATTTTTTAAAAATTTTTTTTTTTTTTAAATTTAAAAATTTAAAAAAACACATTGTTTTTGAGTTTCTTGGAACCTGTTTAATGTAAATTAATGGAAATTTGTGTGTAGAATTTTTTCTTGTGAGATTAAAGAATGTGATGCAATAATTTGAAAATGTTAATTGTGTCAAAAAATGTTTTTAGAAACTATTCTTAAAAATTAGATGAAAAAGAAGTGTGTGGATATTCTTGGTGATAATATTTATTTTGTATTAATGTTGTTTATGACAATGTAATTTCTAAAAATGAATCGGTAAAGCAATGGTCTTCTGAGTAATAGTTTTGTAATGATTTCAATTCAAATACAATTCATAAAATTCATTATTGTGTTAAAATATTTCAATAGTTATTGTTTTTATTTCGTTGTTTGTATGAAGAATTGAGGAAAACATTGTCATAGTAGAAGTAATAAGAGTAATAAGTAATAAGAGTAGAAGTATTTTCCTTTTTTATTTTCATAAAACAAAATTTATTGCTTTTTATCTTTGAAATAGATTTTATTACATGGGAGTTTTTTCAAAATTCAAAATTTATTGCTTGTTTATCCTTTAACATAGATTTTATTACATGGGAGTTTTTTTGTTTTTTTCTCCCTTTCAAAATTTCAAAATTCAAAATTTATTGCTTGTTTATCCTTGAACATAGATTTTATTGCATGGGAGTTTTTGTTTTTTTTTCTACCTTTCAAAAATTCAAAATTTAAGTAGTATATGAGTAAGTGTAGGGATCACAGAATTTTGAAAATGTGCACACAATTCACTTTTCCCCATAGCACGTCATACGCAGTTTTTAACTGTTTTTCTGACGTAAAATAAATAAATAAATAAATAGTATTGAAAAGCATTAAAATATGTTTAAAATGGTGTGCTGTTTATGATACTGAATATGTGGAATGAAATTGTTGGACCGTTTGTTCTGAGAAATAACGTTTCATTCTGGTGACTTTCACAAAATGTAGTAGTTATCACAAAGGAACAAATTTTCATGTTCTTGCAGGAACAAGACACAGTAAAACTTGCTCAATGCAGAATGTGCATAATGCAGAAATCTGTCTAATGTGAACATGAATTGTAGTCCTGCCAAACGTAAGTTCTACTGTAATACAATGTATAATGCAGAATCGTGTTTAATATGGAAACAAACATACTGGTTTTTTGAGATTCTGCATTGAGCAAGTTTTATTGTACCTGCATGCGATAATGTTTTTCAGGCTTTACAAGACATTTACAATGAATGAGAACCATTTTTATTTTGCATATTTTTACATATGTTGGTATAGTCGTATATTATTACATTTTGTTCCATTTCAATGTACTTATATATTGAAACGGAACATTTCAGATGTATATTTGCCATACATGTTGCGGAATCATTTTTCTTACTAAGCACTGTAATGCTGTGGCCTCTATGACCACTATATCTTCAGCATGAATTGTCAAACTCTCCCTGCCCCCCACTTCTTGAAAAATTGCATACTCAGAAGACTGCAGTACATTGTGCATGGTCGGAGTTTTCTCAACCACCTTCAATAAACTTAGGTGCATTCCTGTCTGACTTGGGTCATTTGATCCAAGTACATGTTACATTGATGAAGTGGGTTCAAATTCCGTTAAGAGGTTGGTTGTTGAGAGTTGTGACATGGTGTGCATTCCTAGCTCACGTGAGTTGAATGAACAGGGTAAGACGAGGTGCACAATGTAAGGGCTTATGGGTTGCAGTGTCAGTGCCATGTAGATTTTGGTTTGTCTCATGAATGTACTTGTCCAACTGCATGAACAATGGGGGATGTGGGTTCACAAACAACATGGGATGACAGAAAGAGTGGTGCTTACCATGGTGGCTGTACATGGAGTGATATGTCTGGTGAGGAGGAGGAGGATACCTAAATCCACTAAAAGGTGCATGAACATGACAACAGGACCATGTACTGTACTGTATATAAATACAATACCTTTTGAAATGTAATTGCTTACCTGTCCTTAATATTGGTCCGTATGGACACTTGGCTTCATCCAACCTATGTGAGATTTTTAGTACGTAGAATTCAGGGAAGAGTGTACTCTGTTACTCACTCTTACAGCACCTACTGAAGTGGTTGCAGTTAAATAGTACTTTTAATATTAAATTTAAGTCAAAATGCCAGCCTTGTTGGAAATTGTCTAGGGAACAGCTTGTGAAGATAAAGACAGGAGGAGTCGTGAGATTATTTTCAGTCAGAATTATGAAAGTTTGGTAATTTTGTGTGTGTGTGTATATGTATATAGTATTTATTTATTTTTTTTTTCAGATATGCAGAGAAGCACATGCAGCTAATTCAGCGTCGGAAAGAGAGGCGTGAAATAGAACAGCGGTGCAGAAATATTTTATTGAAGCGCCTTCAGGTTAATAAATTAGTGAGTCTCTTTCTTTTTTTTTATGTCTGTAGTAGTATTTTGTTTTGAAATTAAATTTAATAAGCATTTGAAATTCTATGTAAGAGAAATACTGTTCAAAGCATTAGACCATTATTTCTGTGGTCTGTTTTTAGTTATGGTCAGTGTGAATTCATTCCAAAACGTAGCGATCAATGAAACTTGTGAGCACGAAAGTACATGAATGTGTCAATTTGGCATGTTCTATTGTGTTGTGATATTTGTGAGGTATTGTGCGACATCCCTTTTTATATTTTATTACATTTCCAAACATCATTATATCAGATGGGTGTAGCACCTGATGTTGTACTAGGAGACTGGTAGTCAGACAAAGTGTAGAGCCCGTTGCACAAGATCTAGAGGGCATTTGGACGGCTACCAAACCTTCTTTGATGAATTTGATTGTAAATAATGGCCAGGTGCAAAGCAACACCTAAAAGAAATTGCTATTAGTTTATTAGTAATTGAATACTTCTACTTGTATGATAATATATTCAAACCTGCATTCTGTTTGCTGAGTGGTTTATGTTCATTTGTTGAATTGTTACATTTTGAGTTTAAGTATTGTTTTAATGAATTTTTGTAATTCAGGAAATGCAGTTCTTTTCAATTGGAAAAAAGTTAAATTCAGTAAGTTTTTTTTGGAATTCCTTTCTGTTTGAAATCTATTTGTGAACTGATTACATTTGTTATTCTTGAACAGTGGAGGAAATATAAGAATTCGGAAGAGTTTACATTCTCTTTTCTTGGGTGAATTTTAAAGTTGATAAATATTATGATACTTCATCATATGAATATTATATAATACTTTCAATGATCAATAAAATACTCATTATTAGTTTATATATTAAACTTACAGCCCATTACATTAATTTAATAATTTTTGAAAATATATTCATCAGAGAGTAAAAATCAAAATTTAATATGTTAGGAGTTTTAAAACTTGTTTTTTGTTAGGTACTCTGTTAAATCTAAAATTGTATGTATGATGTGTGTTAATGGAAAATTGTTTGCATTTTATTAAAAGTTATTTATTTGTCTACAGTCGACTCTGGTTATAATGAACTTGGATATAGTGAACTCTCAGTTATAGTGAACTTAAGTCATTGTTCCTATTTCACTTTACAAATAAGCATAAGATTTGGTTATAGTGAACCTGGACCTCAGCTATATTGAACGTAAGAAATACAACATCCTGGAAATTAACCCCCTCTTTGAAAAGAGTACATTACCTCAGTGCCACAAATTCCAACACTAGACAGCTTGGAAAAAATATTGTTGGCCAAAGGTGATAATCGAAGATGTCTACCCTGAGGTGAAGATAGCAGACCTGGAATGGGACCTTCAAGTTGACCTTATGCTACTTGTTTTCACTGCAGAAACAAAGGGTGGTTCCGTGCGGGTTACAACTGATGGCAGTGACACGTGATTGCTTGCTTGTTTAAGTTTCAAGCTCAGTGTTATATTCCGTGGGACAAAGCGTATTGCGATCTACGTAGGCAACGGGAAGTGCATGACTGCCACAACCCTACAGCATGTCGACACCACTGTGCCACACAGAAAAGTGAGCAGTTTCGCTATCTGCTTGTGCCATGCCATTACCGAAAGGATCTTGTGAATGTTATTAGGCGAGTAAAAGGACCTTCGGAGAGTGGGACCACGTTCCAACAGTGGAAGAGGTGTTGAAGAGTGTCAAGACTGCATTATGATTCCTAGGGACAGGGGACAATGCAGAATGGATTAGGATGGAGAGAGCATGCACTCTGGAGAATGATCTAGAGAAATTACTAATGAAAAATGTACAAAGCAAACAACTGAAAATAATTGATTTTTTAAGTACAAATAAAGTTATTGAAATTGTCAGTTCCTGCTGTTAATGTATTTTTCTGTTTTCTGTATTACAAAAATCAATTGTTATGGAGAAATTCTATTTAATTTTGACATCATCACATATAGTGAACCAAAAATGTTAGTCCCCAGAAGTTCACTACAACCGGAGTCTACTGCATTTAGGCCAAGAAACATAAGTATCTGCTTTAATTGCTCATGCATACATAAGAAACCTAGGAACTTTGTTATATTTAGGTGTATCAAGACACAGCACTTATTTAACTGTGATAATTCTTTATTTCATTAAAATTCCTGTCAAGTTTTAATATACATGTTAAATCATTTTGTTTAACTGAAAATAACATTGAAAAACATTGAGATTCATTCCATTAATGTTGTCAAGTGCCTTATTTGTAAACAAAGACATGGAAAGGATTATGTGTTGATAGCTGCTGTCTTCATATTTTCTCTGCTTAAATTGCTAGGAGTGTTTTGGCATTTTTTCCAATGTTGGAGCAACAAACTGAAACTCTGCACAAAATATAGTAGGCTCAGAATTTAGAACACTTATCGGGGGGGGGGATCATTTTGAAAATGCCAATCGTGCAATTCTTCTGTTGATGGAGGAAATAAAAATTATTCAGCTCCAAATCAGAGCTGCTTGGGAGATAGAGCTGTTATTTATATTCTAGTTTGCCAGTTTTCATGTGATTCTGTGGGTGCAGGTTATGCTGTTAAAATGATGTCTGGAGAGACAGCAAGATTGTAAGATTGGTTAACATTAATTTTTGTGCCCTCATTTGAGAAAGTTGATGAGCAGAATATTTATTACTGCCCAAAAGAAAGTCATTTTTTGCTTCTTGAATTTCTACAGCAGTATCGTTTGTGAAGTCCCAAATCAAAATTTTATTGTTGATGCAACGTGCCTCTTAACCCTTGTTGGGTTGAGCGCTTTTTTCTGGAGTAATTCTCCGTTACTGTGTAATTATTACACCGAATAATTACTATATTTGTCAAGTCTCGTCACGTTGCAGTCAGTCAGTGCCTTTTATCCCTTCGACCAGGGGCTCGACGCCGTTAGATCCTGGGGTTCTTGGCTGGTCACCTAACTGGGAACCCGCAACTCTTGAATTCACTTAACTTCGTGACTTCATGGAGCATAGTAAATGAATTCGGCTAGCACCACCGATGAAAATTTAAAAAATTGTATGTTTGATCATTGTATTGTGATGAGAACTTAGGTTGCTTGCTTGTCATTTCCTGTAGTACTAAGAGAAAGTTACATGAAACAAAGGAAATAAACTACCTGATAGTTTGTCAGTACCAGTTCAGGGACTGTTTCAAAGTTGTGCAGCTACAGTATTATATTTGGTTAAAGCCAGAAGAAATGTTTTTCCAGTAGTGCTCCAATTATTAATTATTTTCATATTCTATTATAATTTTTTTATTTATAAATTTATATGACTGAAAATTTTGTCTTTTTATTGTTCAAATAATTGTATTTAATGCAACTTAATGGAATCCTTGTTTTGTTGAGGGCATAAACTTATAAAGAAATGTGGAGAGGAGAAGCACAGCTACATCTATACCAGGTGATTTTGAAGAGATATTGCCAGACAAAGAACTTCAAAATCTTGGACCTGAATCATTAAATAATAGAAAACAATATTATTATATTGGAACTATTCATGTTGTTAATGGGCATTTTAACACTGCAAATTACTGTTATGTCACAATGTTTGTGTTCACCACTTTTTCATTTGTACTGAGTTTTTAATTTACTGAGATTGGTGTTAAGTTTTAATTCTTGTTATCCAGTTTATATTGTAATCTCATGAGATTTTGTCTTTCTTATTTTTTGGCTTATGAAACAGTGAAAGGTTACTATAATTTCACCTTAAAAAAGTTTCATGACCTGCAATTGAAAATAAAAGTTTGTTCTTTGATTATGATTGGTAGGGCTCAGACTTTTTGGTGCTAAAAAAGTGAAGAATATGTGACAAAAATGTTAAAAATATATATAGTTAATACTCAAATGAAAACCAGTAATTAAGATTGAGAAAAGTCTCTAGTAAAAAGTGACATCATCCTTTTGTATCACTCTGCACATTTTGCCTGTGCAATCTGAGGAAGTTTGGGAACTGCTCGTATTGACTACACATTTTTGCTCAGCTGATTGACAGAGTAAGAAATGGCGCTCAGATTGTTTGACTGGTCGTGAACCAGACTCTTTTCAATCAATCAGGGAAGCATCTCAGTAACTTGATGTGTGACCAACCTGTGATGAGTGACCCACTGCATTTGAAACTGGCACATCTTTCACCATATATTGCAAAACTTAAAGTGGTAAATTTAAAAATTCTCAAAACATTCATTAATTCATATAAAATTTAGAGTAACATTTTTAAAAAAAATTTGAAATATAGCCTTCTATAAACATGTTTTTCTCAGAATTTATAAAATGTCATTTATTTGCTTAGTGAATTGTGCAATTATGGTAATAGTACTTAAATACTGTAATTCATTGTTCAACAATTTATGACATGTAAAGCAATGTTTAATTGAAATGTTAGTCATGTAGAATTAACATGAAATCACCATTAATTGCCATATTTTATTAAATTTTAGATTCTTCTGATTATATAACCTTCGAAAATATTCACACTGAGTTAAAAGGTTTCTGTGGGGAAAGAGATTCAAGTTAGTGAACATTCCCTGAGTGTTGATTAACAAAATACTTATAGTTAATCAAAAGATTAATAACATCCAAGTAAATTTCTAAAATATGAAAACCAGCAGTCAGTTCTTAAAATTTAGATATTGGGTAAATCATGGATTCAAAAGTGCTATGAATATTAAACTTTTAAAAATTATTAAAAAAAATTCTAATTTAAGAAAAATTTTTTTTTAAAATTAAAATTTCCTTCAATAACTTTATTATCTGTAAATAAGTCATTTTGAACATGAGTGAAAAGGTATCATAAAAGCAAACACATAAATGAAAAAAATAATTCCCTTTGTGATTTATTTGAAGGAAACAACTGTTGCACTGAGCATTTTGGAAGTTTAATAAATTTTATCCACTTTGATTATTTCAAGTCAGACTTTATAAAATTGAAATTACTTTTTTAAGTACTTTTAGAATGTGTCTTCTAACTGTCCACGGCCTACTACAGTAAAACCCCTTTTTTACACTTTTCAGGAGACTGAAGGAAAAAAGTGTAAAATGCAGGAAAGTGGTAAAATGCAGGAAAGTTAAAAAAACAATAGTCTAAGCGAGTACTTACATGTTTTACTCCCAAGGACTTGTTTACATAATTATTATTCAATAACACATATCACACTTTTAATACATTTACAAATTATACTTGAAATACACAAAGTTACTATTTAAAAAAATTTAAAATTGTCATTTGTTTCTTTTTTTTCTGTAATTGTATTTCTTCAACCTGCCCCTCAACACTATACAATGCTTGGAATGCATCTTCCCACCTGATCCACTTAATGTATTTCCTCAATACAGAGATAGCATTCATTGCTTCTTCAGTTGTTGGCAGTTTCAGTTAGCTTAGCAGCAAACTGGAGGGCTTTCGCTCGCAAAAGGTTGCCATCAAGCGGAATACCCGATGCTCTCGTTGCAGTAAACCACTCCGCCACGAGTTTGTCCAACTCATCGTAAGATTATGACCTTACGTATTTTGTTTTTGTTGACATAGCACCACACTGTTTAGCATTAAATTCAATGGTGGTTCTGTTTTTAATAATAGTTTTCAACGTGGAAACCGAGAGTTGAAGCTCCCTCGCTAACTGAACACGTGTTCCCACATGCGCATCAACACAACGCAAAATCTCTATCTTCTCTGACTACGAGAAGCTGACTACGAGACGAGAGACTATCACTGACTTCCGTCTATAAAGCATGGGGTATAACAGGAAATGGCTAACACCACCTGAAAAAACGGGTTACATGCGACGACTTCCGCCGAAATTGATTCAGACATCAGTTTTGTCCAAAAAAAAAAAAAAAGGCTTTTTAACGGGACCAACGAAAAACGACGTAAAAGGCAGGAAAGCGTAAAATGCGGGAACGTAAAAACGGGGTTTTACTGTATTAACCTAGCTCAAAACCCAGACCACAAAGTTTGCCAGGATGAGGAGTAAAATGTTCTATTTTGAAATAAAAATTATACCTTGGAAATTTTAAAAATGAACAATGTGTGTTAAAACTTCGTATATAACATTTCGATGGTTATCAAACTTGATCTAACACTATAATTTTATAACCCCATTTTATAATCCCACATTGTATTAAGTTGTCGTATTATAATTATTTCATAATTAAGTAATATACTCCTCAAAAGATAAAACTTTTCTTTAATTAAATCTGCATTTCTAATTCTCTTTTATTCGAAGGAATAATATTTTTCCATTACCTGAAGTTAATTTTTGATTTCTATGGTGTGTGTTGTCAGAGTATATTTTCAATTCACATTCGTACCCATCAAAAATTAACTTCACATAATTGAAAAAGTTTTTCCTGTTAATAAAAAAGAATTGTAATTATCTTTTAATTACTAAAAAAAATTATAAAGGTAGTTAACACCAGCAGATTTAATAAAGTGACTACTTATATCTTCTGAGAAGTATACCTTTCAATACTGTAATTAGTGGGAACACACAATAAATAATTAAAATATTCATACATACATGAGGAAGGATTCAGCAATTGCAAGAAAAGACTAAAGGCAAGGACCACTTATCTTGCAAAAAATTATAAAAAATACTCCTACATGTTCTGTAGCAAAAATAAAATTCTGAAATTAATTTTAGAAAAAAATGAAAAACATTAATTAAGAGAAAAATTAAATTACATAAAATCCAGTCATGACTACTACTTATTATACATGATTTACTGTAACTCCAATCACTAACAAACTATTACAGAACCACATACTAACAATATTTACTAACTACACAATATTTATTTTCCAAGAGTTATTGAGAGTACATTCACGTACACAGGTACAAACATAATGCAAATTAGATAAAGATAAAAATATTTGCAAAATATCAACTGATACCACACTCCCAACCCCTCAACCAAAAAAACTCATACTTGAGTTTTAGCAGTTTTTTTTACTTATAATGCTGCGCTTTACGTTCTTTTCTCAACACCATAAATGTGCAATGAAGACTATTTGAAAGCCTTCTGGTACTTTTTATCTGGATGTTGAAAGATCAGTTGCTGTTGTTAAAGATCTGAATTATAAAAATTTACCTACATGTATCTCATGTCATAAATGTGTATTGAAAATTAAATTCTAATGTAACAGTTATTAATGCTTTTCTACCACTCCTGACAGTATATATCTTTTGAGAAACCTGTAAAAGTACAAATAAGAATAATAAAATACATTTACTATTTCACCGGGAATATAACCACTCACTTGCCCTTGATGGAATAATACAAATTTACAACTTGCAACTCTGCACCTGAGAAGAATAAAAAATGTCAAATATTTTTCAACACAATTTTATGGGAACCCATTTTCCTATTAATTAGAATCATCAGAAAAATGGGAACACCTAGGGAATCTTTGTCATCATAAAAGTCATCCTGAATATTTATTATTACTGCAATCTCTGAAGCCTCCTTTCTTACTACAACTCATCAGAATTCTATATTCTATTCTATATTCGGCAGTACATGCCGCATAATTATCTCAAATATACCAGTGTTCAGAAGAAATTAGTACATTGTATTAGTAACATTTTGTGCAAAATATCTCAAGGAAATATTTTTATATTTATTCACTTATTTCTCCACAGTATTCTATTCTAATGCTTCATTTCATTTTCTTGTTGGTTTGTGATTGATGGTGGTATCATGACACTGATGGTATCTTTTGTACTGGCTCCACACCAACTCGATTGTATTATAGTGACAATAAGGGGAAGGGAGAGGCAGAACTCAATGGCCAGCTTCTAATATTTCATCTTCCTCACATCAGCTAATATGATTTATCAAATAGTAAGAATATTGACAAACATATAAAAAAAATACAAAAAATGAAATCGTTATTTTGTGATTTAATTCAACAAAACTTACGCTTATTTCATGAGAAACTTTTTCTGTACAACAGTCTCAGATGCTTTTATACATTCTATTAGCAAACTTGTTATAATTAAAATTTTTTTCACTACAAGATTGTTTAACACAAATGAATTTAATACATGTTGCACTCTATTCTTTAATTTATTCGTTTTAATTTAATTATTAAAATGCATTGTTACTCAGTTATCCTGGTCACGATTTGGATTTCATTATGACTGTGAAATGTATCCAACAAGGAGAGTCAAAATGAGAATAATTGTATCCAACAAGGTGATGGGAAAGGTGACAATTATATTAATCAAAATATTTATTTCTAGGTGATATGCAATTTTGTATATGGAAACTATGAGCCGCAACTTGAATTTTCTGAAAACTTTCAATGCTCAAGATTAAGGTGGGGGGAATATGTATGTATGTATGTATGTATGTATGTATGTATGTATGTATGTATGTATGTATGTAAAAGTTTGAGCCCTAGTGATTGGAGTGTAGTTAGTAATTTATCAGCATTTTATACATCTGATTTAGAACAGATTTCAATAAATTTCTTTTACAGCAGTCTAACTTGAGCTTTTCCTTGTGCAGCTTTCTCTTTTCTTTTCTTTCTTTCTTTCTTTCTATATATTTTCTCAGCTTTCTGAATATTCTTCCTCTACCTCTTTTCTCCTTTTGAACGTCGATTACAACTTTCTGAAAACTGTTCCCCCTTTAAAGGTGGTCATTTCAATCGTATATTACATAATCTCTTATCATCTGCTAGAAATTTAGTATGGTAATATTATATTATTGACAATTTTTGAACCGTAGACATAACTGGTTAATAGGGGTTGAATTATTTGGCTGGTGTCAATGTTTTGTCCCATTGGCTTGGGGCGTTCCTGAGCAGGGGCAAGAAAGAAATGTATGTGTCCTACAAAAGAGGTACAGGCTAATATTATGTTATGAAGAATTTTTATAATTTTAGCATGTATCTCCATTGTAGGACATACAAATTTCTTTCTTGCCTCTCCTGAGAAAGGCCCCAATCCCACGAGCCAAAATGTTGAAATCAAGAAAATTCAACGTATGTTAACAATTTATGTCTTTTAGTTTGAAAATGGTCAATCTAATCAGTTACATAGTTCAAATGTTCTTATTTTCTAATGTTAAAACTTAATTTTATTGTTTCAAAGCAAGTGGTATTTATGAATTGTGTTTCTGTGTATGAATTATTTCAAATTGCCAATTTTTGTTCACAGCAATGTGAATTGCTTGCATACCGTGAACGTGTCAGGTTGCTGAAGTTGCTTATTCAAGAAACAAAGGAGAATATAGCTATAGGTAAGGTGTTGAGTTATATAATAAACCTTTTATTGAACCTTTCCTTGCATTGAATAAAATAGGAACTATTGCATTATAAATTTCTGTGTACTGATATTGCTGATGTTTCCAGCTGAATCCAAGGTTACAAATCTTCAGGAAGCAAATGCACATCGTAGTGATAGATTACCGCGTTATGAAGAGCGCATATGTAAATTGGAGAGATATGTTGTTCAGATGGGCATGGATGCTGAGAAGCGCCGAGCTAACATGCACCTTCTCCATGAAGAATTAAAAAATGTTATCAGAACCAATGTTCACCAATTAGTTCAATATATTTTTCCCATTGCACAAGCTCAACCTGTAGCCAGGTATATCTTCTGTTATATTTGATTTTTAGCATGAGTTAATGTTATGATATTAGCTGTAATGAATGAAATTTAGAACAAATAGAACTCTGAAAAAATTTAATTGAAAATTTTAAAAGTAAACGAAATTTAAAAATTAGTACAATAAGAATTTTTTATTTACAATCCAATTAATAACATTACTTATGATACAATGCAATTCATTTTTTTAAAGAATATTGTAATACACGAGTACTTCTTTCATTTCAATGAGTAATTTTATTTTGTTATTTAGAGTGATTCATGGAAATTTAAAATGTGAAAGATCAGCTTCTGATTTATGCATTCAAAATGTCAATTTCATAAAGCTAAAATTCACATCCTGGATATATAAGCAATTTTTTTTCTTAAAACAACTTACCTCCTTTGTATAATTTTCACATTTACAGTATTACATAGTTATACATAAATCTGTATAAAGGAAAATTATATATATTGCGTCTCAGTAGAGGCAACAAATTTTTTAAAAAAATGTAGCAATTTTTTTCTGCCCTTTTTACTTTCAACGTCTTAGTACATTCTTTTGTAGGAAAGAGAAAGTATTGTAATGCAGTGGCATAAATTGATGATTTTCCGATACGAAAATTCCTGTTGTGAGCCCCTGGTTTTGAAAAAGTGGACAAATGTGATTTCTGTATATAGTAAATTACTTCCTCTAACACCTGTGGTCAGAATCCATGTTTGTGTATCCTTGATACCAAAAAGTGCAGTGACAGAAAAATGTCTCATTATTCTCTGTTTCAATTAAATTTCTAAAAAAGCTCATCAAAATTCTTCCCAAAAGGAAATTTAAAGGTTACAGAAGCCTGTTCTTTTAAATTTTAAAAATTTCGTTAAACATATTCATTAGGTAACTTAAAGGACACTTAAAAAAGTGGCACAAATCTCATTTTCGTTGATACCTCTGAACTTTCAACTATTGCAAAAGTTCAAAATGTTTGCTATCTTTCTAAAACTACAGTATTGAAAATGGAGTTATTTTTCTTAAATGAAATTTATTCTTCAAAGCGAGATCATTAAATGAGGTTATAAACAATTTTTTGAAAATGTGAGTAAATTTCATGTAATTTTGCATGAAAAATAGGCAATTTTTAAACAGTTAATTTTCTTGCAAACAACTCCAAATTTTTCCTTGGATGGAGCAAATGATACTTTAAAATATGGCATAGGAAGGTTGAGTTTGGCAGTGTGGCAGTGGTGTGATAACTAAGGGCCTGAATTCAAATTTCAACATGGAGAAAAAATGTTTGCTGGTTGGAAACACTTTGTGAGGTTATTATAATATTGTGTAGCTGTTCACATTAGTGAGAAAGTATGTGCTGTTTAGCAACACTAGTTTTATTTTGTTTCGTTTCTCTTTGTGTTAAACATTAATTTCACAGAGGCAGAATTTTAGATGTGACGATAATTTATTTTACCATATACTATAATATCTATACTATATTCCCATCATTTGTAGCAGATCTGTTTGGGATTTCAATAAACACATGACCTACTTTCGATTACTTTTTTCATTTCAAGTTACATATTCATTTTGTCTTTTGTAGGGTACCTCCATGTGTTAAGTCTGAAAGTCCTGAGAATGAAGAAAAGAGCTCAGGAGTTGCTATTTGGAGTGGTGGGATTAAGGCTGAAGGAGTTACTTGGCATGGTCTTCCTGTCATTAGGTATGTTTTTCATTAATCATTTACAATGTTTCACTCCAAAATGTTTATTTATTACAGTTATCTTGTGTGATGCTATCATAAAGTAGTTGACAATGAAGACTTCAGGCACTTAGGTGAAGGTAAATTTTTTATTCAATAAAACCTGTACAAACTTGTTTTGAAGTGGAGCTAACATACGATCTGAGAATTACCTATCTTTATGTGGTTTTCATGAGAATTGGGAACTTGGAACAAAGCACATGATACCACCTTTGAGAACGTCAGCATTATTGACATACACAATAAAAGAGCTGTCAGTGTGATTTGATTGAGATTTGGGGGTACTAAAGGCAGACTTGATGGTGCACAACACAAGATTGTACAGTAGAAGCCCTCTTTTACACTTTGCAAGGGACCAAGAAGGAATGGTGTATATTATGGGAAAATGTTAATGGAGGGAATGCCCTTTTGCACATGTAATAAAATACTGAAAATTTACAATCCACTTTTATTATTAGTGTTAACAATCTGTAAGTAGTCTTTGTACTTCTTTTGTTTTCCACTTCAAAATACAAGAATTCTAGAATTGGAAAAAAAAAAAAAAAATGATTTAGCTTTCTTCTGGGGGCATTCTTTCAACTTGCTTCCGAAGTTCATGTACATTATCAAAACTATTAAAGTCACTATGTGTTGCAGAAATTTTTTTTATTGTGTTTATTGCTCAAACTACTTCTGCACAAGAAGGCACACCACTATGACCATTATCATCAAATCACTATTGCTTCTTTCACTGTCATTTTCTCGCTGAACTGTATTAATCATACATTCTACAGACACTGTTTGCACAGTTACAAGTTCATCTGTAAAATGGAGGGAGTCTTTAACTTCATAATCCATTTTCAACTTCTCCCATGAAGAAATAAAATCACATCTCTTTCTCTTCTTCACTTTATCCTCATGTGTTTGAAGTAGCCAGCTTTTCTAAAGCTGTTGCAGATAGCGTTTTTGGTTTATATCTTTCCATGCCTTTGCAATATAATGGAGTGCATTAAGGACAGATATTTCAATTGTCATTGTGTCCTTCCCGGACTCCATCAAACTTAATAAACTCGGCACATTTTTTCTGTTGTAGGTCTTGAAAGCTTGGATTATGCCTAAATCCATTGGCAGTAGCTTGCTTATCCAGTTTCGGGGCTAGTATTTAATTCTAATGTGTCTCAAATTCATTTGCTTTGGATGAGCAGAGCACTGATGAATCAATAAAAGAATTCTTCTGATCTGCATTCCCATTTTTGCGTCAAGAGCTTATATTTGCTTCTCAAAAATGTCGGAACGTCATCCAAGCTTTTTTATTGGCCTCATGTTTTGTGGGCAATGTTTTCACATTCTTCAACCGTTGAGGTTTCTTGGGCTTTCCTATAACAGGGTGGTCAATACTTTTCAGAACTGTTAGCATTTGCTCCTAACATCATAGTAAGTTTAAGTTTACTAATTTTGCCTCCACGGTAATTCTTGCCTTTAAAAGTGAAAGTTTTGTTCAGAAGAACACATAAACTAGACCTGTTTCATCCATGTTGAAGATTTTCTTGGGTGAATACTCCTTCACGAGGTCCATCAGTTTCCCCTCTTGCCGTTCGCAAACGCTTCCTTGTGGCACGGCATTTCCTTCTCCACACACAATCTTATAAACAATATTGTAACACTTTTCAATCAATCAAGGCAACTATTATACATGGCAAAGATCTCAATGGAAAGCTTATCCGCACATTCAGGGCATTCCACATAACAACATTGCCACTCACCGTGATGTTCAAAGCACGTGCTGACTGAAACCAGTTCTTCAGGATTTCCTCCCACTCTTTATAATTTGACTAGTAGGCATACTTCCTCTTTCATGCAGAAATGTCAGTTCTTGTTTACATTTTTTATTATTGAGTGCTTGTTTAAGATTTAAGAGATTTAAGAGATAAGTTTATTGTGTTGTGTTAAGATTGAATACCAGTATCCATGACTTTTTAACTGACGTAACTCGTGTGGTTGTGAAGTTGATGTCCTTTATGGACTTCAACGTCCTCTTGAATTTTGGATTTTTCTTGGGGAGACTAGTCATAGGTAGTCATTCTGTTTCTTTTTAAATCCATTGCAGGGCAAAATTAACACTTTATTCGAATTAAAACTTTCTTAAAAGAGCACAACTGATACCCAACACATTTCATGGAGGACAGACAAAAATACAGACAAGGGAGCTGGTGGGCAACTGTCTTCTTGCCCTCCCGCCCTCCATCCTTCCTGCCTGCCCACCTGCCCATCCACTGTTTGCTTGTTTCAGACACCAATTCTTTATAATAAATAATTTCCTTTTCTTCTTTATTGCTTACTAAATTAGTATTCTTATTACTTTCTTGCATACGTATGTATATACAGAATATATATGTAGTATAGAGAAAGTTATGTAATGCTGCGGAAAATTAATTTTGAGATTTCAATCGAAATACACCTTGTGAGGCCCTGATACCAAAAAAGTGTGTGTTTTTTTTTTTTCCTTCAAAACTTCCGTCTGTCCATCGGTCTGTCCGTCTGCGAACACCGTCAGGGCAACTCCTTATGGGAGGTGTGACCTCAGTAGTTAAAGCGCCCTCTAAACCTAACCAATCAATCAGTCAATCAATGTCTGCCCATCTGTCTGTTTGTCTGCCTGCCTGCCCCATTTAATTAAAATTTTAGGGTACTTTCCATTAAGTCTGAAACACATTTTCAAATTTTCTAAAAAGTTTCCAGACTTTTTTTATTTATCTCCCTGAAATGGCGTAATGGCTGCTTGAATATGGCACAGATCTCCTTTTCTTTAAAATATGGCTTTTCAGAAATTAAATAGTTGAGAATTTTTTTGGCGTTCCTATAACCACAAAATTATAAATAGAATTTTCCCCCCCAAATGAAATCTGTTCTTGAAAGGCAGATATATGTAAATAAGTTCCACTACAATTTTTCAAAAATGAATAGTTATTGCTTATTTTGTGTGAAACAGACAGTTTTTAAACTATTCCTTTTCAGAAAAGACTCAAAATTTTTTGTTTGTTTTTTTCTTTCTCTTGACTGGAGTGTTAGACTATCAAAGAATGGCATATTTCCCTTTTTCATCAAACTCTATTTTCGAATATCATGAAAAATTAATTTTGCAAAAGAACAAGATGGTAAAGATTTTTCTTATACTAAATCTGATCTAAAAAATTAGATTTTTAATGTACAATTCTTTGAAAGCAAAGTATGTTTCATATAATGAATTGTAGACTTGTACAGTGTGTGGTCCCAGGCAGGGCCATCAGATGGTAAGTTGTTGCGGAGTTTAGAGCCTGTCACTTCGAGAGCCACATAGGTCCCATGGGCACAGGGTTAAAGTATTATTTACTCTAATTTAAAAAGGCGCCAAAACTAATAAAAAAAAGTAATTTTTCTTTGATTTTGCAATTGTAAGCTCTCATAGATTTTATTGTTTTATGTGCCCTGTCTATGTGCTTATTAGAGAGGCTGAAACAGAGCCACTGGATACTGTAAGTGCCTTGGCAGATGCAACACGGACAGCCTACATACGTGGTCACTGGGTCTTCACCGACAGTTCAGGAGAACTACAGCATTGCATTGTTGCTCCCTGGCTTCCAGATTCTGGAGATTATTCTGCTTATAATATGTGGGGTAGGAAGATTATTCACCTCTGTTATCAATAACATAGTTGTTCATTTCCATTGTGAGCCTTGTTGTTCTCCAGATGGGGTTCATGTTAGTTATTCCACATTTGATTTTGTATTAATTGAATGGAAGTATTTCAGTGGCTGCCAACAAAGATGGAGTCCCGGGAGCTGGTGGTGATTTTGAAGTGCATAACCCTGCATACAACATAAGTGCTGCCCTCACTTACACAACTCAACTTGTCAATATTTTAGCATTTTATTTGGATGTTCGACTTCCTACGAAACTATGTTACAGGTATGTAAAGTTAGTGTTTATTATTATAGTAGTTAGAGATTTTTCTGCAACAATCATAACAATTATCTGTGCCACTGTTACAAATAATGCATTTTTACTATGAATCATACACATTTCTAATAATTATGTAGATAGTGATTAAAGCTAGGATGTTCATGCAGTTGTGTGTTATTTGTTAATGGTTATATCTCTCAGAAACTTGAAATCTCTCTGTTTCATGGCAAAATATTGAATCTGAGATTAAAAAAACAAAAACCTTTTTAATATAATGCATATTTTGCATATTTGAGAGGAATGGGGAATACAAATGTATTTAAGTGCATATTTTTCAACTTTTTGCTTAAAAGAACACATTTACAGTAAGGTCTAGGCTATCCAGGATGAGCTGCGTCTCTGTCGTGGTAGCTGACATTTTGGCCGACATGTTGTGCCATTCCTCAGTGTGTACTCAGAGGAAGGCCGCAACATGTTGGGTTACACAATCAAGTTTACAGTCAGAATTATTAATTAATGCAAAGCATAGAGTTCATTAAAGATTGAAAAGCATTTATGAAAACTTGTGTATGATGACTGCCAAGGCCAGTAAAGTAAAATTTGTTGAGTTATCATGTAGAATTGGTGAATGATTAAATGGAACGATGATTAGAATACATTCCCTCCATACCTGCCATTTAGACAATGTATTCAGCACAAACCTGTCAAAATACAAATGCACTCCCATCACATCATGTGATACTGTCTTTTTCAAAATATACTATGATATGGTCTGACAAGAGATGAAGAACAGAAAATCTCTCCTAAGAACAGAAAATCTTAACAACTAATTTTTTATGATACTGTATGTGAAAATGAACAGTGTAAATTTTAAATATTTAAAAATGAACAATATGCAGTTGGCTAACGAAATGTTTGGTTTCTTCGGTTTACACAAACCTTAAATAGAGTACCCATAGTAAATTAATTGAACAGTAAACCAAGTTTCTTTCTATTTTTCATTCAGAATTCTTTCAAATTCAGTCAGTTTGCTTACAGCTTGTTGTGTGTATTTTGCATATCCTGGTGCATTTCCACCCGAGATTGGCATAATATTCTGATGAAACACAACCTATAGTGCTCAGACTTGTAGATTGCAGAAAAAAATTGTATGTGTAATCAGCAAATGCCATCTGCATGATTCCTGCAAGCATCTCTTTATTGAGCTTTGAATACTACCATTGCATTGCCTATTTATTTATGAATTGGTAGATTTTGTCAAAACTGACTTTCTTACAGATGGGAACATTTTTATGCAATACGAATATTTATAATTACAACACATGTCGTAGGAATCATACTGTCAATGTCAATACACTACAAGAATTTTTTAATTTTTTAAAGCTAAAATTGATACACAAGTTTAAGGTTCAAGTTGTACATTCTAATTGAACTATTTCTTCCCATCTCTGCAATTTTTTTAGCAATTACATGCAATTGAAGCTGAGAAAAAATAAAACATGAAAAACACGTTTCTCATTGTATCTTTGCAACAGAATGTGCTAGGAGGCTGATTTTTTGGAAATCTACAGCATTTTCTTATTCTTTCGTATGAGAATCACGATTGTCAATTTGGTTTGGAGGCCCTTTTCACCTCCTTATTCGGCTATATCCTTTGGAGTTTTTTTTTTTTTTTTTTATTAATGCTAAGAATTTAAGGAAGATACTTGTTTTAAATACTGTAGGATTTCTATCAGGTATTCTTAATTTATTGTTTATTTGTTTATGAAATGGACTCAGCGTTGGAATGAATTAGGTTCATATTCATTATAGAGGATTTCTCTAATGTACAATGTGCATAAATGTGAATAAAAAATGTTTTAGATAAAATAAGCATATTTCAAATTAACATATTTTATTATAAGATTTCAAAAGAACATAACCAAAATCACAATCTTTTCTAAAATAAATATTGCATAATTGCGGAAACTAATGGCATACTACTGTGTTAATTATGTGGCAGTGTAAATTATACTGACCTAAGTTCTATTATATATAAATCATAGGTTGCAGTTATCCTCTGATCACATAACTGGAAGTTCAGTGAAACTTTACTTATACATTTTTCAGAGAACTGAAGGGGGAAAAAATGAATAAGCGAGATAAACTCATACTAATTGAAATTGAATATTATTAGCAAAACAAACACTCAATATTTTTACATTGGCGTGCTCCACTCTTGGACCTGCTTGCACGAACTGCTACCAATGTTACTTATGATTTATTTATTCAAAGAACTGTAAAAACTGTATGTGATGTCTGGGGGAGAAGTACCATCTGTAAACTTTTTCTTGAACTCCAGAATCTCGTCCCAACATTTTAACTCAGAACAGTTGAATGATCATTAAAAGTTTCAAAAAAATCATAGTTAGCAACTTTTGGAAACTAAACCTTTTTGTTCCCGTCATAGAGAACTTATTTGCATTGATAAACAAACTGCATATATAATTTTTTTTTTGGTGTGTGTATTGCTTACAAATTAGTAATGCACCCTTAGCTCTTCTCCTACCACTACCAGCAAAAGGTGAGCTCAACAAAATATGCACATAGTGAAGCTACATTTATGTCCAGAAGCAAAACAAGGGACCATCTCAGCATTTGCACAATGGATCAGGGAAACTCGACAACTGATTAAGACCGGAAGCTGAAATGCATGATTTGTTACTTAGAAGTCACGCAGGCCTGATATAGGCACGCTCACGGGAAAAGATAGCACTAAGATTTGCATCTTATGCAGCTAGCTTTTTAGACCTGTCCCACACGAGCGTTGCATTGACGCGCGTCACCTAACGCTGATGACATTAGCTGCGTTAACAGGCGTCGATGCCTGCGCACGTGGGTCACTTAACGCGCGTTGTGACGCAACGGACATAGCAGCAATTCCTAGCGGGCGTCATTCACGAAAGCTAGAAAATGCGCGTATCTTGACGTAGGTTGTAGCTTGAGCGTCTTGCTTGAGCTGTGAGTACAGCGCACAGTGTTAACCTCTGACACGTTAACAGAGGCGAATCAACAATTTTGTCACCTGTAGGCACACGAAAAATTGCCGCCTATTTTTTCAAATAACCCTGAAAAAAGTTATTAATATAATGTTTAAAAAATGGACACACATGACAAATATTCAGTATGATTTAATTAATAATTTATTGATGTTCAATTTTTTGTACAGGAAATCAAGTAATTTTTAAATCATATATTCTGATGTATAGAAATTACATAAATTTATTGCTTCTTCAGCATATTTATTATTACGCTAGGAAATATGAACAAAAAAAGACCTCTTCAAGCAGATTATCAAAATTACATGTATTTAAAAATCTATAATTTCTAAAATTTACATTAGAATAATTTATTATTTAGTATATGAATAATTGTGTATGATTTATTAAATTTCCCGCTAATCGCTTAATCTATTCTTCCCCACTGACTGAATTAAACAATTAAAATCTGGTAACACTGACAGACAATTATAAATTCAAAAAATTCAGATCAAGGTAACTGGAATCAACATAACAGGACTCCTTTTCAGTAATTGTAATTAAATTTTAATTGTATGACTTCTCAAAATATAAAAATTTTGTCTTATTAATATATTCATACTCACGCGTTAATTTAAAAATTAATTCATTTTGACATACCACAGGTCATCTAGCAGAAGGTATTATCAGTCTCTTAACAAATTAATTTGCTAGTATTTAATCTTTTTGTTAAAAAATTCTGAGAATGCAGATTTGCCATGTCCACACCATAATATGCCTACGGCGTAAATCCGCCCCTGCGCGTCAAGTGACTTGCGTGCGCGAGGATCGATGCGTCATTATAAGTCTTTGATTCCCTGGAGTTTTAATATTTCCTTTAAGTGCACCGAATTTTTATCGTGTAATGTTGGTGAACATTGTGCAAAGCTGCAGCTGACAACACTAGCGCCCCTATCCCTTCGTCCAATAGTTTTGTCCAAAATTCCAAAATGGAGAGTTCAAACCAGCTTAAACGCCCTGTGTAACAATGAAATTAAACAATCTGAATACTGAATTCAACACAAAAATTCCTTGGGCTCCTCCACGATAATGTGGACATTCTCACTTACTGGTCACCTACCTCGTTATCATTTAGGCGTTATATGGTCAAACTTATTGCGTTTTCTGTTATGAACGTTTAAACATAAGAAACATATAAAAGTAAAATCTACATCTCAAATAATTTAGTAAGGCAACTTTAGGAATTTAACTGGGACTCGCACAAAACAGCGTATAAACATGAAAAATATATAAACGGAGTTTTACTGTAGTGTGTTCCATTATAAAATATCAGTAAAATTTCAAGTTGTTTTGTATGCACGCAAATCTCCATTAAAATTTTAACTTTTTTTGCACGTGTACTCTGTATACTGTACTAGTACGCTGTATTCTGATTCTTAGTACAGTAAAATTTCACTTGTACGTTTTTCAGCAGACTAAAGGGGAAAAATATATTGAGCAAAACACACAACTGAAATTGAATATTATGAGTTTTAAAAATCTCTATATTTTTGCATTGGCATGTCGCCAAGGGAGCTCGCGTGCCTTTTCGTATAAGATGGACTCATGAGTGCAGGCATCGACGTGCGGTGACACAGCTGACGCAATCACAGTTTGGTGACGCACGTCAATGCAACACTCCTGTGATACAGGCCTAAATGCTCGAAATTTTGATCGTGCAATGTTCGGGAACATTATGCAAAGGCACAGTGGATGCCACTTGCACTCCTATCCTTTCATTCAATAGCATGTTTGTCCAAAATTCCAAAATGAAGAGTTCAAATCAGCCCTGCGGAAATTAAACAATCTGAATACTGAATTCAACACTAAAATTCCTTGAGCTCCTCGATGATAATGTTAACGTTCTCACTTTTTGGTCACCAATGTCGTCATTTAGACGTTATATGGTCTTCAAGGGACTTTCATTATGAACGTATAAGCGTGAAATTCTTATCGGAAATAATTTTGCATGGGAAGTATAGGAATTTATTCAGGACTTCCAAAAAAGAAACATAAACATGAAAATATATAAGTGGAAAATGTGTAAATGGAGTTTCGCAGTACTTACACTCTTAAAATGCTGCCTTTTTTTTTTGAAAACGTTTTTTAAAGGAAAGAAAATTCTTGGATATCAGATGTGAATTTCACACATCTGTAATTCATGTTTTCCTTAAACAAATAAAAAGGATAATTATATACAGTAAAACCCCTCTTTTACACTTTTCATGGGACCATAGGAAAAATGGTGTAAATTGCGGGAAATGTAAATAAGGGGAAATGATTTTTTCTCTTCAAAACTATAAATAAATTGTATTTAAATACTAAAAGACCAATAAGAATTATAATATTCAGTATTATACACAAATAAGATAATACAGACAAAAAGAAATCAGATATTTTGGTTTGTTTTCTTCTTTTAGCTTGGACTGATTGAATTTGAGACACTAGTTCATACACTTTATCAAAAGTAGTATCACCACCATCTGCAGCAGAGAGGTATTTTTTTATTGTTTCTAGGGCTGCAAATGCTTGTGCACTCGTGGGAGGAGGTTGATCATAATCGTAACTGTCATCTTCACTTCCATCAGCATCTTCACCAACAGTATTGTTTTGAAGATAATCTTGAACAATATCTTCTAATGATGATTGTTCATCAGCCTCTTCTGTATCTGCCAGGAAGCCAGCTTTCTTAAAACAGTTAGCAATAGTAGACTGCTAAACTTTCCAGCCCTCACACTCAAAATCAGAAGCATCTTCCACGGCCTCTTCTGTATCTGCCAGGAAGCCAGCTTTCTTAAAACAGTTAGCAATAGTAGACTGCTTTACTTCCCTCCATGATTTTGCAATAAAATGCAAGGCATCTAATATCGAAATCTTCATTTCTGCTGCATCCTTACCACATTCAATGTACCTTAAATATTTCTGGACTAAATTTCTAGTTTGCTGCAGTACACTTGTGCATTTGGCTGGGAAAAACTCCATTCTTATGTTTTTTAAATTCAACGTTTTGGGATGTGCTGGGCATTGATCTACAAATAGAAGGATTTTTCTATTTTGTGCTCCCATTTTAGCATCAAGAGCATGAACTTGCTGAGTAAATAACTCTGAAGTCATCCATGCTTTTTTGTTTGAGGCATACGATGTTGGCAATGTTCTTATGTTTTTAAAGCAACGTGGCTTTTTTGCTTTGCCAATAACAAACGGACGCAAGGTTTCCGTTCCATTTGCGTTTGTCCCCAACATTACCGTGAGGCGAACTTTACTATGTTTGCCTCCATGGCATGGTTCATTTTTCATCACAAACATTTTATTCAGCAGAAGATTAAAAAATAACCCGGTTTCATCGATATTGAAAATATCTCTTGCATCATATTCACTAATTAATTCATGAAGGATGGAGTCTTTCCAGGAAGAAACAATACTTTTATCAACACTATTCGATTCTCCACAAATTGCCTATATACAACATTGTACCGTCTCTTAAAACGATCAATCCAACCATTGGATGCAACAAAATCGTCTATTCCTAGCATATCTGCCACGTTCTTAGCCTTTTCCCTCAAAATTGTACCATTAATTGGTATATTGGATGCCCTTGTTGTCTCGAACCAGTTTTTCAAAATCTCTTCCAGTTTCTCATATTTTGAGTATTTCACGTACTTTCTCTTTTTAGATTGTTGTCCGCACTCCTTTGCACTCTGTTCGATTATTTTCGACACTTCACGATTGTATTTAGAGTTGAAATAGAAATTTCCAACTGCTTCGCCAACACAACACGTGGTCCTGAAAAAGCGTCCACTTTCTTCAAAATCTCCATTTTCTGTTCAATAGAAAAACTTCTTCTATCTTTCTTCTCCATTGTACACCACCTCTACAGCTCGAAGTTTTCGCACAATTCCACCCCGCAATTTACTTAAAATTACTATCACTTTCGCACTATCACAAGCCACAATGAACTCAGTACTGAATGGCCTAAGTCTCCCTCGGACCGACGCCACCCAGAACGACGCGACGTGAAAAAATCGCGCCCTTGCGAGACCGGAAATCGGAAAAACGGCTTATACGAAAACTGATGGGACCGACAAGAAATGTTGTAAATGCCGGGAAAACGTAAATTGCGGGAACGTAAAAGCGGGGTTTTACTGTAGTTCAATAAATCAGACATTGTGTACGAGTCGTTAAATGTTTTTTTATTTTTTATTTTATTTTCTTTGTCCTCGGTGACCCAAGATCCTAACATTAGTAATTTTATTTATTAATTAGTCTTGAGTAATGTTTGGAAGTTAATAATAAAATATATTTTTCCATTGAAATTATAGAGCTCAGTGATGAAAGTAGTACTCAGCACTCTAAATTTTGCTTATTTTCATTGACTAGAGCTCAGATTTGTATGCAAATGCGTTTTTTTATGGCTAATTGTTACTTGGAAAACAATTGCATATCTTTATGAATATGACCATTTAGAACATTCCTGATGAATTTTATTTTGCATATTTTGCCATATTTTACGATTACTGTATATTTCTGCGTAATTTTTGGAAAAATAAGGGGGCAAATGGCAATAAAGTATTAAAATCAAACTTCTTGAAATTGGTGAATTATGATTAATAGTTAGCGTGGTTCATGTAACAGCTCACCAGTCACCATAAAGAAGTAAATATCCTTTTAGTCTCAAAACTGTTGCCAATGGTTGTAGGTATAGAGATTTTGCTTGTACCACGTGTGGCCAAAGGTAAGAATGAATTTCAAGCAATGGGGCATGTGTTATTGCACTCAATGACTCGAATTGAGATTGGAGGGGGGGGGGGAAGCGTGGGAATCATTGCACCATTTCTCGCTGGTCGCCAGTAGGGCCTACCAAAGAAAGATCTCTCGAATATGTAGCAACACTGCATGCTTACAGGCCTGCCCAATATGTAAAAATATTTAACAGACAGACGAAACAGTTTTTCAGAAAAAAATTTAGAAATCTATCGTGTCTTAAACTTTAATATTTTTTTTACTTAAATATAGAATGAATTCAGTGAATTTATGTACTTTTTTCTGAAATCTCCTTCCTATTCCCAAGTATTAGCACATGAACAAATGAAAGCATTCCAATCACGATTATTTTAAGTGAAATTAAAAAATAAAATGATTTTCGAAAAATATTATCTACTGATATATCGTTTGTCATGTTTCAAAGAGGCAATTCTGTTGTAACAAAAGTTAAATTTTTCGAAAAATATTTTGCATAGCATTTTAGTAATAAACATTTATTTCCTTGTGAACTTTACCCTGCATATTTGTTGCATATTTTACCATGCATATTATATGGCATATTTTAGGCATTTTTACTGCATAGAAATCCGGCCTCTACTTATGACATGGAATTATATTTTGGCATAACTTGTCAAAAGTCCAAAAATTTACCCTTTTTTTTGTAATAGCAATACATAAAGGCAAGGTGCAAAAATATTTCTGACAGTCACCTTCTTTATAAATTATTCTTATTCAGCTATCCCACGTGATGTTTCTCCTTCATCAGACACTGTAAAAACACATACATTATAATATAATGTATGTATATTATACAAACAGCGTTGATCTACAAATGTATTAACATCTTATACAAATAGCATTGATCTTCAAATTGTTTAAAATACTAAATACATATAATTGACATATTAGCTTTAAAAAAATAGAATTCTTATTTTCATGTTCTGCAGTGATGTAGATGTCCTTACATATTCATTTCTCAATCTCAAGTAGACCATCATCTATGAAAAGTAAACTAAAATAAAATAATCTCTGTAAATGCTAAAATATTACAATTGAAATATATTAAAATTCTATGTCATATGAATGTCAAAATCTAAATTAAAACTCCACATCATTAACATCCATCCTTAAACCCTACATAACAATACATTACAAATTATTACACAATGTATGTAACACTTTTTTATTTTCTAAAAATCATTATGTGACTCAAGACTATGAATGTGAGTGCGAATGTCAATTCGAATGCGGGAGCACAATCTACTAACCTTACATGGAAATCATAAAATGCATGGTTACGAAATCAGCCCACCAGGTTGTAAATCAAATCCTAGACATTTGCCAATTTGAGCACTCAAAAGCATGTGAAATTATCTACATTTCATAAGTAGTATCTAAAACTCCTTTTGGAAGTTGGTAAATGTATGAACTAGGTGAATTTTGCTAGGTGAATTTTGCTATGAACTAGGTGAATCGTTTGCTTCCTGTTTAAGTATTACTTGGTTATCAAAATCTATGTGGTGCAGTTTCTGGGTACTTACACATAAGGAATAAACTACCATGCAAGCAATTTAATATAAGAAACAAACTACTATGCATGACTGTGTGTCGAAATGTTGAATATAAAAACTCTGTGACCACTTTCACCCACCCCCACCCCCACCCCTTCTCCTGTCCCCTTACCCTCCCCCATCCTCCAAACAAGTTTCCTCTTAGTTTTTGCCACCTTACAAACCAGTCCCACTCCAGATTCGCCCTCGACCAGGTTGGGAGGAACAAAGGTTAGTAGATTGTGCTCCTGCATTCGAATTGACATTCTAAAATTTATGGTCTTGTGTCATACAATGATTTTTAGAATATCAAAAAATGTTATAAGCATTTTGTAATATATTGTAATCATTAGATAAAGTTTAAGGATGGATGTTAATGATGTGGAGTTTTAATTAAGAATTTGACATTCATTTGACATAGAATTTTAATGTATTTCAATTCTAATGTTTTAATATTAATAGAGATTATTTTATTTTAGTTTTTGTAGATGCGTTCTACCATGATCAAGTAATGAATATGTAATGACATCTACCTCACTACAGAACATAGAGAGAATTCTTTTTCTTTAAAGCTAGTAATATCAATTGTATGAATTTGGTATTTTAAAAACTTTGTAGAACAGTGCTGTTTGTATAAGATGCAAATTCTTTATGTATGTATTCTTACAGTATCTGATGAAGGAGAAAATAACCCTCTGAAACATCATGTTGAAGTTTTTAAAAGAAGGTGATTGTCAGAAATATTTTTGGACCTCCCTTAGGTGTTAACTTCTGAAAAAATACGTAAGAGAATGACAATCTATACCTTACATAATATGTAATAATAAATAAATTAGAATTCTTTCCAACATTTCACACACTAAAAGTTGTAAATCCTACTTCAGGGCTTCAGGGTACATCCAACTACTGCAATGCTTTCTAGACATTTTTAATGCATAATTTGTTGCATTATTTCACATTTAAATATAGAGTTAAATTCAGTAGACTTAACTGGAAAACAAAGCTATTTGCACAATTTAAAAAGAAAATTCTGTAGTGTTTCATCAGGAGCTTCATCAAGTTTTTGTATCTTTTTCTGTTTATTATAATCTTTAGAGTAACAATTTCATAATTTTTCTTTAGTGTGGAATATTGTTTTTTCTTTGTTCTAGTGATTTCTGTGGTCATGAATTAAAGACACCGCAATTTATAAGAAGAGTAGCAAGATTGAATTCTAATGTTCTACATTTGTGTTTCTCACAAAATGTCAATCCTAATTTGTTGCATCCATCCCATACTTTACAGAATATTCTTCATCTTCTGGATACTGAAGTTAGTGATCTTGGAAGGTATGGAAATATGTTGTTTCTTTTGTTCATCAATGAATATTTTATTTATTTTTCGCCTGAAAGGAAAACTGCCTATCCATTTCATGGAAAAGGAGGAGTGTATATGTAACTAACTGACTGAAAAAGTGGCTAATGACTGTCCGGAGTTTTCCTTAATTATTTCCTAGAAAAACATAAAAATATTTTTTCTTTCTTTTCATTCATTCCTATTATGCATTATTATGTAGGCAGTTTGCATTTTTTGCCATAAGCATTAACAGCCATATCAATAATAATAATAATAATAATAATAATAATAATTTACTTTTATTATTATTATTATTATTATTATTATTATTATTATTATTATTATAATACATAAATTAACTTGTAGCAAATCTTATCTACAGCAGAGGTGTTCTAAAAATGGTTGATTGATTATAAGGTCTGAAACAGTAATGTAGTCACCCTTCTCAGAATTTCTTTCCACAAGTTATTGGAATGAACACTGTGCATATTTTTGGGCATTTGTATTCTTTACCAATGTTGGAGGCATAATTTAAGCTGATATAATAATGAGCTGTAGTATATGCAAGAAAATGTATTGATTAACCAAATGTAGACTTGGGGGATTGAAGAATGTCTTGCAGAAATTCCAATATAAACCATGCTACTGTAAAACTTGTCTAAGTTGGAATTGTTTTGGTCCTACATTTTCTTCTGTCTTTTAGAGGTTTCCGGCTTATTTGGGTTTGCAATAAAAACTGTCAAACAATCATTCAAAGATAGAATAGGTTGTATGAGTAGTTTATCTTGCCTAAAAACTACATTTCAAAGAAAAACACCTCGGAGAGGCCAAAAAATGATGAACAGAAACACAAAGAACTCCATAAAAAGTAAAAGAAATATTATTTTCTTCAATATTTATAGCAACAGATGAATTCATCTGATGGTTTACGCTTTGTGAATATTGTGACAACCATGATAAAATATTCCCTTTAACCACTCCTTGTTGATTTTGTCTTTATTTTTAAAGAGTCATACACTTGAGTTTTCCCAGCTTTAAATATCTTTGTCAAAACCTTTACCGAAGTGTTGTATTGTTCTTGTTCCTCAATTAGTCTAATTTTCTCTCGGAAAGTTAACGTTTTCAGTTTGTCACCTGATGTCATAAACACTTGATTAACACAACACCTGCAACTCATTGAACCGAACAACAGTAAACATTTAGAACCACTGAACCCAAAGCACGCTTTACAAGAACTGTGGTGAACTGTGTGATCACTCACCTTCCTTCACAAGGGCTTGTGAAGGTCAGTGCTATTTGAAATAAACAGCGGGTTGCTGAAACAGTGGGTTCCAGTAGCGTGGGAAATAGGTACAATGTTTGGACAAGAGGAGCTGAGATAGCGAAGGATTGAGCACTGATCTAAGTGTCTCATGGTACGATGTTACTTAAAAGTCAATGTTTATTTTAAAACAATATTTGTTTTCTGTCTTATCCAAAATTTTTAAGCCATACTTAAAATTCCTTTCAATTTCTGGTTTAGGCAGGTTTCTGCCTTATGCAGGTTCCGCTGTAGACAGGTTTGACTGTAATAAGAAAGCTTGCTCATGATGGGTTTCTAAGATTAAAACATCAATACCTCCAAAAGTTTTTAAAATTCATATTCCATTTCTCCCTTCCACCGAAGTATTCTATTGTAATAAAAAAATATATGAACTAAAGATTACATTTCTGTTATTTTGTTTTTCAATATTGTAATATTCTGGAACCTAATCACATTGTGTTGTGATTTCTTTGTTCTGTGTAGGCAAGGTCCACTAGAAATAGATTTGCTTTTAACTAAGTTTCTAGAAGATCAACTGACCAAAGATCTTGAATGTAATGAAGACTCTGGCTCTGAGGATGAAAGTGATACTCTTCCATATGAATGGGAAACTGTGAGTATTAGCGCAAAAGTGGAAGTTAGATTAATAAACTATGCTTATTTTATTTCATTAAAATATATAACATTGTAATGTGTGCTCCTTGTTTGTCATTTTCGTTTTGTCCATTTCAGTGTGCTTCAAGTTTTTCAGATTTAAAGAAAATATTTCTTCCTGCCCTTAATATTTTTGAATGTTTAGTATTGAATATATCTAATATAACTTATTAAATTTCTAAGGATTAATATAGACTGGAATATAACTACTTTCATACATTTTTATATAACATTTTTATTCTTCCCTACTTCCCAGAGACTTTTCTATTTTAACATTGGGTGTCATAAATTTTAATGTTTACTTCCTGTGAGCTTTACATTTAAAACAGTTTTCTGGTTAGTTTGAAAAAATAATGCAAAGCTTCATTGCAGGATTTTATACCAACTTGTTAAAGACCAAGTCGGTATAAAATCCTGTGATGAAGCTTTGCATTTGTGTTATAAGGAGTTATATAGTAAAGACTATAAAACTACTTTTCAAAAAACTAAAGAAACTAACATGGTATTTTATAAAAGGATTCATGAATGTAACACAACGTTCCAATTACAAAAGCAGAAATTATCAACAATACACAAAATGGGTAAACAAGAATCACATTTAAAATGAATGCTTTCTTTCTTTTCTATAAAATACAAAGTTATTTTACAAAATATATTAAATAAAATGATGTAAAATAATGTTTTCATCCGGTTATTTCCATATT
This sequence comes from Teleogryllus oceanicus, assembly GCA_964035755.1. Taxonomy (NCBI): domain Eukaryota; kingdom Metazoa; phylum Arthropoda; class Insecta; order Orthoptera; family Gryllidae; genus Teleogryllus; species Teleogryllus oceanicus. The sequence continues at coordinate 48,833,681 of CAXIVR010000001.1, read as the reverse complement.
CAACACCAAAATTTGATTGTGGTTCCACAGGGTTTCCAGATTTATTTTACTCAGGAAATATGTCCATTTTAAAATTTCCATTTTTTTTCTGTTGTTTGAGTTGTATCTATTCTAAGAAGAAATAAAAGAGGTCATCTTCGTCAACATATTAAATCTATGAATTCCTAATATGTTGATGAAGATGACCCCTTTTATTTCTTCTTATAAGAACGTCAACAATACCAAATCAGAATGCCCACAATATATCTATTCTGACCATCTTTCAATTTTGAATTAGGATTTCCATCTCTTTGTACAAATGCTTCCTTATAATTACTTGAAGTTAGGTGCAATTGGCTTCCTGTTGTTTTGAGGAAACTAGACTTAGCTACTTCCAGACATACAATGCAAAAATACTCTGCCTGCACCAGCACTCATGCTAGAGCTGCGATGTGTTAAATGGTTAAGAAGGGGTGATTTGGACAATGGTAAGCTCAGCACAATGTCAGCGTGATTTTTGTTTCTAGTTGCATATGCTTGCCTCTTTTCTATCTCTCAATGCTTTGCAGGTGCTGCGTGTTTCAGTATAATACAACATTTTTGGATAGCACAGACAAGCAGGAAAGAGCGTAGTTTTCTCAAAAATGAACGTTTTCAATGGAAAACCAGTTGCATCAAACTTTCTCAAATAATATGGTCTCCATTATTTTTGTTGATATAATAAAAGCATCCTGCATTTTTTTTGTTTCTTACATCTGTGTTTGTTAATTACGATTTGATCACTGTGCCTAACTGTCAATCTGTTTTCCATTTTTCCTGCCTATTGTTACATCAAAATCATTATAACAAAACATACAATTTACAACTAACCTATTGTTAACGAGTTAACCAAAAATATATTAACCTGTGTTGTAATATGTTGCATGTAGCACTATTTTAACGTTTTTTGATGTTTGTTTTGTGTATTTTTAGTAATAAGAAAACGCTACCACCAGAAGTATTCTATGTATTCCTAAGTAGCAAAATAAATATTCTATTGTATTCTAACCTTTCTGAGTTCTTTGTGGTTTCCACTAGTTCAAAAGGTTATAAGAATATAACCTTCACTGCTGAATTGGTATTTCAGGGTTTATGTATTGTTCTTGAATTTTTTAATTTTTTCTGTTTATATATTTGTTACATAAGAATTAGTGAATTTTTTACATGGATTAATTTATATGTTTAATGTAATGAGTTTGGGGGAAAAAGAGATTGTCAGTATTCTTGTATCATTTTCTTAGGCTTTTTTGGCAATGTGCCCATGGGAGGGGAAAAAAACAAACAAACTCTTTGGCATAATTTTGTCTCGGATGATCCTTTGATTAATCTGGAATGCCTCATGTGAAAATGTGAATTTCACTGTCATTTTGCGCGCATCACGTGTTACACCATCTTTCTTCTTTTTCCTTTCTTCTTTTCCAGTGCTATCCTCTCTGCTCTTCTCCCACCCTATTCTCCCCTTCCTTTTTCCTCCCCCTCTCACCCCCTCCTTCCCCGCACAGCATGACCTGTGTCATACATGAAACATATAGTTGTTAAGGATAAAATATTCCTTGACTGTGAATAAATAGCATTTATTTGTATCCCTGAGGGTACATATTCCTAATTTTGGAAGCTACTGATATAGATATTTGATGTTGTGATTGTGATCTGTAAATTGTATTTTGTCTCAGGTTCAAAGTGTGGCATGTCCAGAGAGTGCCCCAGGTGTTAACACTGTTGCATTGCCACAAGCCCTTACTAATACACAACATGCCACAAGCATGGCAGGGGGCCTGGTGACCAGTGCAGCAGCCAGTATCGCCTCTTTCTGGAGAGGCTGGACGGGGCAAAAATAAAGGGGCAATGAAATCCCATTCTTCTTGCATCACTGTTTACACTCTTGAGCATAGTCAAAGTTGCTCAACTGTGCTTCCTTTTGCAGAAGGCATTTCTGCTACAAATCAGGAGCAGTAAGGTGGTCTTCATCTTGGTTTGCTCCCTGATTTGGTTACTACAGTGCATTGGCTGCAGTATTGTTTATTGCAGCAATCAGAGTCAAACACTTGAAAGTGTTTAAGGGTCTAAGGGCCTCATGGAAAGTTGTGCTCCTATTTTTGTGCAGTAGTTTTAGTTACTTTGTAGACCAAAAGAAGGAATTCAATCTTTTGAATATTATTTCTGTAATTGATTTCTTCTCTAATCTACGAGACGATAAACTGCTATGAAATTGGTCTTAAGTGATTTTCACTCATGTTTATTAGCATGCAAAGTTTCATGTAATTAACATTTAAGTGAAAATTAAGTGTGGAAGCTGCTTGGAAATGCTCAAAACTTCTCTAATTGATAAATTTAAGGTGTTGTCATTTAATAAATTCGGAAATTGACTACAGAAAGCTTCCATACAAGTATTCCTGTTATTACATATTAAAACTAAAAGCGTTCACCATAAAACAACTTTCTTTTATTTGTAATTATCAATTATTTTTGCTGAATTAAATTTACTTTTAATACTTTTTAGTGATTAAGAGGAAATTTACGGGCCCTAGGCCCTGTTAGATAGGAATTGTTGATTAAGATGGCTCTGGTAGTAATGCACTGTAATCTTTTGGGTAATCATTGTTTATTCTTCTGGTTGGTGTGAATTTTTTGTGTTGAATATTAAGCACATAATGGGCAGGTCCCAGTTTGAGAATAATCACATTAGAATATTGATGTGGTGTGATGTTGCGTACAAAGTTTTAGTGGGTGTACAAGAACTCAGAAATATGAGATTTCTTTGCATGGATCATATTTATTATGTTCATCACATATTAATGTATGCTAAGGACTTAGCTTTAATATTCTTGCTAGAGCTATCTCCTTTGTGTTTTTATTTTTAATTCAGTTATACTTTTATGGTGATCTTTCAAACAATGACATCATAGTATGTTGTCTTCTTTTATTTACAACGTGTCTTATGATGTTAATTTGAATGAAGATTTGCATTTTGATGTGATGAAAGTATTTCCTTGCACAGTTGGAGAAAGATTTTTAGACTTACTTATGTATTAGTTAAAGTTTGTAAATAAGCTCATGTGGATTTTTAATTGTAAGTATATAAAACATTGCCCAGAAAATTATTTTTTAATGCATTTGACATATCATTGTCTATTGAAATAAAGAGTTCAATTAGATATTTCATTCATGGCAAATATGTCAGGTGACAATACACATGTGATTTTTATCTGATCGTTCCTTACAGAATTTGTATTGTCTACTGACAGCTACTGTAATAGTATCTTACTTGTAGAACCTCAAAATCAGTTATAATAATTTCAATTTTTATTTATTTTATTTTTATTTGATGCTCAAAATTCTTGAGACAAACATTTTCTGTTGTATCATAAAAAAATGTGTGCATTATATAACCACTAATTTAATTTTTTTATTACTTTAGTTTTGGGTCTTACAAATCTTTACCTTTACATGAATATGTAGTTCATACAAACAAAATAACTTAAAAGAAGCTGAGGGCAGTAGGTGCACTTTCCTAGGCACTTTTTTTCTCTTTTTTTTTTCTTCTTTTTTTTTCTTCTTCTTCTTCTCCCTCCCTAATGCTGTTATATACTTATCTAAAGATAATGTTTGTTTTTGGTTGGAGAATTAGAAGAATATGCTACAAAACTAATGCATGGTTTAAGTGTGAAATGAAAATAAATACCAGAATCAGATGTTAGCAGTGATGAACTTTGAAATAGTATAAGGCGTCTTTAAATGTGAAGTGACTGTATTGGCATCTCAGCATGTTTGTTTTTCGTCTGAAAGTATGAGGGATATTTTTCAACATCTGATAAGCCTTAAAAAGACAAGCAAAGAAAAAATTTATTACCAAAAGTTATGTGCAATCAAGGTTTCTTTTCTACACAATCCGTGTGAAGATTCAGGCATTTGTCATATCTGGGGATGGCCTTTTTGATTTCCTCTTTGATGAATATTGCTGCCAGTGAACTGAGATGGCCCTGAATTTGTTTTGAAGCTCATCATTGGCCTCCTAATCAATTCTTCAATTCTATAAAGAAATGAAAATCAGTTAGTTGGGGCTCTAGACCATATGATCAAGCACATCCCCTCTGCCCCAGAAGTAATTTGTTTACAGCAGCAGTATGAGAGCAGGCTTTGTTGTGAATGAGGCTGTCTCTAGAAGCTAGCATCCCTGTTCTTTTGTTTGAAAATTCATTCCATATACTTGACTCATTCTATAGTAAATTTCTGCTGCATTATTCCCTTCTTGAAGAAAGCAAAAAATACTACACTGCTTCCACTTGAGAGAGAGAGACAGGGGCCCCTGCACATTTCCAAACCCTACTTGTTTAGCAGTTGAATGGTCCAATTGGAGTTTAAAAAAAAAAAAAAAAGACAGTGTTCTTATAATTTCTGGTCTGGGGTCTTTTGATTTTGTTGCCAGTGACATTACAGCAGCCAGGGAGCTATATGGTAATGAAAATCTGGCATGAAAGGTGATTGATCTGGTGATGGAAACCAATATAAAGACACCAATAAAATAGGAAAGTGTACTTATTTGCCCAGGCATCTAAGCAGCTACCATAAGAAATACATTTTTATTTGTGAATAATAAGATTTTCTATAATGTACAGTAAAACCTGTATTACTGAAACACATTGAATGGTAATTTACTACTCATTTAGAAATGGGTGTCAAAGCCCATTCTATCTAGTCAGGAGTTTGATGTGTAAGTGAATCAGTCTCTCTGTTATTTTTGATATCTCCTTGTGTGTGATTTTATCAGTACAGAAGAATATCTTTTTTTTAAATAGCTGATGGATTTTAGATTGAAATGAATATATGTAAGTTGAGGCATCTGATTTCAATTTGATTTCATTGTTGGAGCTTAATTCTTTAGATGTTCATATTATGCATAGGTTGAGTTGTCTATGCGAGTTCTTTCCTTTTCCATTGAACTGTGATAATTTAAATTGTAGGGGCTTGTAATTACAATGTTAAAGAGAGAAATAAGAAAATATTGAACTGAGAACATTAATATGGGAAAATGTATACATCTTAGAACCTCCATTATCTGGGATAATGACAAGGAGTCTACAGAAAATAAAAATAAAAACCTGGTTAATCAATCAAATTTTTTTATTGGTTCAAATGTATAAGGTGGTGAATTAAGAAACAAAGGTAACCCAAGAAAATCTGTGAAAATAATGTATATTATAAGTTACAATATGCACTACAAGTAATTCACATTAATTTAATACATAGACTATTACAATTTCATTTGGAGAAGTAATAATTTTTTATTTAGTGTTTATTATTTCTGGCCTGTTTGACAGTGATCAGTTTGAGGTTCATACCCAAATCAATTGCTGAAATTAATTAAATCATCCCAAGGCTGCAGATAGGTGAAATTATTTTGTTTTAATTCACAGGATGTCTCAACATAAATGTTACAAACAACAAGGGCATGTAGAGGGGTTGAAGATGAGCAATTTTTACCAATGATCATTTGGTGTGATTTCGTATAACGAAGTTATACATGTGCCATCCGTCTAATTGTTAGGTTCATGTATTGGTATTCGGTAGACCCACAAAATCTTTGACTTCATCAGAACGTAACCTGCACACTTTTGCATGAGGACTTGAAACTGAGCAATTTTTGCCAGTAACTTCGATATGTGATATTTCACTACCACATACAAACTGATAATTTTTGACCCCTCTACATGCCCTAGATGTTTGTAATGTTTATTTTGAGGTACATGTATTCATTTAATTATTTTCTTTATAAATCAGACCCCAGATAATTGGATTTTGGATAAGCAAATCCCAGATAATGGAGTTTCCATTGTATTCGATTTTTGTGATTACAGTGGAATTTGTGTGAACCAGGTTTTTTTTTTTTTAATCACATGGTGTTTGTTAAAAATTTGAAGTAAATTGAGAGGTGTTTGAATTATTTTGAGGCTTGATAATTTTAACTATTCGAATAAATTTCTGCTGAGTTTTTGGTACATGTTTATGGCCAGTAATTTTTAAAAAGGAGGACATGATGTGTATTTGCAATTTTGCTAGTGAAGCACATTTTCTTGATAAATTTATATACTTTAGTTGTAACTAAACAATAGGTTGATCTCATTAATTACTTTAATTATATACACATTCATTGAATATGTTAATTGTCAGTAAGGCCTGATTTACTTGCTTCGTTAAGACAAATGATTCCTGACTTTTAACCAATGTTCATATGAGCTATGTGGCCTTTAGGAATCCAAAAGATACCTGTGCTTTCACATATTCTCTACAACTCTGGAATCGTTCATCAAAAGGAATAATGCAAATGAGGTCTAAGAGTTTATTTTCTCTCTCCTTTCAAAATCTAAATTCAGAAAGAACACAGATCATGAGACCTGCTTATTTAGTAGAAAATAAGGGATACAAATAACTGCTGATTTTCCTAACAACTGTTAGTGAGTTCTAGTATGTGGGAGTTCACTGAACCACTCATACACATCCCCTCCAAAAGAAATCTTCATGGAAATTTTCTTCTCCCAAAGAATCAATCAGAAGCAAACACACACTTTAATCGGTGACGGTAACCAGTTTCTCTAACGTAAAAAAGTCAACTTTGTATTTAAAAAAAAAATACATTTGGAGAATTATTCTTGTGATATTACAGATCTCAATTTATGTAAAAACACTTCAGTGCTTAAAAATATGTCCAGCATTTAAATTTATTTTGGTAACCAGTTAAATTTGACTATATGGCCTCTCCCCCAATTTGAATTTGTTTCAGATACATATTATCTCATTCACTCTTCAGATGGGTTATTCAAATTTAAGAATCCTAAAAGTTAATTATATCAAGATCACGGATGTTTCCTAAAAATTGTTAATGCTTGGAATATTAATTATCTATTGGAGTGCGCATTTTATTAGTTCTTTTGACAAGCAATTGCTGAATGGAAATGAAGGCTGAATGATATTGTGAAGAATATAAACTATTTTAGCAGTGTGGACAGTTCTCCATGTGTCGAGTGGAAAAACTGCCTTGTGTTATTAAGGAAAGATATCTGGACTTCCGAAGTGACCCTGTGTTTAACATGTAGATCTAGAATGCAAATTTTGGAGTTTGGTTACTTTGTTTTGAAGCACCCAAGACATACTTTTAAGACATACTTTTTACAAATCTTGTACAATTAATTTTGTAGTTATTTATTTTCTATATTAAATATACTAACAATATAAAAATCACGGAAAAAAGTATATGAGTACTTGAAGTTTTTGAAACTAATCTCTAGAAGAATAACTATTATATTTTAAAATCAATATTAAATTTCCATGTGGACATAGCCATATACTAGTTCATTCTAAGAAAATTTCTTAAGCATATATATATATATCTTTTAAAATGAAAAAATGTGTAATTATTGTTTCCTAAAGAAGTGTGTGTTTGCTTGTGTCATACTACTGTTCCCTGAAATTTCTTCAGATTATTTTACATGTCGGCCCATCTCATTATTGATGTATTTATCTTGTACTTTTTTTGTTATTTCTTGTGTTATGTAAAAAATTTAACAATTTACAGTATCAAGTCACTCCAATGATGGGATACAATGATCAAATGAATTACCCTTTGTCCCTTAACTTGAATTTTTTGTTTACAGTACAAAATTTGGGTTTATGTGGAGAAAGAGAGAACTGGAACAGTTGTTCCTAATGATTTAAAGATATTTGTGAAAAATATATTTTTTTTCTATTAATTAGCTTTAAAAACATCAAATAGTTATTTTAAAATAGTTCATATTGTGAGTGAAAATACCCCATCATAGTTTTTTCTTAATCTGTTACCATGCTATAATAATTTTGTTGTTATCACTGTACAACAACTCTGTGAGCACAATGGTTTATTGGGTTAGTTGCTCTGCTTACCAAAGGGAAGTGAACTACGCATTTGCTTCCCTTAACTGTTATCAATTTTTTGGAAACTATGCTGATGCCATTTTTCAAAGGGCTCCTTGGTTTTTATTCAGGGAGTTGAGTGCATTCTTTTTCCGTACAATATCAGGAGAAGAAATTCACACAGGATCTTTGTGAACCAAACATGATCTGATAATGTGTTAGAGAAACTGGAAATAAATATAATTTTGTACCTATAAATTATTACAGTTCAGAAAATGGGGTTTATTGCTGTGAATCAATGGTTCTCCTGAAGGTGTTCTTTGCTACAATGAGCCCAGTCTTGTAGAGAATTCTTTTTCCAAGTTGGAGTGAAAAACAAAAACAAAATGTAAATGGGATAATGTGAAAAGTGACCAAAAAGAACTATTTTTTCCTTCTTTTGTCAGATTTTCATGATTGGGAAGCATATGACAAGATGCATTTTGAAGGTGTTATTTATTTAAACACTTCCATTTGGTTATGTTTTAACCACTCTTTATCAACGTATAATACTTTTATTTTTTAAGGGCTCAGTTTTTGGAATAAAATTATTTTTGATGTTTAAAAAATTCTAATAATTGCCTTTTCACTCAAAAAAATTCAGACAATATAAAAATTTGTAAAAGGCAATTCAATTTTTTGTCTTATTTTTTCTGCCAGTGACCTTCAAAAATATCAATATTACAATTCACTCTATTCAGCATAGAACAGTGCAACTAGCAAAGACTTACAAAATTAAAAATGTTTCTATTTTCCTCAGAATATGTGAAAAGGCTGAAAAAAGAGATATTTCATGTGGTCACAGAACTAGGTTCAATAAAAATGCTGTCAAGTCTTGACACAGCTCTTCTCACCACCACCATGCCCTGCTTGAACTGGTGATGCTGGGGTCAAATGATATTTTTGCTACTTTGCTGGGCAATAATGACTCTCTTTAATTGTAGGTTTCTGTGAAGTGTTTACTGAATTTAGACTAAAATTACAAGGGATGTGGTGAAAGGTTTATGAAATCTAAAGTTTCTTACTCCTAAAATACGGAAACATCAAGTGTATAAAGATATTTGGGACTTCAAATGATCCCCATCACCTCCCCTAGGTTAAAATCTTGTCGGAGTAGGCTTTCATTATTTGCACCAGCTACAAGAAATTTTAGTGTCACAGAAATGAATCACATTTTTATGAAATACATAATATATAAACTGTAAATAGAATTTTTAGAAAAATGTGAAAAAGGGGACATCATGTCATTTTCACCTTGAAATGTGGCTAAATTGTAAGAGTGGGTAAGTCAACTACCTAGCCTGTTGTGTGTTATGCAGACCTCCCAAGAGTTTTATATGTTTATTTCGTAACTATATTGCACACTAATGTCAGTTACAAAAATTTCGTCGATATTGGCACTCAAACTGAAGACTTTTAAAACTGTTAACATCTTCTTAAATTTTGATGATCCAAAAGTTCTAAAAATTAAAGATTTGTGACAGTGTAATTGTACTGGGTAGCAATGGCTAAAGCTGACTTTCATAGCAGAAATCATAATTTTAATTGTTATAAACAAGAAAATTTTTACTTGAAAAATCAAAACTAAAATTGTGGGAAGAATTAATAACAAATTAATAAAAATTATTTATGGTAATAAATTAGAAAAAGTGTAATACTATTTATTAACAGTGAGCTGTGATTTGTTTTCATGAATTACTTTTTGTTTTCGTTGAGGTCACAGTTGCTTGATGATGTATGAATATTGAGATTGTAGAAATTTTATTTGCTCGTTCAAGGAATATTGAAGTATGATTAAATTTTGAATTGGGAACTTTTTGAAGAATGTTTCTAATCTTCTTCTTGTCCTTTCCTTCTTTATTCTTTCCTTTTCTTCTCTTTTTTCTTTTCTTTTCTTCTCCTTTTCTTTTCTTCTTCCTCCTTTCCTTTTCTTTTCTTCTCCTTTTCTTTCTTCTCCTCTTTCTTCTCTTCTCTTCTCCTTTTCTTTACTTCTCCTCTTTCCCTTCTCTTCTCTTCTTCCCTTTCTCTTCTTCTACTTCTCTTCTTCCTCTTCTTTTTTCTTCTCTTCCCCTTTTTTTCTTCTTTCTCCTCCTGTTCTTCTTTCCTTTTTTCCTCTTCCTTTTTTTCATTTTTTATTTCTCTTAATGTACATTGGAGTAATTGGTGATAATTATAAAACGTTTATCTCGAATGTATGGGGTACTATGAAAGCATTCAGTTTTAGTACTTTCACATCTTGAACATGTTGTTTACATTGTTTGTGATAATATCTTTAAGTTACATGAAAGTGACTATAAATGTTTGCTTTATTTTGATTTACATCTAACCCTTTAATGCCGAGTAGTCTTGAGATGATATACAAGGTAGATTCGTTTCACCTCTATTCCTGTTTCGCACCTAGACATCGAGTGATTTTCCCTTGTGCAACTAGATGCCATGTAGAGAGGAAAGGTCACCTTAGCAGTAAATTGTATTGCTGCTGCAGTGATACACAGCTTCCTTTCCCATCGCTCGTGTTAGTATGCTACAGCACATAACCTAGGCTGTGTTGAAGGTTTAAGTGGAGTATCCAAGTGCCTCAGTTTTTTGCATTTGTATCAGTTTAGCATTGAATAATTAAAGAACAGCTGGATGTGTGATGTGTAAATACATTTTTTGTAATAGTAAAGTTATATGTTAATGGAATAAAGGAAAAAAAAAAATCACAAAATATTGTTATAGTTGATATATTCATGGCTACATGAACGGTTTATTGATGACAAGATGTATTGCATTGAAATATAACCTGGCTTTGATAGTTATTTTTAAAATAGGAATATTTAAATGTAGTCTGCTAATTTGATCTCTAGAAATGGCTTTAAATTTCTCTCCAGAGAGAAGAAATGGGACCTGTTGAGTATATGAGCGAAGGTGCAGTGTTCACCATGTTTCATTGCTGTTGTGTTTTATGTATGTTTTTGCAGGAATGAGTTAAGTCCCCATCAATATTGTGGCAAAAGAGTGTGAATGAGAAGTGGTTGTTATTTAGGTATTTTATGCGTTTTTCTTTATTAGAAGCTTACAAAGTGTTTAATTATGTTCAAAATAACGTTTGTATGGTTTTACTGTACATTTAATAGAAATTGATTACTTGATTCAATTTTAATTTCAATTAAGTTTTGTATACATTAATGTTTTAAAACATACGGTGACAAATGAAGGGCTTCTTCATATGGTTTTATTGATTTATTTTTTCTGACTTTTCTTATTGTTGGTATTAGAGTATTTTTTATAAATTTAATGGTTTATTATTTATAAAAGTCAGTTTGATGTTATGGATGAAGGGACAATGAAGATAAGTCTCCATATCATAACATACAAAGAAGCAACATGGGAAAAATAACGTGATTATGGTTCATTGTACGTTATGTAACAATTTTTCTTGAATGACTAATTCTAATTTGTGACTTCTATAAGAATATTGAAAATTATCCTTATAATTGTCAGATGTAATGCTATTTATTTTCAGTATATCACCTTCCCAAAAATGACCAGTTTTCTATCTCCATTGCAGTTATTGCGAGAATTTTTGGGTAAAGAAAGTACATTTTCCATAATAACTTTGTTTTTATTAATCTTGTTTGTATGATTTTCTTTTTCAAATTTCAAGGAGAGGTTTAATATGAGCGGTTACAATTACGTTTTAAACCAGTATAAAAGCATTGAAGTAATTAAAATTCTTAGTTTCATCATATTATTTGTGAACTATTTTTTGTAACCCTGAAATTAAAAGTGTTAAAGTTCTGCTTATTGAGGAACTACGCGTAGGATTTTTTTTTCTCTTGATTTAAGCTCTCTATTTTAAGAAGTTGATGTTGAAGATAATGTGCAAGTTCTTATAGATTTTGAGAAGGGTTGCATAACTTCTGTATTATTAGCAAATGAGAATGTTGAAATTGTGTTAAAAAATAGTATGAGAAAACACAAAATTAATTTGATTTGTTTTTAAATTTGTGAGGAAGAAAACCTTATTAATAAGATGTCCTACTTTGAAATGTATATGAAAGCTTTTCTATAGGAATGGTTTACCAAATTTTTTTTGGTAACTAAGTATGTTAGAAGTAGAGTCTAATACAGAGTCATAAAGCAAGAATAATGTAAATATTTTTGTCATATTGCTGCAAGTTTTTACAAAGCTGCATGATGATGATTCTATTTAAAATAGTATTTTTATTTATAACATGAAATTTCTCATTTTTTAATGTGACTTATAAATTTCTCTGTTATTTCTAAGAAAAAAAATCCTTATATGAGATACTCATAATGTAGTGATTGTGCTTTCAGATCTCAGTTGCAAGTTGTCTTTAATGGTGGCATAGAGACAAAAACATAAGTCCCTGATGAAAAAGTCACAACACAGACTTAATGAGTAAATGACCTTCTATTGTTAAACTTTCCTCTGGTTGCTTTAGTAACGTTCGTTGTTAATAATGAAATAGTGCAGTGGGATGTTGGTATCAAGTTTTGGTCTTAAAATTCATTTTTAGGGTAACATGGACAGATAGTACCAAATGGCAAAGTCAGAAAGAAACTTTTGTCTTCTCTGAATTTGTCTTTTAGCATTTTATTATGACATATTTGCAAAAATTTCAACAATGTGGTATGCTCCCCTCAAACCAAGGTGGTTGAGATTCTTGCTTCAAAATTTCTTCAATATATTTCTAACATGAAGTTTCTCTATTGTGATTGGTTTGGTATTTATAGTAGAGGATGCTATTTACTCATTTCATTGACAATCAAAAAAGTAAACACTTTAAATTAATTTCTGTATATAAATCTGGATAAATATTCCTTTTTTAATCACATCACAAAGACATCAGGGACATTCTGGTAAAATGAGATATATAGTCACCCTATTTATAGTCTGTGTACACTAATCTTTATTTATCTATGTATATTATTTTAATTATGTCATTATCTTTTGTTGTTAATTCTTGTTTCTTAATTTGTACCATTTATTGAGTGAAGTGTAGGTAAGGTTTTGAATGGTGGTACGAGAGAAAGTTTATGTGATGTGTGTGTGTTTCTGCGTTAAATTATGTTTTACAGTCCTATATTTTTGTTCTCCTATGATAGTCATTTGTTTAAGATTCTTTGTAAATGAAATTTTGAAATTATCTTCATTCCACAGTTAAACAGCTATCCTAAAGAGTATGAAAAATTAACATCCTTAAATAAATGAAAGTTACAGGGTACTTAACATATTAGAATTAAAGGGCCTGGCTTTAGCTAGTCCAATGCATTATCATATACATTCTGAGAAGTAAGAAGATAAAGGTTTCAGTCCGATATCCACTACCATGGAGTAAGAAGAAATGTTTTCATAATTTTTCATATAAATTTCAGCATCAATTTTTACACCAGTATTGCAATACTTACTCAAAATGTTATTATTGATATATC